>JANRMT010062835.1:32148372-32162274 GCA_026402145.1 Polypterus bichir lapradei | reverse complement strand
CTTTTTAGTTAGCCAATAAAAGGTGTCATTTTGCTTGGCTCTTCTCTACATTCATAATGGCTAACACGGTACAACACCCTAGTACTATAGTTTAAAGCATATATAATAATGTTTATTTTAGAAGTCAATATTATGAGACGCAGCATGCCATCAGCACGGCACGCAGATAGTCCTTAAGATCACGCCCTGCATATGTAGGAAGAATTGCAGCAAGATGTCTTGATAGTTGAGCGTATTTAGACTTGTTGGCTGCCTGACTGCTGGTAATTCAGCTTTGTATACGATGCGTTATGCCAACCCTCGACTGAGTTATTTGTTTGCAGCATGCCATCAGCAGTTATAACAGTTATAACCTAGCACATAATGTGTACATAATGTGCACGTACGCGTCCCACTCTCTTGGCCTCTCTCGCGATT
Source organism: Polypterus bichir lapradei (assembly GCA_026402145.1). NCBI lineage: Eukaryota > Metazoa > Chordata > Cladistia > Polypteriformes > Polypteridae > Polypterus > Polypterus bichir. Next base: position 32,161,857 of record JANRMT010062835.1, on the reverse strand, counting down.
TTGTCGTGGCGATTTTGTCGGCGCACATTTGTCGAAAACCAGTTAGCGGGTTTGTCGGCACTCATTTGTCCATCGCGGTTTTGTCAGGGCGCATATGTCTATCGCGCTTTTGTCAGTGAACCCTGCTGGAATGTGATAAGCGGTGCCTGGTTTCCTCCAGACATGGCGTTTGGAATTGAGGCCAAATCTTGGTTTCATCCGTCAAGAGAACCTTGTTTCTCACAGTCCGAGAGTCCTTCAGGTGCCTTTTTGCAAACTTCCAGCAGACTTTTCATGTATTGCCTGGCCACACTGCCTTAAAGCACAAATTAATGTAGTGCTGCAGTAATTGTTGTACTTCTGGAAGTTTCTCCCATCTCCAAACAGGTTCTTTCAAGCTCAGCCAAAGTGACCATTGGGTTCTTGGTCACTTCTCTTACCAAGGTCCTTCTCTCACAATTACTCAGTTTGGCCAGGTGGTATTCATTTTAAGAATTCTGGAGGTTACTGTGCTCTTCTGAACCTTCTTTGCTTCCTTCTCCACATCTGTGCTATGACACAACCCTGTCTCTAAGCTCTGAAGGCAATTCCTTTGTCCTCATGGCTTGTTTTTTTTTTTTTTTCCTTTCTAATTCTTTTCTCATTGTCAACTGTGGAACCTTCCATAGACAGGTAGGTGTGTGTGCTTTTCCTAATCAATTGAATTGACTGGAGCAGGACACCAAACCAGTTATAGAAACATCTCAATGGTTATCAACAGAACGGGATACACCTTTCACAGCAAAGGCTCTGAATACTTGCGTCAATGTCATATTTCAGTTTTTTATTTATTTTTTTTAATTTGAAAAAATTCCTAAAATCCTGCTTTCGCTTTGCCATTCTGGGGAATTAAGTTTTGTTTCATGAAGGAAAAAAATGAATGTTAAACGCTGAAAGGCTGCAACATAATAAATGTGAAAAAGTAAATACTCTCTGATTGCACTGTATTTACATACATACATATATTGGTTGCATACACATACATGGACAGACACCCTCCAAACACTCCTCCCAAATACCCCAAAGCAGTGGGAGTGTGTGTGAGTGGGACCTCTAATAGACTTGGCAATTTATTTTTATTTTCTTTGCTTTGGGTGTCATTTGCCATCCATTGGGTAGATGGTAAAATATTCGGTGCCTTATCTGGAGCCGTTTCCTGCCTTGTGCCAACTACTGCAGGGACAGGCTTGTGCACTCCACAGCCATAAACTGTATTACGCAAGTCTGACATGATATTACACACATGATTGTGTCTGGAGGGATTACTAATTATAAATTGGTCAAGGCTTAGTGAGAGTATGGATGTGCATAAATGGGCTCCATCCAGGGCTGGCTGCTGTGTTTCAACCCAATATTGTCCAGTTCTCAGCAACAAAACCCTGAACTGGTTTAACTGGACTTGAGAAAGAGAGTTCAACTCAGTTTATGTTTGCATAGTGCAGAGTTCTGTAACAAGTTCACAATTACTTTACAAATTACTAATAACACAATGCATACACGTGTTTAAAATAGTTAAAGCACACTCAGACTGATTAACGTAAATGGAACCTTACAGTATATGTGTATTAATATTATCGTTGAGCTATGGCCAGATGATAATTGTTTCTTATAGTTATGTTGTGCGTGGAAATTATTTTAACTTACGAAGGCTATAAAAATGTTAGGTTTAAATTAGTCTCAACAATGTTTCCGCGCTTTGACTCTACGAATTAAGTTCTTTGTCAGATCTGAATAAAAAGTGAAACACAGTTTAATCCGAGTTGTGCTCCTTTATCGGTGGACTCTCCTCTGTGCATTGTATTCTACAGACTAAATGATTACAGGTGATGTTTTTTACAAGGCAGAGTAGGAATTCCAGTTTACTCGTTACAACTGGTGAAAAAAGGTTTTAATCCTTAAACTTGAACCCAGGATGTGTGCTTACCGCTGTCAGGTCCGGGCTGACAAAAGACAGAAGCGGATTTCCTTTGCAAAAGAAAGAACAGTAACTGAGCGGAAGGCTGAACTATTAAGCTATAAAAATGAATAAAACTACGCTCCAACTTCAGCTGTTTGATAAAGTACAGGATTCACGGCCATCGGAAAGTAGCGGGGCGTTAACGTTGAAGAAAGTTGTGAGGCAGGATGCAATGACACCCGTTAACTGCTGAGTATTAACCGATCGCCGATCAGAGCGCAGACGGTGCACGTCGGAACAACACTAGAGATGGAAACTTTGGGCGCTGGCGTAAGGGAGTCTAATGGTGGGCAGCGTGCTGCCTTTTAAAGTGATTTATTTAACTCCATCCTGTGTTCGGGGACCGTAAAAGTGGTTCGAAACCGGTATTGCAAATTCTCTTTACTAACTACATGTCGCGGTCTTAACGTAATGGGTTGAGCAAATGACATCCAGATTGATGTTCAGTTCTGGACAAGTGGGGAAGGATTCATAATCATGCTGGTGGAAAAGTACAACTGAAGTTGCCATTGACATAAGAAAAAAAAAAGTCAACAAGCCTGAAAAAGCAGAAGTATTAGGTATTGTATACAGTGGACATATGCTGCAATATTTAAGAAGAGAAGATGTAACACTTACGGTTCTGCGAGGAGGGGGTCAACGTCCTACTGCAAACTTGTGCTGCTCACCTGGAAAGCAGCTTCTGCTTGTTCGACCGACGCACGGCGCACTAGGCTTCATTTTGAAGCACTGACAGGGGCGTGGTCAGGCGCTGCACGGGAGGCGGGGCGTTGCGCTCAACAAAGAATACAAACTGCTTAGTGTCTGCACTGGGGGCGGTGGGAGGCAAAGTTGAGCTTTCGCTTCAAAACCCAGCAAGATGGAAGAAAAATGTGGCTTAATTTTTAAATGGCTTTGGTATAGATAGTTGATGATAGGTGATCTCCAGTGATATCTAAGGGAATTAGCAGATTTATTTTTGAGAAGTGTACTTTGCTTTGAGGCGGACTGTTGTCCCGTGCGGGGATGATTCGTGCCCTCCGTACAGAGCACAGTACTGCAATGGAAATGCGATTAGAGAAAGCAAGTGGTCAATTTGGAAACATAACATTGTACCATATAGTAGGCCGGAGCCTGTCCTGCCATCACTGGTTACAAGGCAGGAAACAGGATAGATAGATAGATAGATAGATATGGATGGCACTATATAATAGATAGATAGATAGATAATTGAATTTGTTCCCAGGGGAATTATTGATTTTTAAGGAAGCTCAATAAATAATATTATGCTATGACAAACAACAAATCCCTTTCAAATATATCTATATATATATATCTGGCATAACAGTTAAAGTCACATGCATATTGCTGTATAAAGGAGTCCCAGTAGCATTTCCTGACGCACATTATTTGTTGGCTGGGAGTCCTTAGTGTTTCAGAGAGAGGATGTGCAGCTTTGTTCATAATGGCACTTAGTTTTGTTTTAATTCCCCCTCCTTTGCTACGTCCTCTAAGGGGGACCAAAGTGCATCCCATAACTGGGCCTCTTTTGAAGTGATGTCACAGTTCAGCACACCACAGCTTAGCAAACCGCACTGGCCATTACAGAGTTATAGTAGATGTGAAGAATGTCACTTCCCAAATTAAAGGAATACAATCAAGAGAAAAGAACCTGCTCTGCCCTTTCTTCAATAGTTTCTCTGTGATCTGAGACCAGTCCAACCTGTCATTGAATTGGACCCCCAAGTACTTGTAGGAGTTGGCCACCTCTACGTCCACTCCTTGAATAGTGACCAGGCATAGATGCCATTTGGTGTGGCAAAAGTCAGTAAGCATTTCCATGGCTTTGCTGATATTACCATGCAGACAATTCAGAGACAAGTCCTCCACCTGCCTTCTACACGCTGTCTCATCCCCCTTGTACATACACTCCATAAGTGCTGAATCCGCAGACAGTGTTTGCAAGTGACATGAACTGATGTTATATTTATATTCTGAGGTGTACACAATGAAGGAGAAGGACTGTTCCTTGAGGTGCTCCAGTGTTGCTCATATCCGTATCAGAGACACGGTCCTTGAGCCACACAAACTGCGGTCTGCCTAACAGATAGTCCATTACCCAGGCTCACCCATATCTCTGAGTTTACCCCTTAACAGGGATGGCTGAATGCATTGAAGGAGCTGGGGAAATCAAAAAACATAATCCTCACAGTGCTGACAGGTTTGTCCAGGTGAGAATAAGCCTTGAGGAGTAGATGGATAACTGGCATCCTCCATTCCAGTCTTTGTTCAATATGCAATCTGCATTGTGTCCAAGTAGTGTACCAAAAGAGGACTCATACAGCACAGGACCAGCCTCTCGAAAGTCTCCATGATGTGAGATATGCAGACCACAGGTTTGTAGTCAGCTGGTGATGAAGTGCCTGCCTCATGCTACAGGAGGTTTTCCACAGCTGTGGCCCTTTTTGCAGCCTTAGTAGAAACCGACTAAACAGGTCAGCACAGGCCTTAAGAACTCGAGGACTATTAGTTATTTGAATTATTAGTTGTATAACCAACTACCCAACCCAGAGCAAACAGAAGGTAAAATAAAGAAAACAAAAATAAAATGTCAAGACCAAAATGCAAACAGAGTCATTTTTTAAAATGTTTATTTATCTCATTCTTCTCATTTTAAAGGATTACATGGTAGCCCAGTGGGTGGTGGTGCTGTTTCATGGATCTAGCGTCATGGGTTATAGTTCCTTGGGGTCATTATCCATGTGCAGTTTGCACATTTTACCCCTTGTCTGCATGGCTCTCACTCCCACATCTCCAAAGGTTAATTAGCGGTTCTAAATGGGTCCAGTGTGGATGTGTGCCTGAATGGGTCCTGTCAATGATTAGCACCTTGTAACATGTTGGTGAGGACAGGTTGGGGAGCATTCACTTGTACAGTATTGCTGCACCCACCACATGATGAAACAGGTCGAGATCCCGGTTGGCAACCCCTGAGGCAGACATACGGTGCTCAGCAATGAGGATCCTGGGAGGTGAATCACCCGTGGGGAATCGCAACATGTGGCCGTAGTGCCGTAACTGATGCTCCCTCATAATGCAGGTACTGGTCCTCATTCAGGACTCCGTGACCCGACCTCATGATCCCCCCATGCTCTCCCAGCCAATCTACTGATGTCATTGGAAGAGTTACCAGAAAAATGAATATCGCTGCCAAGGTAAGTAAACCTCTCAACAAGGTCAGAACTCTTTCCTCAGATAGACATACTGCTGATGGCTGTGCCCAAGAGGTCACTAAAGGCCTGGATCTTGGTTTTTATCCAGATCACTCAGAAGCCCAGACACTCAGACACCTCACTCAGTCTCTCAATTGCCCTGATTAGAGCCTCCACTGACTCCACAAAGATCACAGCATTGTCAGCAAAGTCGAGATCAGTGAATCTTTCTTCACCAACAGATGCCCCACAGCCGCTGGACCCTACGACCTTGTCGAACACCCAGTTCATACAAGCATTGAACAGAGTAGGAGCAAGAACACACCCCTGACAAACCCCAGAATCAACTGGGAAAACACTGAGGTTCTGCATCCACTCTGCACAGCACTCACAGTACCAGTACCATGATATCCAGTAACCTCGAGGAGATCCCACAAAGTCTCAGCATGTCCCACAGGGCAGCTCGATCAACTGAGTCGAACGCTTTATGAAAATTGACAAAGGCTGCAAAGAAACTCTGCCGATATTCGTGTTTACGCTCCATGAGAACCCTCAGTGCCAGGATGCAGTCGATGGTAGACTTCTTAGGCATAAAACCAGACTGCTCCAGTCGGTGGTAGGTGAGCAAGTGATCACAGATCCTATTAAGGATGACCATAACAAGGAACTAACCCAGCCTAGAGAGCAGTGTTATCTCCCTGCAGTTGCCACAATCCAGGCGATCACCATTCCCTTTCCAGATATGGACGACAAGTCCCGTTTTCTAGTCAGTCGAGATTACACCTGTCTTGTAACAAGGATAAGAAATTTACAGTAAGACAGATAGGAGGCGCTGTCATCCCCTTGAACCCTCAGACCAGACGCCAGACACCAGATAAAAGTCCAATAATTAAATTTATTCAGACAATAATGTGCACCAAGCATCCTCCACACCACAATACTCATAAATAATACAATACTCTAATACAATATAATCAATCCTCCACTCCCAGACGCATTGTCACCCTTCCTCCCGACTCAGCTCAACGCTCTGGTGTTTTCCACAGTCTTTTATAGTCCTTGACCCGGAAGTGCTTCTGATCCCTCAATCCATGTGATTACCCAGCACTTCCGGGTCAGGTGAAAACTCTTCTTCTTCTTCAGCCCGGAAGTACTTTATTTCTTCCGTCCTCGTGACAGGGAAGTACTTCCGGGCTATACGGATAATATACGTCCTTGAGCCTCCCTGCAGCGTCCTCTTGTGGCCCCCATGGTATCCAGCAGGGTTGTGAAGGAAAACTCCAAGGTCCATGATGCCCTGCTGGAATTCGGGGCATCTCCACGCTGCAGGAAGGGCTCCACCTGGCGGCTTTGGGGTATTGGCCGGGATAAGCTGCCAGCCATAGTCCACAACAGTTTGCTAAATACGACTTGTAAAATTTCATTTGTTTGTTTAATTTTTTTGTTTCTATTGTGGAAAGTTCAATAAAGAAGAAAATACTGCATAAAAAACAGATAAAGGTTTGGGGACCGTCCCCATATATTGTCGTACAGACAATAAATAAAGAAACTGATTCAAAGTCTTTTCGTGAAAAATGAACATTTTACTGATGTAAAGATGGCGGTTTTATAGACAGAGGGATTATGGGACTGGAAATGGTTGGCAGGATGTGATGTCGAGACAGGAACCGGAACCAACGTCATCAGGAGACAACGGAAGTGAGGTGATCTTGTGGAGCCGGAAGTGACGTCATCGTGTCTGACCGGAAGTGGTGTCATCGCGGCCATTTTGAATCCGGAAGTGGAGGTAATTACTTTTCCTCTGATTTTCTGTTAACGAAAAGAGATTTAGGTAAGTACGACGTGATAACCCTCTATCTTGCGATATTTCACTCACCTTTAGGCTCTTTGACTGCCTCCTAATCACACATGTGTGACACTATATAGGATGATTTAGATAAATGTAGCTTTCAAGTGAATAAACTGCGTGACGAAGATTATTACTACAGAGCTCAAAATGAAAGTTGAACAGCAGACAGGGACAGAAAAGCTCACTAGATCATAAAGGGCAATGATTCATTTGTTTTTAAAGAGAGATAAAATACGGGATAGGCAATGTGTTTTAGAAGATCTTTGGATTGTGGGGATATATACAAAAGTAAAAGAATGTGCAGGAAAAGGTATTACAATTAGGATGTGTACGGTATGTGTAGTCAAGCTTGAAAAGTCAAACTCGTGTTTATGTGCTTGGAACATGAGTGCCTGTGATGACTGAATGGTAAAGTAAGTATTGTAGGATAAGTATCCAGTATTTGTGGATTCAGTTTAAAGTAAGTATTGTAGGACAAGTATCCAGTATTTGTGGATTCAGTTTCAGTTACCTGTGATTTATCATGGCTCAAAAAATTAAATGTAAATTTCCACATAAAAAACAATTCATTAGTTTTAAATTGTGCACCACTTTGAGCAAATGTTTTCATCAGTCTGGATACACAGCGCTGCATCAACATTGTATCCACAAAATCCGTCTGTGTCCAGAGTCATTTCTGCTGTGCTGATGTAGTCATTTGATATTTTGACAATATTAATGATGTTGAAAGTTGTATGGTTTGCAAATACGTGGCATGTACACCCGCACCATACAGAAATTGGATGTAGCGCCTCGCCGATCGGTTAATGGCCTCCGGCACAGCAGATGAAGTGAATCTTGGCTGAGATATGGTTGACCTGTTGGCTAATTCCATGAGAAGTGACGAGTAGCCAATATAAACTGACTAAAAAAAAGCAAAAAAGTTCTTCAGTGCCAAAACGTAGCATTGACCCTCTTAAAACGAAACTAAAATACAGTCTGTACCTCATATTCATCATTTTTGATGTATAATGTTTGTCGTGTCAAAGTCCATTACAATAACGTCTCAGCAATATTAATTATTATGCATTATCATTTAGTTGGTTTGGCTGCATTTCCCTGCTTGATCAAAGGTGTTGTCATTTCCCAGTTTCTCCAAAACGTTGCGTACGCATGGGTTAGAGTTGCCGTAACTGTAATCAAGCTTTCGTGTCTTCTGTTGTTTTTCCGGTTTTCTAGGGTGGCGACCTGCACCACCACCACCTGATCAAAGCACCGTGATGTCCCTACATTGATGGATTAAAGGCCAGAAGTCCACACGACCGTCATCATCAAGTTCTTTCATGAGAACCCTGAATGCCATGAGGACTGATTGAGGTCATTTATGTTAGGTAGAATGCCTAGAGGGGTCTGGGTGGTCTTGTGGCCTTGAACCCCTGTATATTTTATTTTTTTCTACAGCCGTCTGGAGTTTTTTTTTTTGCATTTTCTGTCCTCCCTGGCCATTGGACCTTACTTTTATTCTATGTTAATTAGTGTTCTCTTATTTTAATTCTTTTTTTTTTTCTCTTTCTTCATCATGTAAAACACTGAGCTACATTATTTGCAGAGGTGGGTAGTAACGAGTTACATTTACTCCGTTACATTTACTTGAGTAACTTTTTTAAAAAATTGTACTTCTACAAGTAGTTTTACTGCACCATACTTTTTACTTTTACTTGAGTACATTTGTGAAGAAGAAACGTTACTCTTACTCCGCTACATTGGGCAACACTTGACTCGTTTACTTTTTTCCATTTACACATTTATATACGTTATATTTTACTATAGATCTACTGAATGACTGTTTCACCAATCAGACGTAGCAACAATAATCACATGACTCCATTTCACCAATCAGACGTAGGACCTTACTTTTTGTTCTATGTTAATTAGTGTTCCCTTATTCTAATTTTTATTTATTTTGTCTCTTTTCTCTTTTCTTTATCATGTTAAACACTTTGAGCTGCGTTATTTGTATGAAAATGTGCTATATAAATAAATGTTGTCGTTGTGTCAAGTTTTCTTTTATAGATCCCAACATTTGAGTGGGAAGTTGCATACGCACATTTCAAGCCTTTTTTATGCCTACACAAGCTTTATACAGTAAATGAAGCCTCTGGACATTTCACAGTGTTTGTGTAGACATAAGAGTAAAGTCACTGGAAAACCAATGATGATGCATACTGTATTGTTTGTCATGATTTTTGAGGTCACTATTCAGTGTGTGACAGAGCCGTCTTGCTGAAATGAAAATGTGGTAATGTTTTGATGGCATGAGTCCATTTTGAGACAGTATGTATTCATTGTTTTGGTGGTTGTAGTGCACTTTGGAGGTGGGATTACCTGTTTGTTTGCGCTGTATGTTGGTAATGCAAACTAAACTGTGAGGAGCATTGAAAAAGTGACTTCACTATAGAAAAAAGCTTGTTAGCAATTAAAAAAAACTTTAATACACACCTCCTAATTAAATTAAATATCAGTTGATTATAAACTTACATAGCAAAATCACCAGTGTTAACTTTATCACTCTTGCATATACAGATGGTAATTGTAATGTGTACGTCTGTGTAACAAGGGTGAGAAAATATAATTGACTTAAAATGTTGCCAATCTCAGCCTCTCCAAACACATTACATGAACAGGAGGCAATTGACTAGTAACATACTAAACTTATTTTAGTACTCCGCGAATCAACTCAAATGATTCACTAAACAGTCGTTCAGAAAGAACAAATCGTTCACGTCAACGTGTTGTAAATCGTCGTCTTAGGTTTTATTATTGAAAGGAAACAAACAGAAGTTCCAGAGTCTGATATCAGTGAAAATTTTGGTGATGCCCCAATGTCAAGTGGAAACCCCACCGTTAGCTGTGTTCACTTCAATGATGGATGTGCTAAAAAACGCTACTACTGAGTGTGCTGGAAAATCTACCATCACCCAGCTGCCAAACACTGAAGGATCAGCCAGATATTCACGAGCCGCAGACCCAATTGGTATTAAAGTTTCCAGCTTCTGTTACAGCCAGTAAGGCTTCTCATTAATTCAACAGTGCGTGGCTGTAATACGGGATATCGAAAGACGCGATTCGGGCATTTTAGTAGTAATCTAATTGAGGACCGATTTACTCATGTATTCTGGGGCTGAAAACTTGGGTATCAGATATGCATACACAAATTGCAAAAGAAAGGCAAAGCAGTACCCAGACTTTTTACTGTTACATAATGCTGTACTGTGGTCAAAATTATAATTGATATTATTGGGCCGTTTGCGCATTTTGGTGGGCTGGTTTGTCTTATGTATCATCAAAAGGTAGGCAGTCGGCTTATCTTGACCTTTTGTAAGTCAGTCAGTCAGTCATTATCCAGCCCGCTATATCCTAACACAGGGTCACGGGGGTCTGCTGGAGTCAATCCCAGCCAACACAGGGCGCAAGGCAGGAACAAATCCCCGGGCAGGGCGCCAACCCACCGCAGGGCACACACATACACCCACACACCAAGCACACACTAGGGACAATTTAGGATCGCCAATGCACCTAACCTGCATGTCTTTGGACTGTGGGAGGAAACCCATGCAGACACAAGGAGAACATGCAAACTCCACGCAGGGAGGACCCGGGAAGCAAACCCTGGTCTCCTTACTGTGAGGCAGCAGCGCTACCCACTGTGCCACCATGCCACCCCCTTTTGTAAGTGGAGTTAGCAAAAAAACATTCAATGTAGACGTACAAAAAGTTACTGCCCTTTACGTTGGTATTACTGGACTTGTATGTATGAATGTACAGTATATTTAACTGATCAAATAACGTTATGCCTGCTCGGGACAAATTTAGGCCCACTCTTTAATGAAATCCTGGTGCCGCCACTGGTACAGATACCAGGGGACAGAAGTTCACACCTCACTCTTTGTTCAGCCGTATCAGACAGTGGTCTCGTATCATACATCCCAACAGCTGCTCCATGTACAGTGACTCTGGTAAACTACTGTATAAACTTTCCTTGATGAGCTTTACAGACTTCTACTGGTTGCTGAAGTGACACAGGATGGTGGGTCAATTACCCACATTATGCACTCCGAGCTGAACAGGTTCCAACCTAGGGGCGCCATGTAATGGGTGTTGCCAAAACCCTTTCTTTAGCTCCATCCACAGGTTCTGGAGATGGGCGCTGATCTCTCTCCCCGCCTCTCATCCATTTCAGATCATGATGGTGGCGATTTAGTTGCCAATTGTGAGGGCACCAAGCTCCATGGGAAAGCCTTCTTCCCTCTTCCTTGCCTTCAGTTTCAGATCCAAACCACGTAGACCCAAAATGGAGATTCTCTTTCGGATGTCTCTTTTTGGGTGTTTGCAACCAACACTGCCTAGGTGCACATTGTACAGCCGAGCCAGCCCTGTCACATGAGACAATATCCTGTTCTATCACATGACTGCATTGACAGAGTGGTTTATGTATCATCCACGCTTGTCCTTTGAATTCCTTCCTCCATATTCACTGTTCCTCGTTCCTACTGGGACTTTTTTTTCCGCCTGGAGATGGAATGTACACCATCCTTACAACCAAATGCCACTACTGGATGCTATGGCCGAGGCATGTAAGACAATCACAGCATCCGACTGCCGGGTCTTTTATACTTGATTGTGTTTAATTTGTTAAATCCATCCATCCATTATCCAACCCGCTATATCCTTAAAAAGGAAAGCACGCCACTGCTTTTTGTAACTCTGCATATGTTAAACAGAGAGGAAGCACACTGTAGGTAAGTAACGTTACTTTAAATTTCTAGAAGTTAAGAAGCTTAGTTTAAAGGTTTGTGTTATAAAAATGAATGAGCCAATAATAATATGAAAGCCTGCAAAAAGCAAAAAAAAGTTGGCTTAAAAATATAAGAGATCTTGTTCTAATTAAAAAAATGCACCAGTCATAATGACATCAGAGTGGTGTGCCGCTTCTGAGGAGAGTCATCTGTATTTATGTTTTCAAGCTCCAGTGCCATTTGAATTTTTTTAATCCAGTGTCCTGGGTTCGAAATTCAGCACATCCTCTACAGTGCATCTTCAACCTGAGCCTGGAACAGGGGAGAGTCCCAAGGCTTTGGAAGACATCTTGCATCACCCCAGTCCCAAAGGTATCACGTCCTGGTAAGCTGAATGACTTCCAGCCTGTCGCTCTGAAGTCACATGTGATGAAGACCATGGAGCAGCTGCTGCTTCACCACCTGAGGCCACAGGTCCACCACGCCTTCGACCCTCTGCAGTTCGCATACCAGGAGAAGGTGGGAGCGGAGGATGCCATCATCTATATGCTACACCGATCCCTCTCCCACTTGGACAGAGGCAGTGGTGCTGTAAGAATTATGTTTCTGGACTTCTCTAGCGCCTTCAACATCATCCAACCTCTGCTCCTTAGGGACAAGCTGACAGAGATGGGAGTAGATTCATACCTGGTGACATGGATCGTGGACTATCTTACAGACAGACCTCAGTATGTGCTTTCTCCGGTCCTGTTCAGCCTATATACATCGGACTTCCAATACAACTCGGAGTCCTGCCACGTGCAAAAGTTCACTGACGACACTGCTATCGTGGGCTGCATCAGGAGTGGGCAGGAGGAGGAGTATAGGAACCTAATCAAGGACTTTGTTAAACGGTGTGACTCAAACCACGTACACCTGAACACCAGCAAAACCAAGGAGCTGGTGGTGGATTTTAGGAGACCCAGGCCCCTCCCAGACCCTGTGATTATCAGAGGTGACAGTGTGCAGAGGGTGCAGACCTATAAAAACCTGGGAGTGCAGCTGGTTGATAAATTGGACTGGACTGCCAATACTGATGCTCTGTGCAAGAAAGAACAGAGCCGACTATACTTCCTTAGAAGGCTGGCGTTCTTCAACATCTGCAATAAGATGCTGCAGATGTTCTATCAGATGGTTGTGGCGAGCGTCCTCTTCTACGCTGTGGTGTGCTGGGGAGGCAGCATAAAGAAGAAGGCCGTCTCACGCCTGGACAAACTGGTGAGGAAGGCAGGCTCTATTGTAGGCACGGAGCTGTACAGTTTGACATCTGTGGCAGAGCGACGGGCGCTGAGCAGGCTCCTGTCAATCATGGAGAATCCACTGCATCCACTGAACAGGATCATCTCCAGACAGAGGAGCAGCTTCAGTGACAGACTCAGGAGATCGTTCCTCCAACACACTATGCGACTCTTCAGTTCCACCCGGGGGGGGGGTAAACATTAACATTATACAAAGTTATTGTCTGTTATTACCTGCCTTACACTCTCCACCCTGCATTTTTTAACTTGCACTGCATTTTTATCACTCTTTAATTTAATATTATTTTTATCAGTATGCTGCTCCTGGAGTATGTGAATTTCCCCTTGGGGATTAATAAAGTATCTATCTATCTATCTATCTATCTATCTATCTATCTATCTATCTATCTATCTATCT
>JANRMT010062835.1:32113183-32148362 GCA_026402145.1 Polypterus bichir lapradei | reverse complement strand
TCTATTATATAGTGCCATTCATATCTATCTATCTATCTATCTATCTACATCATCATCAGTGTTCACCCACTGCCTGCATGGGTTTTCCTCTGAGCACACATATATATCCCCAGATATGTACATTTTAGTTTAATTGGGCTCTAACTGGCCCTATTTGAGTGTCAGTCTGTTGTACGCCTGAGCAACACCTGAGTTGGACTGGCGTCCTGTTCAAGAATGGTTTCTACTTTGTGTGCAGTCCTGCCATCCATTACCCAGAATTTGGATCAAACAGGTCCGCAAATTCAACTTCAGTTTATCTCATTAATTCTTCCAAGTGCTCTTCATTCAGTACAGTGTCAGGAGGCTGGCGTCAGGTTCTCACCTGTGCCTCATGCTTGGCTCAATCCTTTGTACCTTTTTTCATCCCTTTCTCAATTTTTCTTTTCAGTTTATTTTTCTGAAGCCAAAAGGACTGAGGCCTTAAGAGAAATTGGGAATCGTTTGTGCTGCAGCTCTTTGGGATGCAGTCACCTAAGGGAGATACGAAGCCTTCAGGGCGCCTCGAGTTTGACCCACTTATCATGGGGCAGGTCACTTTAGCTGTTAAAGATTTTATCATTCAGATTTCTTGACCTGGACCTCCTCTGTTGTAATTAAGTCACTGCAGCAGTTTGTGCCTACTAAATGTGGCTGTCTTTGACTTTGGTATCCTGGTTTTTCTCAAGCATCTGAAAGATGTGCATTTTAAGTTAATTGGTACCATTAAACTGGCCCAGTATGATGGTGGGCTCATATCTTGTACAAGGCTGTTTCCTGCTTTTTGCTCTGACTTCCCCCTGCGACCCTAAATTTTATTATGCAAGATTCAGTATGTCATGAATCTAAAAATGAGGTACCCTTCACAGGCGCTCCAGTGGTAGTGCTGCTACCTTGCAGTAAGGGGACTGGGGTTTGGGTGCCACTTGTGTGGAGTCCGCATGTTCTCCCTGTTTGGGTTTGCTCTGGTTTCCTTCCAAAGACATGCAGGTTAAGTGAATTAGCATTGCAAAACGGTCCTAGTTTGTGTGTGTGTGTGTGCGTGTGTGTGTGTGCTCTGACGGACAGCCGGGGCCCATGCCCGGCTGTGATGCCCCTTCTCTATATGTTCAAGGGGAGCAAGCATTAGCTGCACAGTACCTCCCCCGGACCACTTGGTGGCAGCCCCCCCCGGGTCAATGTGGTGCCTCAGATACCCGCAGGGTATCTGGGAGATGGAGTTCTCCACAGCCCTGTTGGGATCCAGGGTGGCCACCAGGAGGCGTTGCAGGGGTTCCTGGGCCTGTCTGGGCCGTAGTTCAGCCACACCCGGAGGTGCAATCAGAAGCAGGTGGTCAAGCACCTGAAGCACTTCCGGGCGAGCTTTAAAAGCAGGCACCAGCCGCCACTCCAGAAGCCAGTGTCGGGATGAGGGAGGCAAAGCTGCCAAGGAGGAGTGGAGGACTTAAAGGGTTGATTTGTGCTTGTGATTTGTGGTTTTGTTGGATTGTGTTGTGGCTGTTGTCAGTCTGTGTCGGGCCGGGCGCATATACTGTATAGTGCCTTATTACAGTGTGTGTGTGTGTGTGTGTGTGTCTGTGCGTATCTGTGTGTGTGTGTGTGTGTGTGCATCCTGCGATGGACAGGCACCATGTCCAGGGACTGTTCCTGGTTTCTGTCTGACCTTGCTGGGATATGCCAAAGCTTCCCTGTGACCCTGCTCAGGACAGGTGGGTTTGGAACATGGATGGGTGGGTGGCATCCTTTACATTTATTTATTTTTTCTTAAAAGTTAAAATTTAACTCAACACACAGCTTCTATTAGGTCAATATGACTCTTGTTCCTTATTCTCAAAAGAAAATAGATTATCCTTAAGTTAAAAATTTTCAAAGAAATTTATTTTCTAAAGCACTGATAATAGTAAATCCCAAATCGGAGACTCACAAACTAATTACTGCCAATGGCTGCCAATTACAGTGACTTACTCTTGGGCACACAGGCAGTCAAGGGATAATCGTGCCTTGCTAGATTTAAATAATAATATTTATAATAATAAAGATCGCTCTGCGGTGGGCTGGCGCCCTGCCCGGGGTTTGTTTCCTGCCTTGCGCCCTGTGTTGGCTGGGATTGGCTCCAGCAGACCCCCGTGACCCTGTAGTTAGGATACAGCGGGTTGGATAATGGATGGATGGATAATAAAGATGGCGACGTCAGACAGTGGATTCTGCTAAAGTTGCTCATTGTGCCTTATTACCTAAAATTATATACAACATTCAGATCGACATTGGGTGCCCCGGTGTATTGTTTCCCAAGTTCATGTCACATGCACAGAAGTCCCTGTATTTCTTACTTGTGTTCATAACTAACATGCAGCACCATTCCCCATACGCTATGATCAACAACTATTACAAGCCAAACATGGACCTTACCTTGAAATGCCAACAGTGGCTTGTGCAGAACTGACTGGCTTACCGGGGGCAGCAGCAGCCATTAAAATTCTCCTAACATTCTTCTAAGTTCTAGAGCTGCTCCTCTGTTCACTCAGTGCTAGAAAGTGTCATGGTGCTCTACTGTGGTTTGATGCCCTGCCCAGGGTTGGTTCTTGCCTTCAGCCCCAGCATGAGGCTGGCACCCCCAGCTTATTAATGTAAAGGTGTGATCCTGAAAATAAACAGTAGGGATGATTAACGGACCTGAATGTTGCAGTACTTGTGTCTGATGCTCTCAGGGCAGGCAGTGGTTATCTGTGATATCAAAATGGACCAAGTTTTAGTTTTGGAAAATAAACAAATGTGAAATTATTTTCACTCTCCGCAGTCTTAGAATTGATTATCAACATTTAAACGAGTGACAAGGACCAGGTTTCAAATTCTTCCCCAGTCACTGTATGTGAGGAGCTTGCACACTCTTGCCATGTCCTTCCTGGTACTCTGACCTCCATTCCTAATACATGAGTGTGCCCTCCCCATGATGGATTGGCACTGGGTCCATATTGGCTTCCAACCTTGACGCTGTCCCTTCTGAGTTGCACTGTGAAGTCCTTGAACTACGACTGCAACAAATAAAAAACAGAAAAAATACATTGATGTGTAAATACTATTCAAGCAGTTCATTTTAAAGTGCTTATTATTTAAATTGTGAATGTCATACAAGGAGTGTCTTTACAACTGAAGACTCTAGTCTGGCTCTGCATGAATGAGTGCGTGTTAGGTGCCCAGCAGTAGACTGCCACCCCATCCAGAATTGGTCACCGACTTGCAAATGGAGACGCAGGTCAGAAAATGCAAGGATCAAAGGAAACAACCGGATGAATGGCATTCTTTATGGTAAAATAGGCAAACAAAAACAGCAGCGCCTCCACCATTTTAGCCCTTTTCTAATTGTAGTGGTGACGTTGTACTGAATACGTGGGGGCTGACAGAGACAGAGTTCAGTTGATGTCACCAGTAAGCACACCGTTCCCAATGTTCAGAAGCGGCCTCTGCATGACTGAAAGAGCTCACCATTTAGCTCATGCTGTAAGGTGTGACCAGTAGGGGGAGCCACAGACCCCAAACAAAACCACACAAGACAGTCCCGTGTAAAAAAACCAACACCTCCAATGAGTCCTTCCTTCCATACGGCCCAATATGACACTGCAAATACAGAAGCGTTCATCTGACTCCTCCCAGGCGAGTGTTTTCCTTCTTCTCTCCCAACTCCAACTCTGCCTGGCTGAGGGTTGAGCTTCCTCATTTATCTTGGACCCGGAAGTACTTCTGGTGCCACAACACAGCCTGAAGGAAGTACTTCTGGGTCAATCAGAAGTCCTGAAAAGTAGGGCTTGTGTATGCCCTCAATACCCCCTGAAGGCTCCCATCGTACCCAACAGGGCTGCTCCACAGGGCTACAATATCCAGCATGCCTTGCGGGTATCCAACTGGGAAACCAAAGCCAGGAAGATTACCTTCTACTGATTTGGGGAAGAAACTGCTCCGCAAAGAATACCAACCCTAGTCCTTCCACGTTATGGGCATCCCTGCCAGGTAAGGATTCAGGTTCTGTTCCATCCGAGATGCCAGTTCCCACATGGTGTCTCTCACAAAGGAGACCACTACTGCACCAAAAGTTGTAGATTCACTGCTGGCCACCGGCAGTTGCCTCAGCACAAACGTTTGAAGTGAGATGTTTAGTGGTGCGAGTCCGCAGCAGTTCATTTGTCAGCCCCCACGTTTCCTGCACAGCATTGCCACTACACTCCTCCTGTCCAAAGGGCAAATCCCATCCTCGTTGCCAAGTGAATTTCCATCAATCCCCACCTTTTCTTGTGCATCTTTAACCACTACACTGGGGAACCACTGAAAAATTGTTAAATGCGGATCAGTTGAAATATTTAAAACATAGTGTTTATTATTTCTGCAATAAATATAAAATACCTCGATTAAAAAGAAAATGTGTCATTCTTTGTGTAACACTTATGTTAAACTGAAATATTTTCTGAAAGTCACTCATCAAATTGCCTATGCAGCATACAAAAATGTTAAATCAGGGTTCTGCTTCATTTTTCAAATATAATGATGTAAAGATTTTGGTGCAAGCTAACACTGACAGAGCGCTACAGATTGCTCTCCTTTCCAGCCATTACACCGTCTAGTGTGCTTTATTTCTGTGCCCGTTTCTTCCATCATCTCAGCGTATTTACGTAATCATTTTAATAATTTGTAGAAATCGCATTTCTCTGAAAAAAAGTCAGACAGTCAGTCAGTCATTGACCAATCCGCTATATCCTAACACAGGGTCACAGGGGTCTGCTGGAGCCAATCCCAGCCAACACAGGGCACAAACCCTGGGCAGGGTGCCAGCCCACCGCAGGGCACACAAACACACACACATTAGGATCACTAATGCACCTAACCTGCATGTCTTTGGACTGTGGGAGGAAACCCACCCAGACATGGGGAGAACATGCAAACTCCACACAGGGAGGACCCGGGAAGCGAACCCAAGTCTCCTTACTGCTAGGCAGCAGCACTACCCACTGCGCCACCGAAAAAAAAGTTAATACATGAAATTAAAATGATTACACAGGAAAGTTAAAGATGCTTGTACCATTGTTTTTTTTCCAGGCACCAAATGCTATGATTTTCAGCCAAATATGAAACAAGCCGTAAGGAGATTAAAGGCAGCAGTGTAATCGTGCAGGTGCTTCACAAATCTTTGAACCCGTTTTCATTCACACCGCAGTGTTGTGTCAAGTGAAGATATAAAAGAATGCGACTTTGACCTCATTTCGGATGAGGATATTGAATTTCGAGCCTCACCGAGGGACGCCCACATTCCTAGGTGAATGCCTACTCATTTTATGAGACTGTAACCGAAGCTCCATCCTCCGACACGGTGCCCCATACCCAACCTGCAGACCTCAAAAACAGAGATTTGCCGAGAACAATGGTTCTTTCTTTATGATGAACTGTCATCGCTGGCATGAAGCGCAGGCCATTAAATACGACAACCTATTGAAATCCATCCTTCCCAAAGCCTTCGTAAGAGTCCATCGAAAGTGCGTAATGCGTTGTTTATTTGAGTCAAAGGTCAAAGGTTTGCCATTGAAACTTCAATAGACAAAGAGTAATGTTTAACTTATATGGTGTCTTTTATCCTGAGGGCTATGACAAAGAAGGCAACTAATCTAAAGCACACACCGCTGGGATGGGAGTGGAAACCAAATTACCTAAAGAAAACTCACCTGGATGCAGAGAGAACTTGAAAACCCCATATAGACTTGGATTTAAAACCAGGATCCCAGAGCTGTCGGGAGATATGGCTAAGTACTTTGCCACCCACCTGCTTAATAAAACATTATCTAAATAGATCCATCCATCCATTATCCAACCCGCTATATCCTAACTACAGGGTCACAGGGGTCTGCTGGAGCCAATCCCAGCCAACAGAGGGCGCAAGGCAGGAAACAAACCCCGGGCAGGGTGCCAGCCCACCGCAGTTATCTAAACAGATAAATAAGATAATCATTTAACATAACATTGTATAATATTTACATATATCACATAACATTCTCAAACCTGCTAAATTAAGTTCCCAGACATTTGGTGTATTATTTAAATATATTGTCAGAGATGGCTGGGGTTGCGACCTGGCTGGGACGCCCAGGAGGACCGGAGAAGGGCTTGCACCTTCCCCAGACCATGTTGGGGCGACCGCCCTGGTTCCTTTGGGGACCACGGATACAGAGCTTGGAAGCTCAACCCTGTTGGGGCCCGTGGTCGCCGCCAGGGGGCGCCCCAATGCCTAGAGAGCCCTGGACCTCAGCACAACCGCCACACCTGGAAGTGCTGGGGGGAAGAGGATCGGGGACACCCGGAGTGCTTTCGGGTACACAGCCGGTGCTTCCGCCACACAAGGGTGTGTTGGTGGAAGGTCACTGGAAGACACCTGGAGCACATCCGGATGGATATAAAAGGGGCCGCCTCCCTCCATACGGTGGCTGGAGTCAGGTGGAAGAAGGAGGAAGTCTTGGAGGAGAGGAGTGGAGGCGGACCTGAGAGAAAGGCATTGGACTGTGAGGCCTGGACTTAAAGGGGTGACTGGTGCTGCGGCACTGGGTTGTGCTCACTTTATTGTATATAAATAGTGTAAATAAACGTGTGTTCGTGCAAAACATCACGTCGACCTGTCTGTGTCCGGGCTGTACCCCACAATATACATCACATGATGGCAGCTTCCTCCATATCACTAGTATGTCACGCATACAAAAGATGATTAAGATTGTGAACACGTAAAACCAAAGTTACATTTGTTCAAATACATTTATCCTTTTTAACATACCCTGTATAGAAGGCTGTGGAGGAGGAATGCGATGGTCTTTGAGGGATTCTGCAGCGAGTACTGGGAGAGTGGGGGGTTCTGGGACCCCTAATAAAGGCTATTCGGCTCCTGTATAATCACAATGAGAGCAGTGCCTGCATACTCAGAAAAACATCAGCACCATTGCCAGTGGGTGTGGGACGCTTTGTCTCCTACACCTGTTTGTAATATTCATGGACAGGATATCAAGGCACAGTCAGGTGGGGTCCAGGTCGGTGACTTTAGAATTGCGTTACTGCTTTTTGCAGACAATGTGGTCCTCTTGGCTTCATCAGGCTGTGAACTCCAGCACATGTTGGGGCGGTGTGTGACCGAAAGTAAAGCGGCAAGGATGAGGATTAGCAACTCCACGTCTGAGGCTATGGTCCTTACTAGAAAAGAGGTGGACTGTCCTCACTTAGTGGGAGGTTACTGCCTCAAGTGTACGAGTTTAAGTACTTTCATAACGAGTGGGAGGAAAAGAGATTATGAGATTGACCAACAGAATGGGGCCGTTTGAACAGTCATGGGGTGCCTGTACCAATCTGTAGTGGTAAAGAAGAGAAAAGAGGTAGCACAGGATAAAGTGTTAGGGTCCCAGTGAGATCCCTGTGTCATAGTGTCAATGCTAAGTTAAAAAATATAGCAAGTGCAAAAAAGATGAATGTCAAACTATCACCGAGTGTTAGCAAGCAAAATTTGAATGTTTTTTTGCATAGCTGGGCTCCAACAGCCGCAGTCCATTGGATGATCACTGACTTCCAGTTGCGTTATTTCTTTTACAGTGGGGTGACCAAAAGGGGCGGGACTTCCGTGGCAAAGTGGATGGGATGTCACTCATCTTGAGGTGGGTCCTCCTCCGCTTTAGGGCTGTCTCACCCTCATCTGTCCCCCGGTTTACATTGTGAGCCGAGCTTTCCACACACTAATGTAGTGCACATTTGTGACAGCTACTACACGTTAAGATGGTCAATCAAATAAAACTGGTGGTGTAAAATGAGATGTATAGTGCACCAAATAAAGGGGTGTTAAAAAGCATTGAGTCAGCACTTCTAGGTTTTGTGAAGGAAAAAAGCAAGACATAATAGACAGTCAAATAAATTCTGAGTAAACAAATTATACAATTTTTGATAACTTCTTCATGTTGTAATTAAATAAGGCTGCGCAAAACCCAACGCCACATGTGTAGAAGTAATTGGCCCATCAGCAATGTGCCCATTTGGGTGTGTTTAGGGGCAAATACGGGGAAAATTGTGTCAGGTGTCTGGGGTTTGCCTGTTTCCTCCAGACTAGAGGTCCTTGACACAGAAGAAGACCTGTGATCCTCCCAACATGACATGGATTTTAAATACTGCTCACCTAGGACTATCCTTCGACCAGGTGAGAATGTTCTGCTCCCTACCACACTACTTACTAATTTATTCCATGTGTCAGCTGTTTTCTGCATAAAGGTAAACGTTCCCAAATGTGGGTTACTTTTGCCCATAACAAGTTTCCATCAGTGTCTCAATGTTCTTGTTCAAAAATGTTGTGATGTGAAATTTTGCATACAAGTTGATAAATATTTTGTATGTCTTTATTTGTAATTTAGACAAAGCAATGAAATATTAGTGTTACATTATTGATAAGAACAGCAATGGTTTGATGGTTTAAGAACCCCTTCCCCCCTTTTAGGAATGAGTTTCTTTGTAATTTTACGACAGAGTTGGGGGGAAGTGCCTCAAACCAGTTTGACCAGTGATTCTCTGCTAAATCTTTCAAACCCCCACAGAAAAGCCAGGCTGCCTAACTGGCAAACTTTAGTTCAACAAATGGTTTTGGGGGGTTGCAGGTATGAAGATGTTTTCTATTCTCCCATTGGTCTGAAGTATGGCTGTCTAGAATTGGCTTGTATCAGAAGCCTTTAAGTACCACAACAACCTATTGGCTGTAGGGGTTGGACAGAAAACCTATACATTTTCTTGCTTTACCTCACTCTCTCTCTCTTACCAAACTGATGAAAGATCGTTTCACACCATAACCTGAAAAGGACAACACAATAAAGGACACACAGTTTGGCAGCCATATTGAGACAGGCATGCGGCCTGTTCTGAACAACAACAACATTTATTTATATGGCATATTTTCATACAAATAATCAGAGGTGGGTAGAGTAGCCAAACATTGTACTCAGGTAAGAGTAAAAAAGTATTTGGTGAAAAGACTACTCAAGTACTGAGTAACTGATCATAATAAATGATTTATTTTTTAGAAATGTAATAAGACAGACAAAAATATAAAATAATGTGCAAATTCTGCTAATTTCCAATAACTAAATAAAAAATGAGTAAAAATAAATAACATGTTTACAAAATAAAGATGTACAAATAACACAAAGTTCCAAATCTCAGTTTTTCACAACAAAGCTTTTGAAGCCAATACCTACAGAAGGTAACATGTATGGTTGATCAGTGCAAACATCTTACAGTGACGAGATATCCTGCACACTGACAGTATAATACTGCATAGTCACTTGCCCTACAAATAGCACAGCTGATAGAAAATAACATTAGAACAAGGCAGCTTGTGCACGAACAAGAAGTCTCACTTTACCGTGACTGCCTGTGTCTGTGCATGTTTGGTTAAATGTGCTTGTTCTTCACTCAGTGAAGTGATGGTTAAGCTTCAGCAGGAGTTGGCTCTCAAGGTTCCTGCAGTGTAGCTGTGACTGTTTAGCAGTGATCAGGAGCCCTGTATGACTAAAAAGTCTCTCACAGGCTGCAGACGCAGGAAGTTTGTGTGTGGTCATGTGACTGCATGGTTATGTCTGATTAGTGAAACGAAGTCATGTGATTATTGTTGCTACGTCTGTTTGGTGAAACGGAAGTCATGTGATTATTGTTGCTATGTCTGTTGTTACGTCTGATTGGTGAAACAGTCATTCAGTAGATCTATAGTAAAATATAGAGTATATAAATGTGTAAATGGAAAAAAGTAAACGAGTCAAGTGTTGCCCAATGTAGCGGAGTATGAGTAACGTTTCTTCTTCACAAATGTACTCAAGTAAAAGTAAAAAGTACGGTGCAGTAAAACTACTCGTAGAAGTACAAATTTTTAAAAAAGTTACTGAAGTAAATGTGACGGAATAAATGTAACTCGTTACTACCCACCTCTGCAAATAATGTAGCTCAAAGTGCTTTACATGATGAAGAAAGAGAAAAAAAAACAAATAAGAATTAAAATAAGAGAACACTAATCAACAAAGAATAAAAGTAAGGTCAAATGGCCAGGGAGGACAGAAAAAACAAAAAAAAAAATCCAGACGGCTGGAGAAAAAAAATAAAATCTGCAGGGGTACCAGGCCATGAGACCGCCCAGCCCCCTCTAGGCATTCTACCTAACATAAATGATATCAATCAGTCCTGATTGTATTCAGGGTTCTCATGGAAGAACTTGATGATGATGGTCACGTGGACTTCTGGCCACTAATCCATCAATGGTGCTTTGATTAGGTGGTGGTGGCGCAGAAAACTGGAAAAAGAACAGAAGAGGGAGTAGGGGTTAGTACAGATTTTAGAGCCACTATGAATTGTAATGATAATTGAGTATACAGAGCATCAGGATTAAACTAAAATGAAACTATGAGAAAGCCATGTTAAAGTAATGTGTTTTTAGCAGTTTTTTAAAGTGCTCCACCGTATTAGCCTGGCGAATTCCTATTGGCAAGCTATTCCAGATTTTAGGTGCATAACAGCAGAAGGCCGTCTCACCACTTCTTTTAAGTTTAGCTCTTGGAATTCTAAGGAGACGCTCATTTGAAGATCTAAGGTTACAATTTGGAGTGTAATGTGAAAGGCATTCTGAAATATAAGATGGAGCAAATTATTTAAGGCTTTGTAAACCATAAGCAGTATTTTAAAGTCAATTCTGAATGACACAGGCAACCAATGTAGTGACATTGAAGAAAGCACTAAATAATGCCTTAACTAGAGACATTTAAGTAACTAACAAGTTTGTGTGCTGCCTGATACTACACATCAACATTTATCAGGTTGTATGTACTTTGCATATTGTTATTATCTGCGGTGGGTTGGCACCCTGCCCGGGATTGGTTCCTGCCTTGTGCCCTGTGTTGGCTGGGATTGGCTCCAGCAGTCCCCGTGACCCTGTGTTCAGATTCATCGGGTTGGATAATGGATGGATGGATATTGTTATTATTTATGAATATTATCAATAATACATTACTTAAATTGTAACTTAACTCCTGCTTGTCTTTTACTGCACCTAATTGCCTGAGGTTATAAATGTAGAAAGGAAGGTAGGGAGAAGTTATATACTATAATACCTTATGAACAGTGGTAAGTCTGGGAGATTTGAGGCATTCTGACAAAGGCTACATATTAATAATACAAAAGGGGAAAAGTAGAGCAATATAATACTCTACCAAGACAAAACAAAAAATAATGTTAAAATAAAAGCTGGGATCCACTCTACTAATTCCTTTCATAATTTAAAAAACGTAATGTCCGTTTGTTTAACTTGAAGTGGTTTGGCTCCTTCAATCATTCCTCATAACTCATGTATTTAAGTGCTGTCGTCAGCCTAGCCACTCTTGTCAGGACTTTCAATAAAACCAAAACCGTACACATTAGTCCAGAGAAGGTCTCACCAGTGTGTCATACGGGGCCAGCCCTTCCAAAATAGGTGACTGCCTAGAGTGGCACTTGAGCCAAGTGCCATAAACTATTATGTAACCAATTAGAAACTTGATGGCAGGGCACATCATCCTAGTCAAGTGGAATGGCCAATGAATGTTTTGGTTCCAGCTCTAACCGCCAACTGTTCACTTTGTGGCGCTGGCTTGTCAATCGACAGAGAAGTTTAGCATATCAAATCGAGAGAAACTGACTGAATACAAAGCAAGGTGACTGGTAAAAGCAGGCATTCCAAAAACACAAATGCGATTTCAAGAGAGTGCAGCTTTACAAAGCTAAAACTGATGTAAAAGAAAAGAAATCTCCCCACTGTACAATAACAAAAGACCGTCTTAATGGACAGGCTATAATTTCAGTAGAGCATGAACTGGGAAAGAAAATTGAAATAGAAGATGCAGTCAAGATCTTTTCAGCCATAACAGTCTAGTCTGCACACTTCTGAAAGGTAAGCTTAATTACTGTAATAATTCAATTAATGTGGTTATATTGTATTAGTCATTGAAGTATGCTGTCAGTCTTGTCTGGAATTTTTTCCCATAGTTTATCAGTTTCTGCCTGTTCATACGTGTGTGAGAGAAAAGAGAAAGGAACATTACATTACCAAGAGATTTACAACAGTGCAGGATATGTATATCAAACTGGGGTTAAAATGTTGGAAATCCTGCAAGACTCAAGCTGTCCCATTGCACACGCCACAAGTGTTTAAGGTGGAAGTGCCATGGCGCTACGCTATTTATTATTTATATGGTATGTTACTGTCCATTGGTTGTGATGTCGACAATTCAAAGGGGTGGCACAATTGTATTTTGACTAGAGCAGCAGAATCACATGAAATTATACAGCTTACTGTAAGCATAACCGCCTTTGACTTGTAGTGCTGACTAGCAAATTTCGCTAAAGCGTTATTCGCAGCGAATTTGCTGTGTTCGCGTTCGCCCGTGTTCATCAAATTATTTACTTACAATTTGAGCAGTTTAGGAGATTTTTTATTTTAATACCAGTGCCCCATAATGCTTTGCGAGCCCAGTGTGACGTCCTCCACAGCTGAAACTGTGAATGTGCAGGTTGATTTTCAAGTACCGTGTCAGTTCATGCCCTATAATAATTAGCCACATGTACGTGTAAACTTTGGAGGAGTCTGACAATAAACGCAGGAGACTCTATGAAAATAATAACAATAAATAACGGTTTATTACTATTTACATCACATTTCTGTCTTTTTTGATAAAAGCAAAAGTGGAAAGTATCAGCACAGACAGTTTGGAGAGCCTTCAGCGTGATTTCAAAAAGAGAACGAGACGTTGGCCTCAGTCATGACACACCACTTTAAATTTTCTGCTTTCCAAAGACCTACATATTTTTTCTGACTTTTGACTACGATCTTGGACTTTTTGCTTTGTTTTGACAAAATCTTTGATTGCATCTCTGACTGTGTACTTTCTTCTTTGATATCACAGAGACACGGTGGTTGGCAATGCTGCTGCACAACTCAGGTCACCTTTTTAGCCATGATAGTCGATCTAGTATAGTTGGCAGAGGTTTTGCTAGCCCTCAACGACACTTTAAAGATGAAGGCACCATTCTAATACAGTCAAATCTAGTTCAGTTAGTCCTTCCCAATTGACTTTAATGCAGTTCACCAAGTTCGACGAATATCACTAACATTACCGTGATTTCAGGGAACTCAGGCTGAAGTGAAGTCGGCAATGTTCGCTCATCACTATTGACTAGTCGTCCACACATCATCCTACAGTTTATGACATAACATCTTATTAGCCTCCTTAATGGCTTCTGTACACTGTCTGGATGTAGATAGTGACAAGTCCACAACAACTCCAAGCTCCTTCTCATAAGGTGTACTATCAGTTTCAGACCTCTCAATGCGTATTCAAATCTAAAATCTCTTCTTCCTTCCTGTTATACTTTACATTTACTTGCATTAAATTTCATCTCTCAAAGTCCATATTCTGCTCCGGTCCATCTGCATTGTTCCTGCTGATCCTAGGTTATCCACCGTTCCACCTAGTTTGTTATCATCTGTAAACTTAACCAGCTTATTGGTTATATTTTTGTTCAGATCACTTGCAGCGTCCCTGTCAACTATCAGTGAACTGGCAGATAGACGTTTGAGCGAAAAACTGGGAGATGCACGTAAAAATATAAAGCAAAATGAAATCAAAGCCCAAGATGAGAGACAATAATTGTGGTCAAGAGAACAAGAGGGTCAAAACTGAAAGTACACGCGAGAAAAGAGCGCAAAGATAAACTTGGAAAACTTCAGAGATTTGGTATCTGCAGACCAGATAAGGATTTGCACTCATAGCCGTCTCTTTATTCCTCACCATCAATTATGCTTGTGTCCCGACTTCAGAGACCACACTACAGGCAACACTGAAAGCAGACCTAATGAGCGTAAACACTGTCAGCCTTTGAAGACCCAAAACCATACCAAACAAACCAAATCTGCTTGTCTAAATCCATGCTGACTGTTCTCTAATTCACCTGTTCTTGCCATGTGCTGCTTCATCTTCTCCTTAATAATACTTCTATAAATTTACCTATGATGCACAATAACTATAATGGCCTATAGCTACTTGGATCAACTCTAATCACTCTCTTTACAAAGTGGGATAATATTTGGTAGCCTACAATTTTTAGGGATTTCCCCAGTGCACACCTCTATCCTATCTGCTACTTTGAGTCAGTCCTCTTTTATCACGGTAGAGACCCAGGGTGACCTTACTGTCTCCCTTATAATTTTTATCATGTAGACCCTATCCCTAAAAAGTCCAATACTTTCTATTTCTTTTACATCTATTACCCCAGTCAACTAGAGAGAAAGTTACACATTTACTTATGTATAATCAATCAAATCTTTAAATATTATAACTAGTGCCATAAACAAAAACAAACTGAACGTGGCTCTGCAAACCATACAACGTGATAGTGCTAGATGCTTTGTTTCAGGTGGCATATAAACTTGTAGTTGCATTGATTCTCTCTGATCAGCTCTCATCAGGGCATAATCTGGTCTGCACTCTTCATAGCCAGCTCGTTGTCTGACTTTACACAACTTTCTTCCTTAGTGGCTTGTTGCAGTCACATTGGCCGGGCCTCAAACTTTCTTCCTGGATGCGTGTGGCTTATAAAATGTAAAGTGTCCTTGCACACCCGGTCAGATCTTCTCCTAACACAAGGTCTTATCTGATCTCGTAAGTTGTAAATGTCCATAAGTAAAGATTGGCTCATACAGTGTCCCTGTATTTTAAAATTGGACATGAACTTTCCTGCCTGTTTACACATTTTAAAATATGATAGACATCTCTCTATTATAAAAAAAAAAAAATCTTGGAAGGCTTGGAAGGAGACGAGACATGATTTTCTCGGAGACACTTTAACATCCCGCGAGACAAGGCAGTGAGACAAAAGGACAGCTGCTGTACAGGCTTTTAAATGTTCGAAGCAATGCGAGTGGCAGAGACGTGAAGTGGCTGACGCGTAGCGCGGCCATGGGTGGGCGAGTGAAGCAAGTAGGGGCCCCCTAGTTAATAAAAAAGAAAACTATACTAATCTATATGCTAGATCAAGGGTGGGCAATGTCGGTCTTGGAGAGCCACAGTGGCTGCAGGTTTTTGTTCCAACCCAGTTTCTTAATTATTTCTGATGAAGCTCCTATTGCTTAAGTGACATTTTGATGCTTCATTTTAGTGGTCTCACTTGTTAAGGTTTCCCATCCTTAATTGCTTATTTTTGTCTTAAACAGCTGCATTCACTATTTTAATGGCTCCTTAGTAGCAATATGATGTAAATGACAAAGCATCCAGCAGTTCTCCAGCTAGCTTGTTTCCATTTACATCTCTGTGTGTTCTTCATGCACTGTTTGATTGAATAAAACACTTAATAGAAAAATGTGATAGATTGAAAATTATCCGTTTTAGGCTTCAAATCATTTGGATGATATCCTTGGTAAGGAAAAAATCTACGATATAAGAACCTTACATTGCAGACTAACAAGCCATAAAATTAAGTAAGGTCTGAGACTGGCAAGGATTGGCTTCTAATTAAGCAAAAGGGTTGGAATGAAAACCTGCAGCCACTGTGGCTCTCCAGGACCGACATTGCCCACCCTTGTGCTAGATATTCTTCTCCATCACAGGACCCCCAACTCTCTTTCACCTTCTTTTTGTTTATTTACAGTCCCTGGGACTTTTTCAATGACTGGTTGTGCCACCTATAAAAACAATACCAGATGGCTCCTGATCACAAAGGTGAGCTCAGGTGGCTTCTATTTAGGTAGGCAAACCACCAGTCTGTTAGTGAGGGTACAAGTAGACCTCTTCTGCATTACAATGGTTTGTCTGTGTAAGTATGAACCAAAAGAGATCTTGGATTTGCTTATGTTGTTAAGCAGCTTTTTTTTCCTATGCACATTGACTCCATCTTCTTAATCTGCACAACTGAAATCACAGATGATAAACGTTTCCCACTGAGCGCTGTACCAAAATTCCACAGCTGCTGGGAATCACACATTACATGCTCTTTGTTCCTAGTATTGCAAGCACTGCGCAACACTTCAAGAACGTTTCTCATTACTCAGAGATTAGGCAACTTGAGAATAAAGCATGCCAAGTGATGCATCAGTGATTTTTCAGCCTTGCTCTGCTCCTCTAACTATTGAATCTCTCTAGATGAATGCTTCAAAGAGGTTAGCTTCTTTGTTCTGAGGAGCCGATATCTTCACAGAAATGTGTTATCACACTGTTTATATAGTTATGTGGGCTTGACAAGCAGAAGAAAAACGCAATACTCTGGAGATGCATGCATTGAAAACTGCTTTTCATATTTAAGAAGAGCAGAAGTTACTTCTGTTGTAAACAAGAAGTCTGGCAACCTCGTAGGCCGAGTCAGCCATGACCTGGATTTACCCTGAGAAGAAAGTGACATCTGCCAAGAAATTCCTTTTTTTTAAATTTGAGCCTCCTGCACTTTCTGATGTTTCCACTGACTGTAACCCTTTGAGTCAGAGTATTATTTACTTGTGGTAAATCGAATAAATGGTTTCTATTAGGGAGCGTACTGCATTTATTGAGGAATGAATGTCTACAGACAACAGACATTTGTCACATTGTCAAGTTCTAAAGTGAGACTTTTAATACATTACTGCACATCCACCATGTTTGTTACTTGATGCTGTGATGTGTAAAATACACGTTGTAATCTGTGTCTTTGTAACTCTTAGTACATATGTATGTTTGCCCCTATTGTATACATGTGATTTTGTTTCAGTTTGGAATTATTATATTATTGTTCTGGAGACATCATTGTGTGTTCTGTTTTTGATGCTGGGACAATCTCAAATTCTTTATAATTCTGGGTCACATGATATACATGGCCCATCTACAGTGGATTCAGAAAGTATTGAGACCCTTTCACTTTCTACACTTTATTTTGTTGCAGATTTAATTTTAAGTGGATGCATTTTCCAATCTTTCCCTTCAGTCTACACTCAGTAACACAAAATGACAAAATGAAAACCTGAAATCAAAGCTGAAATCTCTTCTTCATATACACTCACCTAAAGGATTATTAGGAACACCATACTAATACGGTGTTTGACCCCCTTTCACCTTCAGAACTGCCTTAATTCTACGTGGCATTAATTCAACAAGGTGCTGAAAGCATTCTTTAGAAATGTTGGCCCATATTGATAGGATAGCATCTTGCAGTTGATGGAGATTTGTGGGATGCCCATCCAGGGCACGAAGCTCCCGTTCCACCACATCCCAAAGATGCTGTATTGGGTTGAGATCTGGTGACTGTGGGGGCCATTTTAGTACAGTGAACTCATTGTCATGTTCAAGAAACCAATTTGAAATGATTCGAGCTTTGTGACACGGTGCATTATCCTGCTGGAAGTAGCCATCAGAGGATGGGTACATGGTGGTCATGAAGGGATGGACATGGTCAGAAACAATGCTCAGGTAGCCCGTGGCATTTAAACGATGCCCAATTGGCACTAAGGGGCCTAAAGTGTGCCAAGAAAACATCCCCCACACCATTACACCACCACCACCAGCCTGCACAGTGGTAACAAGGCATGATGGATCCATGTTCTCATTCTGTTTACACCAAATTCTGACTCTACCATTTGAATGTCTCAACAGAAATCGAGACTCATCAGACCAGGCAACATTTTTCCAGTCTTCAACTGTCCAATTTTGGTGAGCTCGTGCAAATTGTAGCCTCTTTTTCCTATTTGTAGTGGAGATGACTGGTACCCGGTGGGGTCTTCTGCTGTTGTAGCCCATCCGCCTCAAGGTTGTGCGTGTTGTGGCTTCACAAATGCTTTGCTGCATACCTCGGTTGTAACGAGTGGTTATTTCAGTCAAAGTTGCTCTTCTATCAGCTTGAATCAGTCGGCCCATTCTCCTCTGACCTCTAGCATCAACAAGGCATTTTCGCCCACAGGACTGCCGCATACTGGATGTTTTTCCCTTTTTACACCATTCTTTGTAAACCCTAGAAATGGTTGTGCGTGAAAATCCCAGTAACTGAGCAGATTGTGAAATACTCAGACCGGCCCGTCTGGCACCAACAACCATGCCACGCTCAAAATTGCTTAAATCACCTTTCTTTCCCATTCTGACATTCAGTTTGGAGTTCAGGAGATTGTCTTGACCAGGACCACACCCCTAAATGCATTGAAGCAACTGCCATGTGATTGGTTGATTAGATAATTGCATTAATGAGAAATTGAACAGGTGTTCCTAATAATCCTTTAGGTGAGTGTAAGTATTCAGACCTTTAATTTAGTACTTTGTAGAAGTCAGTTTGGCAGCAATTCCAGCTTTGAGTCTTCTTGGGTAAGTCTCTTCAAGGCTTTGTACATCTGGATTTGGCCAGTTTATCCCATTCTTCCTAGCAGGTCTTCTGAGGCTCCGTCTGCAAACTTCCATCTTCAGCTCTCTCCACAGATGTTCTATGGCAGCGTTTCTTAACCTTTAAGTATTTGTGACCCGAGTTTTCATAACAGTTTTAATCGCGCCCCCCCTAACGTTTTTTTGAAAGGAGCCCACTAATACCAATTTTTTCTTTTTTAATTAATGATACTGTATATCATAGATGCATATTTTATTATACCTATTTAACTTTTATCGACATTTATCTAACTCTATATTTATTTTTCTAGTATCAGAATGTAGTTTAAGTTAATTTATGTATTTTTCATATTTTTGATTCTTGTTTTCTTTTTTCCACATCTTCGCGCCCCCCTTTTTGTTACTTCGCGCCCCCCTATGGGGGGCCCGCCCCACAGTTTGAGAACCACTGGTCTATGGAGTTTAAGTCTGGGCTTTGGCTGGGACACTCAAAGACACTTGTCCAGAAGACGCTCCAGCATTGTGCCAGTTGTATACCTCTGGTCACTGTCATGTTAAAAGCTGAACCGTCACCCCAGTCTGAAGGTTGTGTGCAACTTGGAGTAGGTTTTCTTTAAGGACTTCTCTGTAGTTGGCTGCATGCATCCTTCGCTTCAATTCTGACCAGCCTCCCTGTCTGTTTCACTAAGATGCACCCCCATCGCATGATACTTCCACCACAATGCTTCACCATAAGAATGGTTTCAAGCAGGTATTGCGCAGTGCTTGGTCTTCATCAAACGATGTGCTTAGTGTTCTGCCCAAAGATTATATTTTTGTCTCATCAGATTAAAGAATCATTTTCCTCATGCTCTCCGAGTTCTTTAAACTGTCATATGCCTTTTCTGTCTACCCATAATAACATGAACAGCTGATTGATGGAGTGCTGCTAAGATGGTCATCCTTCCAACATGTTCTCCTAACTCATCAGAGGACTTCTAAAGCTCTCATAGAGTGACCATTGGGTTCTTGCTCACCTCCTTGATCAAGGCCCTTCTTGTCTGGTTACTGAGTTTGACTAGACGGCCAGCTCTGGTAAGAAACATAGTGCTCCAAACTTCTTCCATTTCAAAATAACTAAGGCCACAGTGCTCCTGCTAACATTCAAAGCTTGAGAAATGATTTTCTGCTGTTGCCCTGATCGATGCATAACCACAATGTGATTGCTTTGGTCTACAGAGAGTTCTTTGGACTTCATGATTTGTTTTTTGTCCTGACATACAGTGTGAATTGTGGAACCTCATATACACAGTTGTGTCCTGGTCTAGAAGATGTTCAGTTAAGTCAGTTTGCCACAGGAGAACTCCATTTAAGATGTAGACACATCTTAAGGAGAATTAAAGCAAACAGGATGAGACCAATTTGGAGTGCCACAGCAAAGGGTCTGATAACGTACAGGCCAAAAGTTTGGACACACCTCCTCATTCAATGTGTTTTCTTTATTTTCATGACTATTTACAGCACTCCATCACTCTCCTTCTTGGTCAAATAGCACTTACACAGCCTGGAGGTGTGTTTGGGGTCATTGTCCTGTTGAAAAATAAATGATCGTCCAATTAACCTGACTTCTGCAGAACACAACTCCTGGTCCCAACCCCACTGATAAAGCAAGAAATTCCACTAAATAACCCTGATAAGGCACACCTGTGAAGTGAAAACCATTTCAGGTGACTACCTGATGAAGCTCATCGAGAGAATGCTAAGAGTGTGCAACGCAGTAATCAGAGCAAAGGGTGGCTATTTTGAAGAAACGAGAATATAAAACATGTCTTCAGTTATTTCACCTTTTTTTGTTAAGTACATAACTCCACATGTGTTCATTCATAGTTTTGATGCCTTCAATCATGAAAATAAAGAAAACACATTGAATGAGGAGGTGTGTCCAAACTTTTGGCCTGTACTGTATATAAAAGAAAGAGTGCAGTTTTTAATTTTTAGACAATCTGCAAACTTTTCTGGAATCTTATTTTTGTTTTGTCGCTCTGAGTTATTGAATGTAGATTGATGAGCAGAAATAGCAAACTCATCCACTGACTGAAAGGGGTCGGAATACTTTCTGAATCCACTGTATAAATGATGGCAGCACACGACTTTGGGCATTTACGTATTGGTCCTCTTTCTTTCAAACCTTTCAAAGATATTTCTTATTAGTGTTAGTGGAAGCTGAAAGGCACTTCCAAGAAGATCCAAGTGCTAGGACCTCTTGATTGTTCATTTGACTTTGATTTTTGTTGTGTGTTTTGAGGCAATTGTAATTTTGACTTCCTCTTCCTTTAGCCTGGGTCTGACAATGACTTTGTTCCTGCCTTTTCTTGCCTCAGCTCTGTCTGCAGAGAACACCTCAAAGTTCCCAACAGAAAGGAAAAATTCAGAGACAATTCAGTCTATCTGCCTGGTTTAGTTAGCCACTAGCATCTCATCAAGTCACCACTTAAATCTGACCAGCTTTCCACAAGGTAATCTGTTCTCAGCTTCTGCTCTGTTCTCTGTAATGAAAACACTTCAGAGGTATTCATCATTCATGATTTTTCATTTTCGAAATGAAAGGAGACCATTCCGTGGGTCAAGTTTGTTTTGTTATCTAAAAGCTGAATTGTCACATGGGCAGCACGGTGGTGCAGTGGTAGTGCTGCTGCCTCGCAGTTAGGAGACCCGGATTCACGTGGAGTTTGCATGTTCTCCTCGTGTCTGCGTGGGTTTCCTCCGGGTGCTCCGGTTTCCTCCCACAGTCCAAAGACATGCAGGTTAGGTGGATTGGCGATTTTACATTGGCCCTAGTATGTGCTTGGTGTGTCCTGCGGTGGGTTGGCATCCTGCCCGGGATTGGTTCCTGCCTTGTGCCCTGTGTTGGCTGGGATTGGCTCCAGCAGACCCCCGTGACCCTGTGTTCGGATTCAGCGGGTTGGATAATGGATGGATGGATGAATTGTCACACTATCTGTTTCAGAGATTCTTTCAAAGTTGTCGGGATGGCCATTTTGACTACAGGACTCGGGACATTGCTTGTCTTAGCACATTCTCCGTGGTTTCCATCTTGAATGTACTTCTCTTTAATTTCCTCAGGGTGTTCTCGAGTAGACAGTTCATCAGCCACCTGAAAGAATTCTGCCATTGAGAGTCTACAAGTTCTGAATTTCGTCCTCATGTTGCCTTCTTCGTTCAAGAATGAACATGTTTCATTATCTTAATTTGTCGGGATTATGAACAACAGGTACATAAACAATAAAAGATAATGGAAGTAAACTGTCCTTTACTCAGCAGGCCATTTAGGGATGCCATGGTAATATTCTGCTTAGGGTGATCGCTCATGATTTGTAGGATAGACTTTGCTGTATTCATTTAATGAAGGTCACTACAGTTTCACAGTGGCTATCATTGTTGTGAACCAGTGTCCCTGCCCTCTCTATAAATTGTGTTCATTTTCCCCATTTCTGTGTGTTTTTTTCCACCCATGTACCAAAGACGTGCTGGTTGGTTAGGGTATGTGATGACGGTAAATTGGCCTTATTGACTCCAGCGTTGTATCTAATGCTCACGGGATAGAGTCCAGCCCATTACAACTTTAAGCATGATTCAGTGAGTTTGAAAATGTAATTATATGTATGGTACATACACATGATGGGGATTACTGCGTCTTTAAAGTGGCATCTAACACCACATGTGCCCCACATTTAATGGTGATAATAGAATCAGGATCAACTCAGCACATCAGTAACAGAAAATCAGCAGGATGGAAGCCCAAACCTGCTAGCCTGAATGTTCATTTTTGACTGTGCCAAGGCTTAGGGACAGGCCAAGAGCACCAGAGGTGCAATATTTTCAGCATTTTCCTGTGGCAAATGAGTTAGCTTCACTGGGCATCATAAGCAGTAAACATTCATTCATTCAGATTCCAAGTCCAGTAAGTCCAATACACAGAGGGCTCACCTCCAGTGGTACAACTGATCTCAAACCTGGACTGAACGCATTTCTGGGACACAAACGCAATTTAGAGAGGGCAAAGTAATAATCTGCATATTATTATAACTCATCAGTATTAGGGTGATCTTTCTCACATCACTCTCTCCTGGCACCAGTTAGATACTGTCAATGGAAACTGAAGACAAAGCGAGCTCAGCATTGAGTGGAAGTACCAAATAAAGAGACATTCTGTCGCTTCCTGTATATCAGCCAGCAGACACAAAGCTCTACAACTAGTGACATAGATTTTAGTGTAGTTAGTAAACTTCTGAAGTTCGCAGATGACACTAAAATTGGAGGATTGGCAGACACTGAGGAGGCAGCAAAAGCAATTCAAGAATACTTGGACAAACTTCAGAACTGTGCGAACATTTGCAAAAAAGTGCAAAGTGCTACACGTTGTCAAAAGGACCACCAGTTATAAGTACAAGACAGGAGACAGGGTCCTATAAGAAGGAACCTCCGAAAAGGATTTAGGGGCTTATGCTAACACAGCGTTTTCATCATCTAAGCAATGTGCAGTAGTGGTTAAAAAAGCATATGAAATGTTTGGTTATATTTTAAAAAACTGTTGAATATACATCAGGGATGTTATGCTCAGGGGCGGCACTATGGCACCGCAGTTAGGAGACCCAGGTTTGCTTCCCGGGTCCTCCTTGCGTGGAGTTTGCATGTTGTGTCTGCGTGGGTTTCCTCCGTGTACTCTGGTTTCCTCCCACAGACCAAAGACATGCAGGTTAGGTGCATTGGCAATGCTAAATTGTCCCTAGTGTGTGCTTGGTGTGTGAGTGTGTGTGTGTGCCCTGCGGTGGACTGTCACCCACCTGGGGTTTGTTCCCTGCCTTGCGCCAGCAGACCCCCGTGACCCTGTAGTTAGGATATAGCAGGTTGGATAATGTAAGGATGGATGGATGTTATGCTCAGACAATGTAATGCACTAAAGAGAGCACATCTGGAGCACTGTGTGCAGTTCTGGACATGAACATGTTACAAGAAAGACAGCAGCAGCTGAAGCTGTGCAGAAGAGAACAACCAAGTTCATCCCAGGACTTGAGGACATGTCATTCTCTGACAGACTCGGACAATTAAACCTGTTTACCGTATATATTCGCGGATAAGTGGGGACTTGCTTTTACAGTATAGTTTCTGGTATTTTATAATCTCGGTCGTGTAAGTCGAATGCGGAAAACTCACGCTATTGGTCGAAGGGATTATGATATGCTAAAGAAAACACTTCTTCATGCAAAGAGTTGTGTGAATCTGGAACAAACTACCAGGACATGGAGTTGAAACAGAAACCTGGACAACCTTTAAGAAAAATTTGGATGAGATATTGGAAAAGCTTAGCTGTTAGCTAAACAAACAGGCTTGATGGAGTGATTAGCTTTCTCTTGTTTGTCAAAATTCCTTCTGTTCTTACGATCTTATTATCTTATTTTTGTTTTCTTGTGTTGATTCTGTCTTTTTTGTTCTTTATGAATCACCAATGCAGACAATCAAGGTAGAAACAACCTCTGTTTACTTTCTCTTCCTCTTAAGATCAAACGTGATCTCGTTACAAGCCACATAACCACATAGAAGGAATCAAACTGCCAAATAACAATGTTAAGAAAGAAGTAAAAATAAAGAAGTCTAGCTTATTTGGTTTCCGCCTTGAGCCCAGTGCTGCTGGCATAAGCTCTGCTCATGGCAGTCTAAGACTGGATTAAGTAGGTTCAGTAATGGAAGCTGGTCATTTGAGTGCCTGTCTTGTGCTTTGAGCATCCACATCCTTACTGCCCTTTCTTATTGAAAAGCAGACATTAAAATTGAATCTGAATGTTTTGTCTGATGTCTGGCTCACATCTCTGCTTTCTCTTCCACTGTTTTTGCAGGCCACATAAACAGACAGAAAGATGCACACTTTCAAAGAACAATTTAGACAAAGATGTAAAATTAAAAGGCCTTGTGGTTGCTGGGCTTAAAGGAATTATTTCTGGCAGAAGACTTTGGGCTAATGCTGATAGTCATCAACAGAAACATTAGATGTGGATGTAATTGCTGGGACAGATTAGGACATGCAAGTATTTTCATGGACGTCTGTGGAGAACACAATGAAGATGGAGATGTCTGCGTCACCTTATAAAAAGAGCTACCAAGCTCTTAAGGCACCAGGCACAGCGGCCTTTATGTTATACTAGCCAACCCCCGGCGTAGCATACGCCGCATAATTATCAACGTCTTAAGTCTCTCTCTCTTGCGCGCGCCTGTGTGTGTGCGTTTGTGTGTCTCTCTCGCGCGCCTGTGTGTGTGTGTGTGTGTCTCTTTCTCTCTCTCTCTTGCGTGCGCGCGCGCGCGTCTCTCTCTCTCTCTCTCTCTCTCTCTCTCTCTCTCTCTCTCTCTCTCTGTTGTGCGCCTGTGTGTGTCTGTCTGTCTGTCTCTCTCTCGCGGAAGCTCCTGTGTGTGTGTCTTGATTAATGAAAACATTCGTGGCAAATGCTTTCGCTCTCACTCGAATTGTTGGTGGGCGGGGCTCTGTCGTGCGTATCCCATGGTCTGTCTTGCGTGCCATGGTCGGCTGCTTAGTGAATTGTTGGTGGGCGGGGCTCTGTGAGTTGGCGGGCGTGGCTCTGTCTTGCGTGCGTCTTGCTTGCCATGGACTTAGTGAATTATATACATAGACATAGTGCCTTTCTAAAGCAAACACCATCTAAGTGTACCTAAAGATACTTCTGAAAGACAGAAAGGTGGAGTTCCTTGGTCAGGTTCACATAGTGAGATTTAAAGTCCACTTCCTAAGCCAGTAAACCCCAGTGGTCTGCCTTTTGCTCCTCCTATTCAATGCTGATTGCTGTTAACACCACCCATCCAGGAGTAAGTAGTAACAGTGGACAAAGTGTCCAACCAGCATGCACCACATCACCACTCTAGGGCACTACGATAAATAAAAACATAATAAAATACAGAACTTCATTTTATTTAATAGAAAACACAGCTTTGCTTACCTGATGTACTCCTTGCCCAGATTCCCATGCCACTTGTTCAGTAATTCTCCCAGTTCCTGAAACCTTACAAGAAAAACTCAACTCTAGAAATTGTTAAGCATAGATGAAGATATCTGGGCTTTCTTCAGGGTTTGTCTGTTATGCTACTCAATTCTGTGTCATCTGCAAACTTAAGTACTTCTTTCAAATACATTGTAAAGAATTGTAGCTGCTGCTCTGACCAGCACCGTCCCTTTCTCTCTTAAGGTACCATACTGTACTGTTATCTACATGGACGCACACTGTTTCTGGAATCCCTGTCTCTCATAGTTTGATCTTTAGCCTCTTGTGAGGTATCTGCAAACTGTTTTGAAGACTTGCGCATATACAAAAATAACACATTTGACAGTCAATAATTGACAATTCAGTCCATCAAGCTTGTTTGCTTAGTTGCTGGGTAATTTGCTCCAATATCTGATCCATATACTTCATGAAGGTTTCCCTTTTCGCCACACAATTCAGCAGTTTGTTTCCAGATTTCCAGAAATCTTTGTGAAGAAATGCTTTCTGGCTCAAGCCTTAAGTGAACTTCCTCTTAACCTCCTACAGTATGCAACTCCCTGGATAATTTCAGAATTTGGAAGACCCTGATTAGGTCTGTGTGCAGCCTTATCATTACTGAACCAAAAGGGGTGAATTCCCCTTAGCACACACTTGGCAAAGCACACACAGATAACAACTGGG
This sequence comes from Polypterus bichir lapradei, assembly GCA_026402145.1. NCBI lineage: Eukaryota > Metazoa > Chordata > Cladistia > Polypteriformes > Polypteridae > Polypterus > Polypterus bichir. The sequence continues at coordinate 32,122,246 of JANRMT010062835.1, read as the reverse complement.
CACTCAATATAATATCGTACTCTTTGCTATAGCTACTGTTAACGCTTTTGTAGCTTCCTTATAAAATGCATGATGTCCCCATTTACATCCAAGTCGACAGTTCTATGATACACCATACTAGATATTAGTTTCTCTGTTTTCTCTTATATAATTACTCCCCTTATTTTTTCTGGGATGCACATTTAGCTGACTGGTTTATACCTCCAAGGTCACCACGCATACTCTCTTACATATAAACGCACACCATTTGCTATGTTTTGACTTTAGGACTTTCTAGTATATGGTCATGTCATATAATTCTCAAATCTGCTAAATTCAGGTCAGGTTCACTGGGGTCTCAGTCTGTTCCTGCAGCATTTGGCACAAGGCAAACACTCTAGACAGGGTGTCAGTCCATCGGAGGGCTCACTAACATGCCAATCCATTCATACTTGTACTCTTATTGGAGATAATATGGAATCCCCAACCTAGCCAGCTCAGATCTGAAGATGTGAAAGAAAATAAGAGTACTAAGTGAAAAATTCACACATATGCATAGGAACAATGCAGGAACTCCACATTGACAACACCCAGATGTGGAGGTCAGGCTAAGGAAGCTAGATTTGCGAAGCAAGAGCAACAGTGCTTGGAGTGGGCTGGTTCTCCTTCACTCCATACCAGAACTTCCCTCTTCTGCCCTTGTGAATACCAGCACTTCACCTCACAACAAATCCATATTTAGAACAACAACCTATACTCACCTCCCACAAAATATCCTCTATATTTTCTGTCTCTCTATTATAAAAGAAAATCTTGAGACGAAACAAAGACGAGACTATTGGCAGGAGATTTTTTCAAGTGATGCGAGACAAAACTATTATCAAAAGATTTTTTTAAGTCTCACCCTCCTCTCAAACATTTCCGATTAACAGACCATGTCCACGGTCCTCTCACCTCTCATTCATGTGAAAGCTTTCGTCAGATACAGTTCCTGCGCTCTCAGCTCTTATACATTTTTACGTTTTCCTCACTTTAAGTTCCCAATAAAAGAAGACTTATTATGTCCAAATCTTATTTTGGTCACTCCTCCGAAAACCCCTCTTAAATGGTGATACAATGGGAAACAAATACAGTTTTTATTTTTTTACCTACTCTTCGGTCGATCAGCTGCTGGCTTGCTGCTGCTGCCGTGCCGTGTGATCTGCATCTTGCGTGGCGCACTTCTGTCATATCACCTATGTCTATATATTAAATCTCTTCGTTTTTACCTTTCCATCAATATTGCATTGAATTTTGATTCCATGTTTGGAATTACATTATGACAATGCAACGTATAACTGCCCTTGAGTGAATATCGATTCTTTCTCACTCTCTACAAGAAATGTGTCTGACAATAGCATTCACACAAATAAGAAATGATTTCTCCCGCAGGATTTCACTTTCACCAAACAACAAATCTTTTACTTCTCGCGGATACACCTCTTCATTGGGAAGAAACACTACTTTTTTATCCCTGATGATAACACGAATTATACGATCTACAAGTCTCCAACTTAAAGTTTAAATCTGAACAATATATTCAATCTCTTTTCCCTGTTCCGTTATTTCATCGAGTAATAATTTCTGTTTGTTTGCGCTAATGCAATCTTTACTATAATTTTTTGAGACTTTCGAATTTTCGTACTTCAATTATCTCTAACCTGCTCTACATGTGTACTGTGCCAACGTTTTTGGAATCTTTTAATTCACGCGGGTACGCTTCTTCATTGGGAAGAAACACTACTTTTTTTATCCGTGATGGCAACATGAATTATACAATCTACAAGTCTCCGACTTTAAAGTTTCAATCCCAACAATATATTCGATCTCTTTTCGTTGTTCCATTATTTAACCAAGTAATAATTTCCATTTGTTTGCGCTAATGCGATCTTTACAATCCTTTTTTTGAGACTTTCGAATTTTCGTACTTCCATTATCTCTAACCTGTTCTTGCATGTGTACCGCACCAACGTTTTTGAATTCTTTATAACGTTCTACTTTGTCATCTACTCTTTGTTTTATTTCCGGCCCCGGGAGTGATTAAATCTCTTGGCACAAACCAAGAACATGAAAGTGTCTCTCTGAGAAAATCATGTCTTGTTTCCTTCCAACCTTCCAAAATTTTTTTTTTATAATAGAGAGATTTTATTTATACTTGCTGTTTCTAAAATTAGCTTCACCTTCCTCTTGACTGCTCTTATTGCTAAATTTCATTCCAGTTACCTTTCACAATAGTAACAATGTTCCTGTTTAGCTAACTTGTGCATTTCGGTTCTGTTTGCAGCTGTTCATATGTCCTATTGCTAGAACTGCTCTAGATTTTCCTGTATAAATTTTCTTCCTCAGTTTCTTTCTTACTTCTGTATTTATCAGTGGAGGACTTCCATTAGAGTTCATGTTGCTTTTACTTTATGGAATGAAATCTTATATTTTATGCATTGCACTTTTAAACTTACCCCACTGATCTTCAGCTCTCTGCACATCTGGATCAATCCTTCTTAGTATTTTGCCACAAATCTGTTACTTTGTTGCATGTGTCTGTTTTTTTCTTTAAATATGCAATTTAGACAAATGCGCCTTTCCTTATTTAATAAAAGTGTAACAATTCACAGTTACCTGTTTCATGATAAAACCTACAGTTTTAACATTTCTGCCTTAATGTTTCACAACATGTTTAAAGAGCCTGAAAAGCAGGACAACAGCATTTCCTATGTAATCAAAATTCTGAAATTCTTCTTCATGACTCACTGCTCTTAACAGCCATTCAGATAACACAACCTGCACACCTCCTCCCACAAAGATTAGCTTCTCAAGTAGGCTGAAATTATCAGCACCGGCAGGACTTTGTTTTACTCTTGCATGTCCCCACTGAAGGGTGTAGTCATTCACACCATGGCTCACTGCACCTATCTGAGCACACTGTGGTAGGACCCCAGGTGCACTGCAGCATGATTTCAGAGACTAGATGTTATGCTGTGATGGACATTTTTATTATTTCCTATTTATTAATTTAATATTAGTGAGAGAGTTTGATTTCTTCCCACAGTCCAGTGATTACTGAAAACTCTAAATTACATAATTGTCATTCCTTCCAGGCTTGTTTCCCATTGTTGTCAGAATCATCTCCAGAAAAATGAAGGTAATATTACAAATAGTCGTTATCTTGTTTTCTTTCTGTCTTGGTCCATTACCATTTAGTACATTCAAATTAAATCTGAACCCTTCATAGCTTTGTGAAAAATGTACAGATAATTATGTCATTCTGTAATCTTTTATCAGATTATGCTTGAGGGAAAGATTAGGGATGCTCAAGCTCTTTTTCTTTTTGTGGACGACTGTTCCTAGATATTTGGCAGAGGCAGGAGCTTAAGAAAGCTCTACTGGTCAGTGCCACATTGTCCTGGCCTAATCACTTGTGCCTGTGCCTGTGGGGATCTTTCTTCAGATACTTCATTTTTTTCACCCACCTCCAGAAGATGTTCAGGTTGTTGCGAAACGTCTGTGTAAGTGTGTCCCAGTCAGCGAATACAGCAAATGCAACCACAGCTCTGTAATTGAATAAGTGGAAATACGCTATGGATGGATATAAGGATGGACACCATTAATATTCATGTAATTGAAGGTGACAGGCATGGGACTGGGTAAAAATTGTGACTAAGGATGAAGCTCGATCCAAGATACAATAACAATAATTAAAAAGTCCACTTGTGCTGTATGAGCAGCATGGCTTAGTGTGCCTTCATGTCACCCCAGTCACCCCAATTCTACCCCACGTTAACCTTTTTCTTACCAAGGCAAGTGCACTACGTGGGTTTATATCCCAAATGGAAAAAAAGTGGAACATAACCTGGGCTGCAATGGTGGTGTGAATGGGGCTTTGACTGGGTGTAGACTTCAACACCTCCAGGACCTCAGCTATCAAAGAGGCCTTTGAGTCATCCAGTTGTCATATATGTATCCTAACAAACAAACCTAGCAAAGGACATGATTGGGCAGGCTATGGTCTCCAGGTTACAAAAAAGACATAGCAGTGCTGGAAAAAAATCCAGAGAAGAGCGACTAGGCTGATTCCAGGGCTACAGGGTGTGAATTATGAGGAAAAATTAAAAGAGCTGAACCGTTTCCATTTAAGCAATAGGAGATTAAAAGGAGACGTGACTGAATTGTTAAAAATTATGAAGGTAATTACAGCAATGGAACGAGACTGTGACTTTAAATTAGTTCATCAACAACATGGGGGACACAGTTAGAAACTTGTTAAGGGTAAAGTTTGTATGAACATTAGGAAGTTTTTATTTTCACAGAGAACCACAGATACTCTGAATAAACTACCAAGTAGTGTGATGGAGAGTAGGACCTTCAAAACTCCACTTATGTTATCTTGGAGGAATTAAGTGGATTGGACTGGTGAGCTTTGTTGTGCTGAATGACCTGTTCTCATTCAGAGTGTTCTATTGTTCTAATGTTCTAAAAAATGCTGTGCTCAAAACACCAACACTTCCCCTTGGCGGTAAGGGTACTGGACTTTAAATCACAAGGGTGCTGGTTCAACCCTCAGTTGCTTAACCTTCTCATGGTCTAATTGCTAAAAAATAAAACAGCATGTAAGGAACTCTAATGTTTCCCAATCTTGTGAATCGATTTTGGGTGTAGAGAGTAGACAATCTGTAGTAGTAGTAGTGGTCAAACAAATGTAGAGGGCACAGTGCACCATAGATGGAACAGTAGAAGACAAAGAGACATACAGAGACATAGAAGGACATGGTGCTATCGGGAGAAGATATCCTGTACAGTAGTAGACATACTGTAGTATCGTATCAGGTGTACTGTACGCAATTAGACACATCAGAGATGACAGAGCGGAAACCCAGCCACAGGGGATGCACAAACCAGTGTGTTTCTTCGTGCCGGTCCCAAGCCCGGATAAATGGGGAGGGTTACATCAGGAAGGGCATTCGGTGTAAAATTTTGCCAAATCAATATGCGGACAACAATACAAATTTCCATACCGGATCGGTCGTGACCTGGGTTGACAACGACCACCACCAGTACTGTTAGTCAATAGGGTGCTGGCGGAAATTGGGCTACTGTTGGCCAAAGAAGAAGAAAGAGAAGAAGAGGGGGGAGACGTGTCCGAAGGCAAGAGGAGAGGAGGAAAGTAAAGAGAGTGGAACTAGGACAGAAAGATATGGAAGAAGATGATCCGCTATGGCAACCCCTAACAGGAGCAGCCAAAAGAAGAAGAAGAACAGATGACATAGTGGAAGAGTAGGAATACCTCAGAGGAGAGATGGTGTCATAGAAGACATAAAGTGTGGAAGAGGGGATATAGCAGCAGATAAAACATTACAGATGTACATATCGCATCATTGAGGATAAAATGTACCGTGCATTATTAGACATAATGGTAGCAGACATGTGCCATACCAGTCATACTGCACAGTAATAGCCATAGAGGTACAAAAGATGTTCTTTACAGTACTTGCCATATAGTGGTAGTCATACTAGTTACAGTATATTGTTCAGTATTAAACACCGTGTCCTAGTAGATATGCTGGACACTCATAAGCATAGTATTTATTGTGCTGTAGTTGGCAATATGCAAGTTCACTTTACTTTGAGTTCAGCAAAAACATGGAAAGGTTTGGAAATTCCAGCAGTCTCAGCAAAATTCATTGAATCTGATCCCTTCATAGCTTTTAACTCAGTTACTCAGGAAGGAGAAACTAAACTAGTTTTGAGTGAATTTTAATCCTGTAATGGTCTTTTGAGTGTCCCTAAGGGCTAGGAAAGCGTCTGCCAACCATGCTAGACCCATTATTGTGTCCAGAAATGTGACATGAACTGTGAGACAGCAGGGCTAATCACTGCACCTCCATGCTTCAGAGATAAAATGATGTTCTGAGTTCTTTATCTTTCTCTCTCTTTCTGTGCCTCCTGTCATTACAACTAACTAACTCTTAAAGAGCCTGTGATGCAAGGGATCAATGTTATATACTCGGGGGGCTGTCTCAGTCGCCACCTGATTTGAGCTGCAGAGTGAAGAGCATAACGTGCGTGATCCAGCAGTGAAGACACAAGGTACAATAAATCTATGCAGAACAACAAAGTATTTCTGTAATATTTTTGTATTTTTTATGCGCATATGTAGTTCAGTTCTGGCCTTATGTGAGGTAGAGTTCACTTACAGTACACAAAGTTCTATGCATGTGCGACGAAAATCGGGCATATAGCGCAGATCGGGTAGTGATATCCCCATCCAACATTGGCTGCTACAGCTCAGGGATGTCATGTTGGTCTCAAAGAGCACAGCAGGTTTTCAGGGAAAAATTCCGCAAACAAGGTTTACTGGGCGAACATAGGAAATTTTCTCTGAATAATGCTTTGTTAAATTTTATTGATCAATATAAGTAGACATATTGTGATAGAGGGTAGTAGCACTGCTGTCTAGTAGTTAGGGCACCAGGGTTCACATTCCGAGTCCTCTCTGCGCAGAGTTTTCATGCACCTCCTGTGTCTGCTAGGGTTTCTTCCCAGTGTCCAAAGACATGCAGGTTAGGTGAATTGGCAATGCTAAGTTGGCACTGGTGTATATGCTCGCCCTGCAATGAACTGGCGCCCTCTCCAAGCTTTGTTCCTGCCTTGTGCTCTATGCTAGTTGGGTTAGGCTCCAGCACCCCTCATGACCCTGTTCTGGATTAAGCAGGTTAGAAAATGACATGACATATTGTGATAGACAGCACATTATTGTGTGCATATAATAAAGTAACAGACGTAACATTATAGAAGCTACAATGTACAGAAGGAAGGTTTTCGATAGCCCAAGTGATACAGTACTGTGTTTCCCAGAAAATAAGAAAATAAGAATTTTTGCTCCAAAAGATGCACTTGGGCTTATTTTTAGGGGATATCTTATATTTATTCATGTACAACAATATACATTAATCCAAATACAGTCATGTCAGCTTCTTCTGGAATATCGTCATAACTCTCCACATTCAGACCCTGAATTCCAGCCGCTTTCAGGATCCTCCAGGATCGATGTGCGCGCTTCAATGTTTGATGAATGGTTCGAAATGGTGAAGCAAAATGCCAACATACAAATGTATTCATGTTGCTTTGATATTCAAGCGTCGCATATTCCCCAAAGTAATGACACGATACATTTTAAAAGTCTCACATACCATCTCTGTGCCGTCTTCTTTCTTTTTTTTTGCACCTTCCCAATACCATCAGAATGTACAGTGGTGTATTTGAGCCACAGAGAAGAAAAAAATAAGGACATAATGAAAATGTCTATTTTGTGATTAAAGTGGAAATTTCGTCTTTAAACTGGAAATGTCGACTTTAACCTCGTAGTTTACTTTGTCATTAAAGTAGACTGTCGTAAACGTCATCTTAAAACCGACCCAGTTGTTAAATCGCTACGTGTTTCTGTGGCTTCCTCCTGACCTGACAGCAGCCGCAAGCAACATCGCCACACAGAACACATTAAACTTATAATATTCTAGCTCTCTGCACATTTAAAATTCTTAGATTTATACTTTATATAACTGCATTACAATATGTATGTTACATTTTGCAGATAAATCATTAACTTTGTTTATATAATGAAGACTGTTAATAATTACATATATGGGGTGGCACGGTGGCAGAGCGGTAGTGCTGCTGTCTCTCAGGGAGTCACGTCCCTTGTGATCCCTGCCTAGAGTTTGCATGTTTTCCTGGTGGGCTTCCACAGTGGGCTCAGTTTTCCATCCAAAGACATGAAGGTTTGGGGATTTGCTTGCGATGAGCTGATGCCTCGTCCAGGGATTTTGTTTCTGTCTTGCGCCGATGCTTGCTGGAATGGGCGCATCCCCGAATTGATGGATGTAATCATTAAACATCCTTTTCAGAGCTGTTGTGGCAAGGTGTCCTCGGAATTTAATGAATGTTTTGGGCGCACATGTTGCATCACGTGAAGTATAAACCTGGCCTTACTTTTCAGCTGACGATCTTGACTAGGGCTTATTTTCGGGGAAACACAGTAGATACAGTATAGTAACACAGAACGTAAGACCTGCAAAAGGGATAGTAGCTGACATAGCATCATCAAAGATGGACTGTTCAGCAGTAGGCACAGTATTATAGTGAATATTTTATACAGTAGCAATCTTAGACTACTTTACAGTAGTCACCACGTATTAGCAATGGACATAGTATCATAGCAGATATACGGTAAAGTAGTAGTAATATATTGTCATAGTAGACATACAGAAATATAATGGACTTATGCCAGACAGAATGTAGACATTTAGTAGTAAGCATACAATTATGATACATATATTGTAGACATAACACTAGTGCTATACGGCCATAGTAGACATTTTCAGGCATTGTCATAACAGAATTAATGTAGGACACAAAATATAGAACAGTAGTCACATCTGTGCAGAGGTACACTTACCAAGACATAACATTATCTATTATCAAATATGGTTATCCAATTCATAGCTAAGGCAGCCAACGATTATCTCTTCTCATTGAGCACAAAGCATAATTGCCCTCAGATGGCATGCCTGTTCATTGCGACGTCCACTCACACGCACATAGAGAGCCAATTTGGAATTCTCAGTTCTACCAAATAAGCACGTCTTTGTGGAGTCAGGATAAAGACCCATGCAGACGGAGGGAGAACCTGCAAACTCTACCCGGTCAATGACCACACAGGTTATTCAGAGGCAGGATGCTGGATCTGCTCACACACTTCCATTAGATAAACTGTAATGAATAGTATGTGGGAGCCTTTGTGCTCAAGTTAAAAGGTAGCACTAGTGCCCAATTAAATTACATATTTTTAAATGGAATTCGGATAATTGTGGACTTGAAACCTCTGTTTCTGTTATGATCAAAGGTTTTTGCAAAATGGCCTTGCTGTTGTCATTTTGAATTTAGGAATATACAGGAGACATGTTGCAGTATGGTTGGGGTACTTTCTTCAGTGACTCTGGCTACTGTTTTTCAATCTAACAGATATCAGTTAATCCGTTTTTATTTTGAAAG
>JANRMT010062835.1:32101067-32112243 GCA_026402145.1 Polypterus bichir lapradei | reverse complement strand
TATCTATCTATCTATCTATCTATCTATCTATCTATCTATCTATCTATTCTCAAGGAATTTCCCAAACACCTATAAGCACGTAATGAAAGTAATCAGATGGTAAAGACGCTGCGATGTAAAAAGACTTTGGACAGTGGAGTAGACCTCACAACTGGTGAATACTTCTGGATGACGGTGGCATTTGTGGTTCTTGGGAATTAGTAAAGTAATTTGATGTGTGCATATTTAATTTTTAGTAGATTAGGTGTTCTCATTGTACAAGATGAAAGGTCAGCTATTGTGGAAGTGAAAATAGTTGCTCCACACCCGGCTTAGTCATTCACCAGAGGATTACAGCATGAGGCCCTAAGCATACAGGAGACATACAAGTGTACCTGATACATTATATGCAAATGGAGAAAGCCATTTTGGTGAGCAAAAAATACAGGTTTTATAAAGTAAAGAAGTGTGAGAACTGCTCAGTCCAGGAAGTAGACTACGGTTTTTCTTTCATTATAGTCCTCATTTTCTTTTGTAGCAGGGCCCTCTTGGCAACGGTGATTGTGAGGAAACTGACGTTTTATTATAGAACCTGGTTGATTTGTTTCCCCCAACTTGACCAAAGAGGATGACAGCCAAAAACAAATTAGGACATCAGAAAAATTGTGACTAGAACAGGCCATTCAGCCCAGCAAAACTTATCAGTCTTATCCACCTGATTTCACCAAAAAAAACATCCAGTCGAGTTTTCATAGTTTCTAAAGTCCTATTCTCTGCTGCGCTACTTGGTAATTTGTGTCAGTGGCTCTTCACATGAAGAAAAACTTGCAACTTTTTCCAGAAAGTTTCCAGCTGTGTCCCTGTGTTCTTGATGAAATCATTTTTAAGTAGGAGTCTCAATCTACCAAACTAATTCCCTTCATAATTTGAAACACTTCATTCATGTCTCTTCTTAATCTCCACTTGCTTCGACTGAAAAGGTTCAACTCCTTCAATCTTTCATCATAACTCATACCGTGCAGTCCTGGAATCAGCCTAGTCACTCCTTTCTGGACTTCTTCTATTGTTTCTATGTCTTTTTCTTGAGGACTGAAAGCCAAAACTGCTCACAGTACTCCAGATGAGGCCTTGCCAGAACATTATGTAGCCTCCCTTAACTTGTACTCTCTACACCAGAGGTCTCCAACCTTTTTTCCCCGAGAGCTACTTTTACAAAATGAAAATGGTCGAGAGCTACTCATGTTTTCTAACGTTTATTCTCATAGCTTATTTCAACCCAAACAAACTAAATAAGCTTATTTTGCCTGAACATTTACAAAATGTTGGTGTCCATCACATTTTGCATTAAAAAATCACAAAAAAATATTTAGTTCACAAGTGCATTTTGTATGTCTGTGCATTTTCTCACACGATTGAATTAAAACATGAATGCTGTCAAAACAATGGGCTCACCACCTATGGGAGGAGCCAAAGAGGTCAAAGCAACCTTGGCAGTCTGATCCTCGGCTACAGAAACTGGCTCTTGGGACGTGGAATGTCACCTCTCTGAAGGGGAAGGAGCCTGAGCTGGTGCGCGAGGTCGAGAGGTTCCGGCTAGATATAGTCGGACTCACCTCGACACACAGCTTGGACTCTGGAACTAATCTCCTTGAGAGGGGCAGGACTCTCTACCAGTCTGGAGTTGCCCCCGGTGAGAGGCGCAGAGTGGGTGTGGGCATACTTATTGCCCCCCGACTTGGAGCCTGTGCATTGGGGTTTACCCCAGTGGACGAGAGGGTGGCCTCCCTCCGCCTTTGGGTGGGGGGAACGGTCCTGACTGTTGTTTGTGCGTATGCGCCGAACAGCAGTTTGGAGTATCCACCGTTTTTGGAGTCTCTGGAGGGGGTGCTAGAGGGCGTACCTTCTGAGGACTCCCTTGTTCTGCTGGGAGACTTCAATGCTCATGTGGGCAATGACAGTGAGACCTGGAAGGGCGTGATTGGGAGGAATGGCCCCCCCGATTTGAACCCGAGCGGTGTTTTGTTATTGGACTTCTGTGCTCGTCACGGATTGTCCATAACGAACACCATGTTCAAGCATAAGGGTGTTCATATGTGCACTTGGCACCAGGACACCCTAGGCCTCAGGTCGATGATCGACTTTGTGGTCGTGTCGTTGGACTTGCGGCCACATGTCTTGGACACTCGGGTGAAGAGAGGGGCGGAGCTGTCAACTGATCACCACCTGGTGGTGAGTTGGCTTCGATGGTGGGGAAAGATGCCGGTCAGGCCTGGTAGGCCCAAACGTGTTGTGAGGGTCTGCCTGGAACGGCTGGCAGAGTCCCCTGTCAGAAGTAGCTTCAACTCCCACCTTCGGCAGAACTTCGACCACGTCCCGAGGGAGGTGGGGGACATTGAGTCAGAATGGGCCATGTTCCGTGCCTCTATTGTTGAGGCGGCTGACCGGAGCTGTGGCTGTAAGGTGGTCGGTGCCTGTCGTGGCGGCAATCCCCGAACCCGTTGGTGGACACCGGCGGTGAGAGATGCCGTCAAGCTGAAGAAGGAGTCCTATAGGACCTTTTTGTCCTGTGGGTCTCTGGAGGCAGCTGATAGGTACCGGCAGGCCAAGCGGAATGCGGCTTTGGTGGTTGCTGAGGCAAAAACTCGGGCATGGGAGGAGTTTGGAGAGGCCATGGAGAACGACTTTTGGACGGCTTCGAGGAGATTCTGGTCCACCGTCCGGAGTCTCAGGAGGGGGAAACAGTGCAGTGTCAACACCGTATATGGTGGGGATGGTGCGCTGCTGACCTTGACTCGGGACGTTGTGGGTTGGTGGGGGGAGTACTTCGAAGACCTCCTCAATCCCATTAACATGCCTTTCAATGAGGAAGCAGAGCCTGGGGACTCTGAGGTGGGCTCTCCCATCTCTGGGACTGAGGTCACCGAGGTGGTCAAAAAACTCCTTGGTGGCAGGGCCCCAGGGGTGGATGAGATACGCCCGGAGTTCCTCAAGGCTCTGGATGTTGTAGGACTGTCTTGGTTGACACGCCTCTGCAACATCGCATGGACATCGGGGACACTGCCTCTGGATTGGCAGACCGGGGTGGTGGTCTCCCTCTTTAAAAAGGGGGACCGGAGGGTGTGTTCCAACTACAGAGGGATCACACTCCTCAGCCTCCCTGGAAAAGTCTATTCGGGGGTTCTGGAGAGGAGGGTCCGTCGGATAGTCGAACCTCGGATTCAGGAGGAACAGTGTGGTTTTTGTCCTGGTCGCGGAACAGTGGACCAGCTCTTCACCCTTAGCAGAGTCCTGGAGGGTGCATGGGAGTTTGCCCAACCAGTCTACATGTGTTTTGTTGACTTGGAAAAGGCGTTTGACCATGTCCCTCGGGGAATCCTGTGGGGGGTGTTATGGGAGTATGGGGTACCGGACCCCCCGATAAGAGCTGTTCGGTCCCTGTACAACCGGTGTCAGAGCTTGGTTCGCATTGCCAGCATTAAGTTGAGACCGTTTCCAGTGAGAGTTGGACTCCGCCAGGGCTGCCCTTTGTCACCGATTCTGTTCATAACTTTTATGGACAGAATTTCTAGCCAGGGTGTTGAAGGGGTCCGGTTTGGTGGACTCAGGATTGGGTCACTGCTTTTTGCAGATGATGTTGTCCTGTTTGCTTCATCAGGCCGTGATCTTCAGCTCTCTCTGGAACGGTTCGCAGCTGAGTGTGAAGTGGCTGGGATGAGAATCAGCACCTCCAAATCCGAGACCATGGTCCTCAGCCGGAAAAGGGTGGAGTGCCCTCTCAGGGTTGGGGGAGAATTCCTGCCCCAAGTGGAGGAGTTCAAGTATCTCGGGGTCTTGTTCACGAATGAGGGAAGAATGGACCGTGAGATCGACAGGCGGATCGGTGCGGCATCCGCAGTGATGCGGGCTCTGCATCAGTCTGTCATGGTGAAAAAAATGCTGAGCCGTAAGGCAAAGCTCTCAATTTACCAGTCGATCTATGTTCCTACCCTCACCTATGGTCGTGAGCTATGGGTAGTGACCGAAAGAACGAGATTGCGAATACAAGCGACTGAAATTAGTTTCCTCCGCAGGGTGTCTGGGCTTTCCCTTAAAGATAGGGTGAGAAGCTCAGTAATCCGGGAGGGGCTCAGAGTAGAGCTGCTGCTCCTCCGCATCGAGAGGAGTCAGATGAGGTGGCTCGGGCATCTGATCAGGATGCCTCCTGGACGCCTCCCTGGTGAGGTGTTCCAGGCACGTCCAACCGGGAGGAGGCCATGGGGAAGACCCAGGACACGCTGGAGGGACTATGTCTCCTGGCTGGCCTGGGAACGCCTTGGGATTCTCCCGGAAGAGCTGGAAGAAGTGGCCGGGGAGAGGGAAGTCTGGGCTTTTCTGCTCAAGCTGCTGCCCCCTCGACCCGACCCCGGATAAGCGGAAGAGGATGGATGGATGCTGTCAAAACAAAACAATGCAATTACAAATACACAGATGTTACTTATTCATTTGTCGTTTTGTTCCATGTCACTGTGTCACTTCACAAGTCCAGTTGCGCGTGTGGTGTGTTTTTTAGTTAGTCAGATGATTGGCACTGCATGGAGTCAACAAGAGAGGCAGGTGTATGGTGGAGTGTAGCCATTTAGGTTCACTCTTATGGAGTCATTTAAATGTTCATCTGTCAGTCTTGTTCTGAACTTTGACTTCATGACATTCATGTCAGACTCACAGAGGTATGGAGACCCAAACAAAGCAGACATTTTCAGAGCTGCTTGGTGAAGATTCTTATAGTTATCTGGCTCTACTAAGTTCCAGAAATGCTAAGATTGCTGTTGAGACTTTAACTGCACATTATTTTGAAGGTTTACTAATATATAATATATAAAATCCAATGTCTGTCTGTCTGTATGTCTGTCCGCTTTTCACAAGAGAACTACTTAACAGATTTAGATCTTTTTTTTCTGTAATTTGCTGGAACATTCCAGTTGATTTTGTGACTTCTCTCATTTAGCTATGTATCATAGTTCGCTTGCGGTAGCAATTTCTTTGCACGAATCTAAGAAACACGCAGTGGGCTGGGGGCAGGAGGGTGGTCTCCTCACTCAGTCACCAGCTTCGAGGCATTCCTTACTTCTGCTTAGCTAACAAACAAGAGAACAATTGAATTCAACTTTGATATTTAAAATAAAGCATTATTTGGGTCTTGATGAGTTTGAATCTGGATATTCTCTTAAGTGTATGCCACATTGAAAAGAGAGATTGCAATTCAGATTGTAGATCGTGATTTTGTGTTAAAAGGATTGTGGTATGATTTTTTTGGAAAGATCGCCCACCCCTAATTTGACTAATCAAGTTTTCAAATTTATGTCGGATTCATTAACCCTTCGGCGAGCTACCTGGAAAGGGGCTGCGAGCTACAAGCAACATGTTGGAGACCCCTGCTCTACACAATCCAACATCCGATCAGTCCTCTTAGTGGCCTCTACACACGGTCTAGATGTAGATGGTGATGAGTCCACTACAACTCCTAGTTCCTTCTCATACAGGGTACTTTCAACTTTCACACCTCCCACTGTCTATTCAGATCTAATCACTTTTTTTAATGAGTTTTAAGCACAGGGAAAAAATGAACATTTGAAAAATCCGTAATTTAATAAACCACCAAGAAAAGTAACATCGCCACAATGCACGCTATGAACCGATTGCTGTAAACAGAACTAACAAACAAAAACAAGCCTTTTCTACATTATGCGTCCAGCACTTCCCTCTCCAGCTTGCTCTCTCTCTCTCTTTCATGTGTGCGTGTGTCTCTTTCGCGAGCCTGGAGCGCCTCTGTGTGTATGTACCTCTGTCGTGCGCCTCTGTGTGTGTGTGTGTGTGTGTCGCGCTCTCTCTCTCTTGCTCGCTCACTGCACAGGAAATGCACAGGGAGAGACTGAACATGTACAAACCGAAAGGGAAACTGGCTTGTTCGTATACCAAGTGTGTGGTTGTGAACCAAGGCAAAAGTTTGGCGAACTTTTTGGTCGTAAACCGAGTTGTACGTGTACCGAGACGTTCGTGAACCGAGGTTCCACTGTATTGTGGCAGTCAGGGTCGTCTTACCAGAATCATAGGTCCCTCCTGGGGAAAGTAGTGTGCTGGGACCCCTGTTTTGATTGCAAAGCAGAAACACACATAGGCATTAGAAACATCATGGGCTCCCAGCCAGTGCCCATAGGTTAAGACGGTCCTGACTGGCAGTGTAAAGTTTTGGATACTGATACTTATGAGACTGATGGAGAGAAAAGACTTAAACAAAACGTAGCAAAAGTCAAAAAATCTTAAAAGAAACTACCAAAAATCTAAATCCATTATTGCAAACTAATCCATTCTACTTGGTGATTTTGAGGTGCTTTTATGACCTGTCATCAACCCCCATCTGACAGATCCCGTTTGTTTCCCCTCCTGCAAATGACACAAAAAGGTCCTCAATACGTAGAATTAGATATTGATGGAATTCCATCAATTTCTGAGTTGACACGGACGGTCGTTGTGGGTGCCTGCTTATGCCGCGTGAGCTGGGAATGTTGTCATCACTGACTATTTTGCCTTTTACCATTGCTGTGTTTTGGTTTCCATCCTGTTTTATTCTGTTTCTTCTCGCTACACGTGTCCCTTCTTGCCACATGTATTACATTTCCAATTTAATTATAAGCATTCATTTTCATGATGATTTACTTTACCACAGCAACTAAACTTCTTGTGACAGAACTTGATGGAAATAAAATGTTATTTACGTGTCATGATCCACTAAGCTGCTGGGATTCTCCTGCCACTGTCTCTATTGACACCTCTTCCTCCACTGTTAGAACATCGTGATGAGAACAAGCCATTCAGCTCAAAAAGCTAGTCTGGCTTATTCACCTGGATTGTCCAAAATAACACCAAGTCACCGTCTGAAGATCGCTAAAGTCCTGCTCTCCACTGCCCTACTAGCTCTCCAGAGTGTGAGTAGGGCCTCAGTTAACATGCAATTCTCTGCTCTTTAATTTCCCAATCCACATACAAATTTATGGTATGGCACATACTCCATCTGGCCCAAATGTAATTTGTCATGTGACTGGCAAGGAGAACGAAAGGCACAAACTCAAAATCATGCCCACAGCAACATGTTAAAAAATAACAACTTTAATAGTGAGGTTGTGAGTTAACAGGGCTACCTCAAAAATCAAGCACCCTGAGTACAAACCAAGACCTGACGGTCTCCTCAGACTAGTTCTTCCCACGTCTGTGTGCATTTTTCTCCTGGTATTCCAGTTCATCTCACATAACATATTTTTTTAAAATAACTGGCAGCCCATGATGGCTGCCATGGCCCATGATAGACTGGCACTCTGTCTCTGGCTGTGTCCAGTCTTATGCCTAGTGCTGTCAGGATAGGCTCTGACTCTCCATATCCCCGAAGTAGATTAAGCAGCTTTCAGAACATAATGTTATTTAATACTTTCTAGATGGCTTACTTTCTTTAACTCTCTTCATGAGCAGACTGTAGCTGTGCGGCCACAGTTTAACAGCACTCTGCAGTTTAGGCCAGCATTATTATCAGAATGTTACAAAGTTTGCTGTATTGTAAGCCTGAGGGCTTGGCCAATGGCATTCACTCAAATGTCACTAATGGTAATATTAGTCACCCGGGATTGCAAAAGCATAGTAAGTACACAATAACGAGTGTCAACAATTCCCATGAATTTTCTTATGACATTCACATGAACTTCCATGTGAAAGCAAACATAAAGAAAAAAAGCAGATGCAAAAATGATTAGACAGGCAAGGAGGATAAGGAGAACAGGACCCACGCCCCTAGGCGCTCTGCTCTAGTGCCATAACTGTGATTAATGCCACGTGGATTATTTAAGAAAAAAAGCAAGAAAAGGGCGAGAGAGAGACAATCCAAACAAAATATACACATGATGTCTAAACACATTATGGCAACAGCAGGGCAAAAGGAACATAACTGGAAAACACAAATCTGTATTAAAAAAAAAAATAAACCCTAGTGGGACTCATTGTGAATTTAATACGTTTGATTTTCTGTTTTATACACTAAATGGCCAGGTGTTTGTTGGTTAACCTGATGCTTTATTAAAGTCTGCACCAACAGAGTGTGCCTCAAGGGGTAAACACATAACCTGAAAGATCTGGCGTTGAAAACAAAATGGAACTGAGTGACAGGGACTGCCAAGGTGTCCCACATAGGACAGACAAGTCACATAACTTATGAGTGATGGTGGATGGCATTCCTGACAGCGAAAAGAGGAAGATGCTTACCAATTTCTTTCCCTTTCCAGTATCTATGGTGGTGTCACACACGTGCGCATGGGAGGCAGCTAAAGGGCTTGAGTAAGGACAGTTCCGAGACATACCGGGAGGTGTCAGAGTGCACTGATTCTTTTTCTCCCTTTCCTGCAGACTATTCACGGGAGACCCCACCCGGTCCTCTTGACGTCACTTCCGGGACCGAGCCAATGGAAGGAGACCTTGCCGGCTCCGGCCCCTGTGATGTCACGTCCGGGCTCGCACCAATGGCAGTAGACCTACATGAGCCCAACCCCTTTTGACTTCACTTCCTGTCTTCCCCTTTAAAAGCCTCCACCTTTCCCCTATTCCCTCAGTTCTGTTTTGAACTCGGTTTTGTGCACATCACTGTTGAAAGCTACTTTGCAGCCAGGAAACCAGATTATACGGATGGCTGCCCCAAACCTTTATATGACTCTGTCTCAAGTTTGTGACAGTGGGTATGTAGTGACACCTTAATCATTGACCAGTACACCCCCATGATTCTTCAGTCTTTTGTCAATGACATTTTTGTCAGACTTGGTTTGGAGGTATCATCACAGATTTTGTCTTAATTTTAGTGTTTTTGTGTAACTCTCAATTATATTCTACACTTGTCTTGGCTTTTTGACTATGTTCATATTTTTGCCGCATCACTATTTTTTGTAGTTTTTTGTTTAGAGTTTTTAATACCACGTACGGTCATTTTGTGAGTTTTTAGACACTGCAGCTGTGTAGTTGTTGTTGGTGGCCTGCTGTTGCTACCTTGTGGCAAGAGGAAGGCGATGCCACCACCCAGATAGTATTCAAGCAGAGTTGGGGGTAATGCATTACCAATACAGCATATTATATAATAATATTACTTCTTTTCTGTCAAGAGTACAGCAACATAATCCTTTTGAAAAACTTCGCGTCTCTGCTGCTCACGTACAGTATGTGAATTTTGTTTTCACCAAACAACAAATCTTTTAATTCTCACAGATACGCTTCTTCATTGGGAAGAAACACTACTTTTTTTCCCTGATGTCAGCACAAATTAAACGATCTACAAGTCTCCGACTTAAAGTTTAAATCCGAACAATATATTCAATCTCTTTTTGCTGTTCCGTTATTTCACTGAGTAATAATTTCCGTTTGTTAGCGGTAATGTGATCTTTACTATAATTTTTCTGAGACTTTCGAATTTTAGTACTTTCATTATCTCTAACCTGCTCTGCATGTGTGTCGTGCCAATGTTTTTGAATTCTTTACGACGTTCTACTTTGTCATCTACTCTGTCTTTTTTTTCCAGCCCCGGGCGTGGATAAATCTCTTGGCACAAAATCTCGTCTCGTGGGACATTAAAGTATCTCTCTGAAAAAGTCTTGTCTTGTCCCAGGATTTTTTTATATAATAGAGAGATAAGTAATAATATCACAGTTATCTTGACCTGAAAAGTAATAATATTAACCTAATAAACAAATTGACTTTCATTTTCCCAGCAGGCAGCATCAGCAACATGTATTTCTCTAGCACATTTTCATTCAAAGATTTTAGCTCAGAGTGCTTTACAAGATGTCAAAGAAATAGCTACAAGAAAAGAAAAAACAAATAAGATTAAGTAAGAATAGTAATGAATAAGTAACAAAGGAAAAAAAATCCATACAATCTTATAAAACATAGATATATAATTAGTAGAAGAGTAGTGTCCTTATATACAGTATGATATTATATTGTAAGTCTTGTGACAGATTGGGGGCGCTGTCGTCTCTTGAACCCTCAGACCAGATGCCAGACACAAGATAAAAGTCCAAATATAATTTTTATTTAGATAAATAAGTACACAAAGCACCCTCCACTCCACTATACTCATAAATAAACACAATACAATCCACAATAAATCCTCCACTCTCCCAGACGCGTTGCCACCCTTTCTCCCAGCTCAGCTCACTTGTCTGGGATCTCCCACAGTCTTTTATAGTCCGTGACCTGGAAGTGCTTCTGAACCTGCAGTCCATGTGACTTCCTAGCACTTCTGGGTCAGATCAAAAGTCTTCTTCTTCATCCCGGAAGTACGTCGTTTCCCCTGTCACTGTGACTAAGATGTACTTCCGGGTTATAGGGCAAGTAACAGTCCTTGGGCCTCCCTGCAGCGTCCTCTAGGGGCCCCTGTGGTATCCAGCAGGTTTATGGATGAAAACTCCAATGTCCATAATTCCCTGCTGGCATTCGGGGCACCTTTCATGCTGCAAGGAGAGCGCCACCTGGCGGTCTGGGGGTACTGGCCGGGATGACTGGCCGGCCATAGTCCACAGTCTCTAAAGTTGAATCTGGTGATAAGGCACTGCTCTTTTAAAAGAAGACATTGTATTTACATAGCGCTCTTTAAAACACCTGAACTATGTATTTCACGTCTCACAATACAAGAGTAACTAATCGAGGCATTGCAAAGCTGAGAGAAGTTCCCAAGCCTAAAGAAACACTTTTACTGTTCATCTCTAGTACCAATGAGCTCTTGTTTTGTTTGACTAAACAGGAAAACCGAGTGGGCACCCCAACATTTCTACTTATGGATCTGCAATCATTCCATTCTTTTACTGTCAAATAATGCAAAGAGTACACGACACGTGTTTTGCCCTAATTCTGGGCTCATCAGACGTACACACTCACTGTACCCCCTCTCGGGAAACGAACCTCGGGCGTCAGCGGCGAAGCCTCTCACGTTGCGCCACGGCCTGTGGTTCGTTTATTTGACAGTATGTAGATCGGGGTAATTACATTCAAGGCATTCGTAGTCTGAATCACAATCTGATTTAGGACAAGAACCAAGGACAGGATTCAAATCACAAGCGTTACCTGGTAGGTAACCACCCACACATTCAGATTGTGATTCAGACTACAAATGCCTTGAATATATATATATATATAT
>JANRMT010062835.1:32081831-32100667 GCA_026402145.1 Polypterus bichir lapradei | reverse complement strand
GCCAGTGTCAGTGTTTCCCAGTTTTTACACTTCTAAGGCATTTTTTCTTCTATTTAGAAATTATATTTAAAAATGAAGCATCAGCACTCTATTTCGTTTTTCATTTATATTATTTTTTTCTGATCATCTTAATTGTATTAGATTGTCATAAAATACAGTATATTAGGAAATGTCAAGAATGAAAATATCATTTCCATATTAAAAGAATACTCCATCCAAAACTGATGTTTTTTTTTTTTTTTTTTTTTTTTTAAATTACTTAGCCTTTGTTATTTATGGTGAGGGGAAAGATAAAATTTTAATCTTGTGTTTCAGGGAGTGGCGATCACAGAGTTTATGATACAATGGGCTTCGATATGGAAATGAGCAATAGTAAACAGCAACAAATAATATTAAAACCTAATGAAAAAAATCT
The DNA here is from genome assembly GCA_026402145.1 of Polypterus bichir lapradei. NCBI lineage: Eukaryota > Metazoa > Chordata > Cladistia > Polypteriformes > Polypteridae > Polypterus > Polypterus bichir. Next base: position 32,100,252 of record JANRMT010062835.1, on the reverse strand, counting down.
CAAATATCATATAATCCACAGATCAGTTATATACAGGGTGGTCCAGATCTAATTATCCAGATCCAGATCGTCTGGATGACTTTGATTTATGCGGGGACGATTCCAGTTCGGCGCAAAGACGATTCTTCATGTCGTCAGTTTACACACTTCTCGATGGTCCAGGATTTTTCAGGTGATTATCTATGTAATAAACTTAATAAGTTATAGTGTAATGAAAATTGCATAATTAGATCTGGACCACTCTATAGTTGTACACTCATAACATCCTAAGTGCATGCACATTTTGCTAAAATTAAATAAATCTTCAATAAATACTTCCAGAAAATGAAAGTAGTGCACAAAAGTGAAGTGTGCTCAAATGAGCTTGAGCTTTTGAATTAAAGACGGGGCTCTTGACCAATGATTGAGATGAAGAGGCAGATGTCTTCTATTGGGATTAAGCAGTATAACAAGATATTGTTTTTGGATGCAGTATTCTTTTAAGCACAATTGTTTCTGCTTGGCTTTCTCAAACTAATTAACTTTTAATCGGCTATCATTTTCACCTGTTAACAACCCCAGCCACCTCACTTGTTTTTTTGAATCCTGTCCTTGGTTCTTGTCCAAGTACTCCCAGTTCCCATATGGGTCTTTCAGGCATATTCCAAAACACTGGTTATATTAATTGTTGATTCGAGATTATCTGCACCTAAACATCTGTATGAGTGAATTCTGCAACGGACTCGTCCCCTGTGCAGGCCTGTTTCTTTCCCAGTAATAGATGGAGGCCTTGTTTAACACTGAGTTGGATCAAGCATGTTCGACAATGTTGTTATGTTATGTTTATCTATGTGGTGTAATTCATAGATCAGGCCCAAATGTGTTTAGTCATCTGGCGTCATTTCAGCCACAAGCGCTTTGTGTTTCCAAGGAAGAGTGAGAGAGAATTACCATGCAAAATACATGAATTCACACTCCACTGAACATTATAACAATGTCATTCAAAATGTTTGTGCAAAATGTTTAGAATTAAGTTCTCTCTCCACCAAAGTGAGTCAGTTGTGACTGTGCCCCTCACAAAATTCAGATCTGACTACTCCACTGCCTTCCATGGAGTTAAAAATGGCCCTCATGACTAAACTATGACCTCCCACTTTAAGATGTTACTGTATATTTTATGCACATTTTTTCACAACATGGAGCTTTGTTCTGTATTCAAAATTTTTGAATAGTTGATAATGATTATCCTGTATTCTTCAGAGGGTGGTATCTATAATCTTTGAGCATGGGAAAGGTTCTATATAAATAAAATGTATTATTATTATTTATTTATTTTTGATCCAGAACAAAAGTACATTTATCCATTTTCAATCCTGCTTATATAAATTGTGGGTTATGGAGGCTGCAGCCTGTTGCAGTAGCACTGGTCACGGGATAGGAACGACCTCTGGATGTGGCACTAGCTCATCAATTGACATACTGATCCTCCTCCCCACTCACATGGGTCGCAGTGTAGAGTTGCCAGTTACTTTGATATGTACATCTACAGTATGATATAATGAAGAAAAAGGCACAAAAAAACTGAAAATCCAAGGTGACTGACTCAGGATTGTGAAGCTGTGCAGCATCAGCCAGTGTCCTTTCTTCACTTTATTTACAGTATAATTGTCTTTTCAATCCTAAGAGGCGTTTACTATGAAGCTTAAATAAAGTCCTGAGATCCTTGATTAAGTGAAAAGAGATCCTTGACTTAATTCATGTTAATCTACTTATCCTCTCTCTGGACTAAAAGGCTGAGCTTATGTTTAAACATTCAAAGACTTCCTGGAGAGCTTCCTGGTTGCACAAATTGTGTATTCTCTTCTGAATTTGGTGCAACTTAACAAAAATGACACGTACTGGAATTATAAGTGAGCATGGTCTGGAATAATATCCAGTCATGTGTGGGTCTATTAAAGTGAGAACAACCAGCTGTGTGTGTGCGTTCAGGACCCTTACTGGGACAGACATGTTTAAGTATTCAAGAGCTTTTTGCAATGATCTACCTTATAGCATCACGCAGATAATGAACCATAATATTATCAACTTATATTGGAACCTTTTTTGATTCTAAACCCATCTATCCGTCTATTTTTGAACCTGCTTAACCCACTTTTGGGTCATTGGCATTGAGGACTATAAGGTTGGAAACAGCTGTCCCACTCTTACACAGGTTTAGCAGCGCTTCTTACACCTCCCAGCAGCCCTGGTATTATTACACCATTGGGCAGGTTCAGAGTGGCACAGGGGTTGCTGGGAAGGAAGCTAATTAGGTGCTTTCTTTAAAAAGGTGCCAAGGGGATCGCAATCAGCTCCGTTTATTTGTTTGTACTCTTTTCACCCCACCTCTGGAGTCCAACCACCACTGGATTACAGTTTCATTCTGGAGTTATGTGCTTGTCCTACTGTGCCTGCTTGTTCGCTCAGTTTCGTCTAGGTTGGTAAATGCCTTCATTCGGGGAGCACCCCCAACTTCTACAGATCTTCTCACAACAACAGGAACACGGTAGGAGAAAACTTTCATAACATTCAGAAAACTGTTCACCTTAGCATCTCAATTCATTCTCACCATCATCTACACCTGTTGTACTGGACTGTGTTTTGGACTGTATCGTAAGTGTTGATTGTCAAGTGATTAGTGTTTTGTTCGGTTATATTATTGCAATGTTTGTAAATGACTATCACCGTCTTGGAATTAGGAATTTGAATTGTTTAAATGTTTGTTTAATAATTTTTTGCCATCTTTATTATCAATTCATTGAGCCTCCTTATAAGTGTCTCTGTGTGTGAGTGTGTGTGTGCCATGTCTAGGCTTGGTGTATTCCTGGGGTCCCTGTAATAAAATAAACAAATCACCATCTTTGGCCAGTGGGAATCTTACCATCTTCACAACTGCTATACAACAATATCGAACAGAGCTTTAGAGCCAACACAATTCATGATCTTAGTGCGATCGATGGTACTCTTTAGGTCTTTGGTCTGAGCACAGATTTCTTTGATGGGGTGAACATATGTTCCTAAAACTTTCTCACAGTGTTTTATAACTAGGAATTAATATAATGTAGTATTACATGCACTAACCCATTTATGGGCACAGTGGACAGGAGTAGCATGAGGCAGAAACCAATTCTAGAAACCCTGCTGCCATCACCTAAAAACACTAGGAGCCAATTTGGAATTGCCTGTTTGTCTAAAGCGAGGTCATTGAGATGTGGGAAGCAAACCAGATGAACCACCGAAGAAAATCAAGCAAAGAAAGAGCAATACTGAGCTGAAGGGTCTTCTCTAATCATATTTCTAACTTCAGTGTAAGGTAGATATTACAGGTAAGAAAAACAGACGTTTCAAGGTAAGATTGTAATACTTACTGAACTTGACATGGACTCCAGTAACATGACTTGGACTCGAGTCACAAACTTGATGACTTCAGAATTGACTCAACAATATCTAAAAAGACTTGCAACTTGACACGGACCTGAAAAGAAATGGACTTCAGCTTCCCCTTTATGATTCAAATAGACTTGAGATCCAGCATAAGCACCTTTGTGGAACAGTGTTTATTTATTTATTGATTTTATTTGGAAGCAAACAGCATTCCATACAACAAATTACAATCAATCAATGAATCGATCGATCAATCAATTACAGATACTCCTGATCTCAACTCGTTACGTGTATAAAGCACACCAGTCCACAGAATCAGTTTCTTCCATTCCAACCTCTCCACCACCATGGGCCGACTAAAGAGCTGTCAAAGGACGTCAGAGACAAGACTGTAGACCTGCACAAGGCTGGAATGGGCTACTAGACCATCAGCAAGAAGACTGGTGAGAAGGTGACAACTGTTGGTATGATTTTTCGGAAATGGAACAAATATAAAATGACCATCACACGGCCAATCCGTGGGAACCAGAATTCTGGCTGGGTTGTAGAGGATCAAATACTTGTTTCACTCAATGACATGCAAATCAATTTATAACTTTTATGGAATGTGCTTTTTCTGGATTTTTGGTTGATATTCTGTCTCTCTCCATTAAAATGAAACTAGCTTAAAAAATAGAGACTGTTCATTCCTTTGTAAGCGAGCAAACTTACAAATTCAGAAGGGGATCAAATGCTTATTTTCCCCACTGTAAGTAGTAATTATCGATAGCAAGCAAGGGGGAAGAAAGAGATAAAATATAAACTAGTAATTGTGAAAAAGGTTATTTAGGTGCTTTGGCAATCCTAAATTGTCCCTAGTGTGTGCTTGTTGTGTGTGCCCTGCAGTGGACTGGCGCCCTCCCCGGGGTTTGTTCCTGCCTTGCGCCCTGTACTGGCTGGGATTGGCTCCAGCAGACCCCTGTGACCCTGTGTTAGGATATAGCGGGTTGGAAAATGACTGACTGACATTTATTTTAACTTTATCAATTCCTGCTATGTGTTTGTTGATATTTTTTATATCTTAGAATTGTGTGGCTGTTCAGGAATGGCAATGCAGAGAGACAGCATATCAACTCCACTCAAACACAGAAGGTTGAATTATTTATTTATTTATAAAGCACCTATCGCAGACAGAGTCACAAAGTGTTTTACACCATAGAAAACAATTCAAACACACATTTACAAAACAATGAAAAAAAAATGAACTAACCTTTCAACATATTAACATAGTGAAAAGTCAAGCAAAATGACACCTTTTATTGGCTAACTGAAAAGATTACAATATGCAAACTTTTGAGGCAACTCAGGCCCTTTCTTCAGGCAAGATGCAATTATTGATTACATTTTGCCTAAAGAAGGGGCCTGAGTTGCCTCGAAAGCTTGCATATTGTAATTTTTTCAGTTAGCCAATAAAAGGTGTCATTTTGCTTGACTTTTCACTACATTCATTATGGCTAACTCAGTACAACATCCTAGTATTACAAATTAACATAAAACAGAAGAACCAAAAACAGCAACCCATACGCTAGCCTAAAAAGGCGCCTCTTCAGCTGTTTTTTAAATGTATCAGACAGTACAAGAAGAATAACACTGGCCCAAGAACAGATCCCTGCGGCCCTCCACACAACAAGGAAACTCCTTTCTGCCACATAAGTAAAACACTCTAAGGTGGTCCCAGAGATACCCACGCAATGCTCTATCCTACTAATTAGAAGTGTATGGTCTACAGTATCAAAAACTGCACTAAGATCCAAAAGTACAAGGACGGGACACTCCCCCGCGTCAGCAGCCATCAGAAGGTCATTAGCCACCTTAAGAAGTGCCGTTTCTGTGGAACGTTGTTTAATTTAAAACAAGACGAAAAGATGTGCATGATGTCCAGCTTCAATAACACAACACTGTGGAAACTCCATAAAAAAAGAAACACACAACTGAAAAGATAAAGGATAAATGAACATCCTGTGTTGGCGTCTCTCCCTCTCTACCTGTGCACAATTGTTCTCGTGTCACAAAGCAGGACCAAGGCTGGGTTACATCACGCACTAGTTTATCAGTCCTGAATGCTGTCAACTTCTCGAAAAGAACACAAAATTTGTCATCTGGAAAACACGGAAAACGATTTCCCTGTGAGCTCTGCACCGGGCACTAAGTGGGATAAAGGCTCTTATTTATTATTAGAATACATAAAACAATTAGTCTACCTCTTGTAATTCTTGAATTTCGTGATTTTCTCAGTCAAACAATGAATTCTATGCTGCTCTAATGTTGCTGCCTTGCTGTTCCAGACGGCCCACATGAATATCCAATTTGATCTTTTGTAAGAGCAATGCATCATGTGCTTGTGAGATAATACTTCCTACGAATTTGTTTGCACTGCTTTTTCATTGTTATGTTCAGTGGCATTTTGAAAAATGTTTTACATTACCTTTGTACTTGTGTAATGCTTTTTCTTTTGTTTGTCTATGTAATAACATGGAATTGATAGTTCAGAAATGTAATACATGTTTAAAAGCCATTTGTGATTTAAGAATTGCATTACATTTGGTGACTGGGCCTTGAAGTTTAAGACTTGAGACTTGTGCTTGTCGTGACCTTAGATTTGCACAGCAGTCTTCGGATGTGAACTGGGACTCACTTGCTGCTTATCCGTCCAACTCTGCTTTATCTCACGTGGAGATAATGGCGACGTCTTGCCATGTGAAAATATTGACAAATTTATGAATCCTAGCATGTACAGCTCACAGCAGATCAAATTCCTGCACACACCTACTGTCGCTCACACCAGGCAGATTGTGATTTGGTAATTACCTTCATTTGAAAGTCTTTGGGATGTTGACAGTTGCTACTTGTTTTAGTCGCGTCTTACTAACATGCTGGACGACTATGAAGAAGCAGCAAAAGAATACGATCAGAACGTTGCATATGATATCATTTATCTTGGCTTTCAGAAAGCATTTGATGAGAGAGAGGTTGTTTATCAAACTAAAAGATGTGAAAGTTCATGGCGTAGTGTGTAGATGGGTGCGGAATTGGCTCAAACTCTTTAAGCAGAGGGTTATGGTGTGAGGAAGCTGGGTGACACTAAGAGTGGTGTCCCTCAAACAAGAGTTCAAGAAGAACACGGGGACACAGTTGGAAACTTGTTAAAGGTAAATTTCGCACAAACATTAGGAAGTATTTCTTCACACAGAAAACCACAGACACATGGAATAAGTTACCAAGTATTGTGGTAGACAGTAGGATGTTAGGGACCTTCAAAACTTAACTTGATGTTATTTTGGGGGATTTAAGTTGAAAGGACTGGCAAGCTCTGTTGGGCTGAATGGCCTGTTCTTGTTTAAATTTTTAAAAAAGAAACAAATGCATGCATATACAGTGCATCCAGAAAGTATTCACAGCGCATCACTTTTTCCACATTTTGTTATGTTACAGCCTTATTCCAAAATGGATTAAATTCATTTTTTTCCCCAGAATTCTACACACAACACCCCATAATGACAACGTGAAAAAAGTTTACTTGAGGTTTTTGCAAATTTATTAAAAATAAGAAAATTGAGAAAGCACATGTACATAAGTATTCACAGCCTTTGCCATGAAGCTCTAAATTGAGCTCAGGTGCATCCTGTTTTCCCTGATCATCCTTGAGATGTTTCTGCAGCTTAATTGGAGTCCACCTGTGGTAAATTCAGGTGATTGGACATGATTTGGAAAGGCACACACCTGCCTATATAAGACCCCACAGTTGACAGTTCATGTCAGAGCACAAACCAAGCATGAAGTCAAAGGAATTGTCTGTAGACCTCTGAGACAGGATTGTCTTGAGGCACAAATCTGGGGAAGGTTACAGAAAAAAATTCTGCTGCTTTGAAGGTCCCAATGAGCACAGTGGCCTCCATCATCCGTAAGTGGAAGAAGTTCGAAACCACCAGGACTCTTCCTAGAGCCGGCCGGCCATCTAAACTGAGTGATCGGGGGAGAAGGGCCTTAGTCAGGGAGGTGACCAAGAACCCGATGGTCACTCTGTCAGAGCTCCAGAGGTCCTCTGTGGAGAGAGGAGAACCTTCCAGAAGGACAACCATCTCTGCAGCAATCCACCAATCAGGCCTGTATGGTAGAGTGGCCAGACGGAAGCCACTCCTTAGTAAAAGGCACATGGCAGCCCGCCTGCAGTTTGCCGAAAGGCACCTGAAGGACTCTCAGACCATGAGAAACAAAATTCTCTGGTCTGATGAGACAAAGATTGAACTCTTTGGTGTGAATGCCAGGCATCACGTTTGGAGGAAACCAGGCACCGCTTATCTCCAGGCCAATACCATCCCTACAGTGAAGCATGGTGGTGGCAGCATCATGCTGTGGGGATGTTTTTCAGCAGCAGGAACTGGGAGACTAGTCAGGATAAAGGGAAAGATGACTGCAGCAATGTACAGAGACATCCTGGATGAAAACCTGCTCCAGAACGCTCTTGACCTCAGACTGGGGCGACTGTTCATCTTTCAGCAGGACAACGACCCTAAGCACACAGCCAAGATATCAAAGGAGTGGCTTCAGGACAACTCTGTGAATGTCCTTGAGTGGCCCAGCCAGAGCCCAGACTTGAATCCGATTGAACATCTCTGGAGAGATCTTAACATGGCTGTGCACCAACGCTTCCCATCCAACCTGATGGAGCTTGAGAGGTGCTGCAAAGAGGAATGGGCGAAACTGGCCAAGGATAGGTGTGCCAAGCTTGTGGCATCATATTCAAAAAGACTTGAGGCTGTAATTGCTGCCAAAGGTGCATCGACAAAGTATTGAGCAAAGGCTGTGAATACTTATGTACATGTGATTTCTCAGTTTTTTTTATTTTTAATAAATTTGCAAAAACCTCAAGTAAACTTTTTTCACGTTGTCATTATGGGGTGTTGTGTGTAGAATTCTGGGGAAAAAAATGAATTTAATCCATTTTGGAATAAGGCTGTAACATAACAAAATGTGGAAAAAGTGATGCGCTGTGAATACTTTCTGGATGCACTGTATAGGAAGGATATCTATACCATACATGGCCAAGTCGAGATTAAAACTCAAAGACACTGATCCATACTAAAAAAGAACCATCCAACACTTGCCAAATATGTGCTGAGACAGAGAATTGGTGAGTGCAAGATAAAATGCAGAAAAACCAAGATGTAGATCGTGTTCTAAATGGCCACCCGAGTCCCCCACAGCCTTTTTAACTCTTCACAGGCGAGAGGGCAGGCTGCAGTAATGCCAAGCAGTCAGACTTAATGGTGTAGCTTATTATAGTCACTTGTAACATCCACAGTATGCCATGAGGTAAGCTCAGGTTTCAGGATATACTTTAGCTTGCTTGAGCAAAAAAAAAAAAAAAAAAAAGACCAGCACACCAAAATGTCAGAAAGAAAGAGAACAAAACAGCAAGAGGATGCACAAGTAAAGCTGACAAAACAATAATGGTCTTCTAACGCAAGCGAAATTACAAACATTATAAACATTATATGTCAGTCCTGAAAATAATGTAAAAAGTGATTCATAAAAGCCTACGCATAAATCCAAAATTGAATACTGGAGACCCGCTATGGCTCTTGTCTGACTTGAGCCTCCACGCAGCCTGCCATGGTAATTAGATGATACGTCTCAATCCATTCAGCACTAATGGACATTTTACAGTCAGGATTTGGCCTTACAGAATAATTGAGTAGTACTACGTTTAATGGACGCTTGCTCTCGCTTTCCGCCAATATTTACTGGAATTTGGTCCCACCCCACCACCCATTAGCATCATATCCTTGATTTCACAGTTCAGTGATTACAGATGGTACCTGATAGGCATAATATTCATAATTATTATGTCAAAAAATATTTGCCAGATCGATAGCATGTCTGAGCATCTGTGAATGGCATTAAAGGCTCTGAATTTGTTTCAAACCAAAATTCCAGCATTAACTTAATATTTAAAGCTTGCCGTCTCAGCCGGCTCTGCATCAAAAGCCACAGAACTAGTCTTTCCAAGGATTAAAGCAACTTCATTTTTATTTGTACAACATATTGGTTTAGTTAACAGTGTAGGATTGTATAAGCTTTGCATCCCTTCTGTCAATTCATCAAAAGAACACATACGGCAAGCTTTTTACATTGTAAAGCATTATCTTGGTGTACTCACTGTAAGTAAATATTAAAAATCAAATAATAAGTTTTTTTATGGCACTTTGTACATTTTTCATTTCAGTTGTTTAATCCTCTATCTCGTTTCTTAGTTTGACTTGTGACGAAATGATGAATGATAAACAGTTCTGAATGAAACATTTTTAAAACATACCTAAAAGTTAAATATTTGAGAATTGAAGGAACGATTAATCATTTGAAACACTCAACCTATGGACCATAGAACTTGACTTGATTTGACTTAGTATAATAAAGGAGAGGGCAGTGGGTAGCGCTGCTGCCTCACAGTTAGGAGACCTGGGTTCGCTTCCCTGCGTGGAGTTTGCATGTTCTCCCCGTGTCTGCGTGGGTTTCCTCCCACAGTCCAAAGACATGCAGGTTAGGTGCATTGGCGATTCTCAATTGTCCCTAGTGTGTCCTTGGTGTGTGTGTGTGTGTGTGTGTGTGTGTGTGCGCCATGTGGTGGGCCGGCACCCTGCCCGGGGTTTGTTTCCTGCCTTGTGTCCTGTGTTGTCTGGGATTGGCTCCAGCAGACCCCCGTGACCCTGTAATTAGGATATAGGAATTAGGTTGGATAATGGATCGATGGATAATAAAACAGATCAGTAAGTATTTGTGTACGTTAGCAGTATAGTGTGATAATTCCATCATCAGACCGTGCGTATTCAGATTGCAACAGTCTTTGGATTCTTAATAAATCAATAAGGTGCATGGTATATCAAATGGAAACACCATCAAGGGTGAAGTGTCATTGGCATCGAAATAATGAGAATTTGTCTCTCAGCTGTATGATGAGACAAAGGACAGAGATAAAGAGCTGGACAGCCTCCAGGCGAATCCTGTATATTTTAGCAAAACGAAAAGAAAGAAAATCACAAGAAATAAGTGAGACATCTTTCCAGATGCCAGTCATCAGTTAGACTGACTCAAGATGCCGGGCAGGGCATACCAGAAGTGACAACACTGTTGCTGCCAGTCATCTGATCTGCAAGGAAAAGAAAAGGGGAAGCATCAGACAGCAGCACCAGCCCTCAACTTGGGGTGGAAGTACCATTAGATACTGTAAGTCCTCAAGGTGTCTCTCATGCACACGCGTGTGACACAGCATATGGATTGTTTTCAAACTATCTCAAACTGTCCAAATGGTGTGTCAGATCTCCCCCACTAAATTTATCCCCACAGGGCCACAGCTTGGCAGGCAGGGGTTGAATTTAGTGCTCTGCAACAAGATAAAAGATTACCAGTGATGCTGCCATTTTATTACAAAGCCTCAAATCCTAGCACCAAAAATTGCTTAGGGAAATCAAGTAGTTGAAGGGAATTTCTTTTCAACGCAAACTAATATTTGAGTTCCAGAAAAAAAAACAAGAAGTGTGTGGATATTTTGCTTCTTATTGAGAAACCCTTAGAATGGGAAAAACTCTAGAAAGATGTACAATTTTTGTTACTCCCAAAAGGAGAACTGTTGCAACACATGGCTGAATTTAAAATGGAAATACATTACCGAGAGGGACATATAATACATTTCATGACAACGGTTTCATTTCAGCATCTCTCAAAAGAGCTGCAGATGATATGACCAGCCATTTGTGGGGGACGTTGTAGAGTAAGTTACTCATCTGGATTTAGAATTATGTATTAGAATATCAGAAAGAAAAAGAGTCTTTGTGAGTATTTGTTTTAAAATCCAAAAGAGAAGGTAAATAACATGAAACACCCCCTTCACTGGGCAAGTCCGTGATACGCGTAAGAAAGCAGGGGAACACAATGCAAAAGGGGCTTATAGTTTTACAGTGGAAGGGCAGGACATTTAAGAACATGTGCCCTAAACTGCAGAGAAACTGATAAAGTGTGCAAGGGGTCTGTGGTGGTGCAAAATCTTAACTCTCTCAGGGCTGATGTCGACATTTGTCAAAAGGAGGAGTTGACGATGGTAATAGACTGTAAACTGTGACCAAACCAACCGTTATGTTTTAGTTGGACTCTTGCTGCTAGACGGAAAGTTAGATTCATTGGTTTGACCAAGAATTCCTGCGCTCGCGTGAGTAGCAAGGCGCAAACAATGGCAAAAATGGCACTGACATATGGCGAGAGATCAAAGCGAATGTGTAAAACAAAATACTACGTGGACGATGTTTTGCGTATTATCTCTGAACTGGACCATGACGTGTCAGACTCAGATTTTGAAGTGATTACATACGAGTGTGAGGTTCCAGCTTCAGCTGATTGGACCCCAGCTAATCGTTGTACTGACAATGTTCGCCTGGGAGGACTGGCACTTAACAATGATAAGAGGTAGAAACCAGATTGCAATGCACCGCAGCTTTGTCTCAGCCACACAAAGACAGACTGGCAACAAGCCTGCTGCACATTCTTGGCAAACTGGCAGCCACAGCATGCAGCAACAGACGTTTTATGTTGATTTCTGTGTGAAACCATTGCTTTTCACAAACTATGTTTTTTTATTTAAATAAAAGCCCTCAAAGAGTTAAATGAAAACAGTGAGGCTCAGGCTCACTGGTTGCAGGTGTGTGCAGCTGCATAGCTGTGTGGTCCCAGCGTGGGTAAAGAGGAAATGGGTAACTGCCAATCAGTTAAGTCGGTTTCTTCCTTGGTGAGTTATTTGGCGCACCTGCAGTGACTGGCTGAGAGATCATGAGAGAGAGGAATGGAGGGAGAAAAACTGGTGAAAAGAGAGCAGGATTGGACGGGTGGAGGGAGTAGTGCTGTGGTGAGGAGGCAGTGCAGTCAGGGAAGTGGAGAGTGTAAGCTCCAAGGGATACAATACAATACAATACAGTTTATTTTTGTATAGCCCAAAATCACACAGGAAGTGCCGCAATGGGCTTTAACAGGCCCTGCCTCTTGACAGCCCCCCAGCCTTGACTCTCTGAGAAGACAAGGAAAAACTCCCAAAAAAACCTTGTAGGGAAAAATGGAAGAAACCTCGGGAAAGGCAGTTCAAAGAGAGACCCCTTTCCAGGTAGGCTGGGCGTGCAGTGGGTGTCAAAAGAAGGGGGTCAATACAATACAATACACAGAACAGAACAAATCCTTAATACAGCATAAAAATAAAAATTTTAGAAGTACGGAGCAGAATTTAACAGTAGATGATATCACATAATAAGATTTGGATATTTTTAGAGTCCTGGAGACCTCATCCATCAAGCTGCCTCCCCCATTTGGCCATTCCATGGCTGAAACAGTGCTGGGCCAGCCAATCCGATGAAAGGACCCCTCTTTCCCATGATTCCTGTGATCCTCCATCAGGGATGACTTTACCATAGGCAGGCAAACAACTTGGCTGGTGGGCCGTGGCACCAATTGCCACATTTGAGTACCGAGAACAGAAACAGAATAGGTGAGGGTTAGTATTCAATTATAACTATCATGTTACTTATGTTTTAGTGCTAATGACTAACAACAGAGATGCAGTACGTACAGTTAATCAACCGCTCTAGTTAGGATATGCTAAACTGAAGTAGTGAGTCTTCAGCCGGGATTTAAAGGCTGAGACCAAAGGGGCATCTCTTATAGAAGCAGGAAGACCATTCCACAATTTAGGGGCCCTGTAACTAAAAGCTCGACCTCCCACTGTTACTTTATTAATCCTTGGAATCATAAGCAGACCGGCATCTTGAGATCTTAATGTGCGCTCAGGTTTGTAAGTCATGATAAGTTCAGACAAGTAAGCCGGACCTTGGCCATTTAATGCTTTATATGTTAAAAGGAGGATTTTGAAATCTGCCCTAAACTTAACCGGGAGCTAGTGTAAGGATTTAAGAACTGGAGTTATGTGTTCGTATTTTCTTGTTCTTATAATAATTCTTGCTGCCGCATTTTGGATTAACTGGAGGCTGTATAAAGAACAGTTTGAACAGCCAGTGAACACCGCATTGCAGTAGTCAATCCTACTAGAGATAAATGCATGAATTAATTTCTCACAATCCTGTTTATTTAGAAAGCGCCTTAATTTCCTAACATTTTTAAGATGGAAGAAACACGTTTTGGACAACTTTGTAATATGTGCTTTAAATGACATGCTAGAATCAAAGATAACTCCTAGATTCAGTAAAATGAATTGGGATTCCAACTGAGTTAAATGACGACAAAATATTGCTGTGATCAGCATCATTCCCTCCAACAATTAACATCTCTGTTTTATCTGTATTTAAAGACAAGTAGTTCTCATTCATCCACTCCTTTAATTCACTAACACAACTAATTAAAGACAACATCGGAGAAACTTCATTTGATTTAAATGAAAGGTATAACTGGGTGTCATCTGCATACGAGTGAAAATTAACATTATGTTTCCTAATGAGAGATCCCAGAGGAAGCATGTAAAGTGAAAACAGTAAAGGTCCCAGTACTGAGCCCTGCGGGACACCATATTGAACTTCTGTGTAAAATGATGGAGTCCTGTCAGCACATTTCTGTACGTATTGGAATCGATTTGATAAATAAGAACTAAACCAAGCGAGCACAGGGCCTGTAAGCCCAACATCGTTTTCTAGCCTGTGCAGTAAAATAGAATGGTCAATGGTGTCAAATGCTGCCATTAAAATCTAACAACATAATTACAGTGGCGTTTCCTTCATCAGAGGGATCCTGGGAATGTCGATGAAGGCATAAGGAAGATGGACGCCGAAGGATGGTGGTCAGCACAAGAGGCAGAAAAAGGTTCACTGCAATAGCTGAGATTCTCAGCCTTACTGAGGGGACCTGAGTGGATGAGCAGGTGGAGACAATGGATTGAGCACTGGGATGTAGAAGTGATGATGATCTTACATGTGCTTTTATTCCTGGTTTTAACTATTTTAGAAAGGATTATTTATTGGATGCATTGTTTTTTTCAGATTATTTATTGAAGAATATTTATTCTTGGATGCTTTTTATTGTTTGAATAAAAAGGCACTGAGCACTGTTTTCTTGCTACGTGTCCTCATTGCAATAGTCCACCCTCAGTTCATGACTATCGGCCACACGGGTTCAAGAGGAGTATGCCAGCTGCGGACAAACCGGGCATCACATACGCTCACCCTATGATGATGTTTACAACTGAGTAGTTATCTTGAACACTGAAATCCTGGCTACCGTACCCTCCCAATATTTAGTTAAATTAAAGTACATATCCAAGCTTTAGTAGATTCAGGAGCCACTAAATCGTTCTCAGTTCTCCAGTGATGCACCAAAGTATTCACAAAACATAAAATAAAGAGTCAAAAAATTAAGAGGGATTCAATTGGCTCTGGATTTATGGAACATCTTATTACCACACCATTGTAAAAGACTTTTAATTCATCAAGTAATTATTTCATTTCTGATAAATTGTGACTTCCATTAGGCAATTTATAGGTTTTCTTGGTTAGCACAAAACAGTCCAAAATAAACTGATTACAATCTTTTAGATAAAGCTCTCTAAAATGAAAAGATCCAGTGCCTATTTATGCTGCTTGTTATTTTTAGACACTTTAGGAATTTTTGAATGAGGTTGTATCAATGATGAACTCATTTATTCACCCAACATCAAGACACACTTAGGTCTTGTGTGAGAAGTTCTTTCTGTGTTGAGAAGAAATCATTTGTTTGCCAAGTTAAGGAAGTGCGTAATTTCACCAACCCTTACTTCTATTTTTAGGTTATCAGATTTCCCAGCAGGCATTAAGTATGGGCAGTGGCAAAGTCCCAACTATTAAGAACTGGCCAGTACCCACTGTAGTTATATAAAACAGGTTCAGCACTGTGATGTTTTATCTCTCCCCAGATTCTAAGAAATTGCAATCATTTTCATTTTTCTCCAGAAAATTCTCTTACTAACTGAACAAAACGACAGCGTATAAGTGGGTTTATAAAATGGATGAATGGAACTGGAAACTGTTAAGTTAGCCTTTGTGAAATGGAAGCACTGGCAAGAGTAGGGATGTCAAACTGTCTCCCTAGAAGGCCACAGTGGCTACAGGTTTTCCTTCCTGTCACTTTCTCAATAATAAATAATTCTTTGCATTTATATAGTGCTTTTCTCACTACTCAAAGCGCTCAGCAATGGCAGGTTAAGGGCCTTGCTCAAGGGCTGAACAGAGCAGAGTCCCTATTGGCATTTGCGGGATTCGAACAGGCAACCGTCTGATTACCAGTGCAGATCTCTAGCCTCAGAGCCACCACTCCGCCAATCAGAAATCAATATCTGCCATTAATTTACTTATTTTCCCTTCATTTTAACTTCCTTGCTTTTCATTTTGAATACGCCTGAGCTCACAATTACCCCTGAAAGATTTAGCATCTCTTCAAGAGGAACCTCTGGACATGAGTCAGGTCAAGTTGAGGAGCATGCACTGGTACAGCACGTTGCCGCACCCGCATGGCAAAATATTTTGGGATCCCAGTTGAAAATCCTCAAGGCAGACACACAGTCCAGTCCCACCCTCCAGGAAATGACCATCTATCTGCCTCAGCCAAGTGTTACATAGGCATCTCCTTTGCCTGGTCCAGCTGCTCAGGACCCAGCGAGCCGGATCACCCTCGGGAAATCGTGCCACATGGCCGTAGTGCCGTAACTGACGCTCCTTCACAATGCAGGTAATGTGCCTCATTTGGGACTCAATGGGCAACCTCTCACTCAATACAAAGTCAAACCAGCGTTACCCAAGGATTTTCCGGAGAGACACAGTACCAAAGGAGTCCAGTCTTCGTCTCAGGTCAGTGGACAGTGTCCATGCCTCGCAACTATATAGCAAAACAGGAAGCACCAGGACTCTAAAGACTTGGACCTTCGTCCTTTTGCACAAATATCAGGAGCACCATACACCCCTTTCCAGCAACCTGATGACCGCCATGCTCTCACAATTCATCTGCTGACTTCATAGGGAGAGTCACCACAGACATGAATGTCACTGCCGCGGTAAGTAAACCTCTCAACAAGTTTGACACTCTCTCTTCAGACAGACACACTGCTGATGGCCGTGCCCAAGAGGTCATTGAAGGCCTGGAACTTGGTTTTTATCCAGGACACTCGCAAGCCCAGACACTCAGACTCCTCACTTAGTCTCTCGAGCGCCCCGATCAGAGCCTCCATTGACTCTGCGAAGATCACAGCATCATCGTCAAAGTCAAGATCAGTGAATCTTTCTTCACCACAGATGCCCCACAGCAGCTGGACCCCACAACCTGGCCGGCTATGATATCCAGCAACCTTGAGGGGATCCCGCAAGTCACAGGGTGTACCACAGGGCATGAGGACATTACATAATACAAAGTGGGTGTCAGACCTGCAGCACTGTGTGGCTTATTCGGGCTTGTGGATCTTTTTGCCTTTTATGGCATCACAAGATCTGGCTGCGGTATCCCTGTTCTGGGAAAAGCTTTTAATGTGGTCTATCATGGGAGTTAGTTTTGCACAGCTTTTTGTCTCATCATTAATTTTCCAAGGGTGACTCTGTTGGGAAAACAGGGCTCTTAATGATACATCAACTTCAGCACACCATGAAAGGTGATTCTTTTCTTATTTTAGGCAGTTTAGTGTTTAAGCTCGGTCATGTGCTTAGCCACCCTACCAACTTTTCCTCCTGTTCATGTTTTCTAAGACTGCTTGCTGCAGGTAAGGCGAGAAGCTTATTTTTCCATCTAATGCAAAACAGATGCTTGCTTGTTTTCAGCACATGCCTTTTCCTTCTGGTGTTTTTGCGGTTTCTAAATTGCTCGCTTGCTCAGCCTCCCCCAGAGCAGTAAGTGTTTTTATTTACTGCCGTGCAGGTGTATTATCGTATTTCAGTGGTACTTTCTGTGTCTGTGCTATTCTTTATCTTTAACAAAACTGTGCATTCATAAACATCACGTGCAGTTTTTAACCCAAGTGACACTCACATACACAGCATGCCCACCTGCACTTGCGACAGTGTCATTCTCTTCTAACTGAAAATGTAAAATTCAGGAACTCACAGCTAAAATGTAGAAAATGGCAAAGAGATTTTAGATGGATAACAATGGGGGACAGAAAGGGAGAAAGATGAGAGCAGTGTGTCCGGTTACTCATCTGTAAAGGCCCCACGAGGTTTTCTTGTTGTCTGTACAGTTACAGTGAAGATGCTAATGGAACATCAGGATACGGTCTTTGTTGGATCGGAGAACAGACTAACATTTTGTCATCGTGTGACCAAATAAAACTTTACTATAGAGTGTAGTGGAGAAGCAGCAAACAAAAAAAAAAATTAAAAAGTCAAGTCAAATGTCATTTAGTTCCCATCACAGGCAGTGAAAACAGCAAAAAGAAAAAGAGGGCGTCGCCTGATTTAGGAAATTGCCTACAAGTCTTCAATGTGCAATGAGGGAATTCATTCTACAGTATCTCATATTTAAGAATGGCGTAGCCTGAGAACTACTGTATGTCCCAATTATTGCAGCATGTGAAAATATTTTTTTTCTTTCCGGGTGATATGGTAGTTCAGTGGGTAGCACTGCCACGTCACTGTTGCAGAGTGCTGTGTTTGAATCCCACACCTTGCTATTAGCACCTTCTCCACTTGTCTGTTTGGGTTTCCTGGTACAGTGGAACCTCGGTTCACAAACGTCTCGGAACTCATACAAATCGGTTTACGACCAAAAAGTTCGCCAAACTTTTGCATCTGTTCACGACCACAGACTCGGTATACGAAAAAGCCAGTTTCCCTTTCGGTTTGTGTGAGCCAATGATTTCCGCACGTGTTCAGTCTCTCCCTGGGCATTCCCTGTACAGCGAGAGAGACATAGAGAGAGAGAGACACACACACGCGAGAGAGAGACACGCACACGCGCGAGACACAGACACACACAGAGAGAGAGA
>JANRMT010062835.1:32055499-32081821 GCA_026402145.1 Polypterus bichir lapradei | reverse complement strand
ACACACACACACACACACACACACACACACACACACACACATACACATACACATACACATACACATACACGCGCACGCGACACACACACACACACACACACACACACACACGCACGCGAGAGAGAGAGAGAGAGAGACAGACAGACAGACAGACACAGACACAGACACACACGCACGTGAGAGAGAGAGAGAGAGAGAGAGAGAGAGACGGCTGGACGCATAAGGCTTGTTTTTAAAGAGACAGATTCGAGCATTGTTTTAACCTCGTATTTAATGAAGACTTTTTTCTATTTGATTTGAACCTCCACTTCTGTTTACAGCGATCGGTTCGTAGCGTGCATTGTTGCACTGTTACTTTTATTGATGGTTTATTAAATTAAGGATTTTTCAAATGTTCATTTTTTCCCCTGTGTTTAAAACTCATTTAAAAAAAAGTGTTTTTAGCAAGCGGTTCGTAGCGCTGTAGCGCATACTCTTGCAGTCTTAGTTTTCTCTGTTGTTCAAGGTTTTCTCAGTGTTATTCAGTGTTTTTATATTTAGTTTACTATTACACTGTGTACTCTATGGTATAATTAACTATATTTGTGCTTAAAAATCTTTAAAAAGAATATATTTACATACAGTTCGTACGGTCTGGAACGGATTAATTGTATTTACATACAATCCTATGGGGGAAATTACTTCGGTCGACCAAATTGGTTTACGACCAGAGTTTTGGAACGAATTATGGTCGTGAACCGAGGTTCCACTGTACTCTAGATTTTCTTCCAAGTTCTAAAATATGTGCTGTCACACACGTGCGTATGGGAAGCAGCTAAAGGGCTTGAGTGAGGGTAATTCTGAGCCAGACCGGGATGTAGCAGAGTGCACTGACTCTTTTTCTTGCTTGTCTACAGACCATTCACAGGAAATCCTGCCTGGTCCTGATGACGTCAAGCCTGCTTCTGACCCCTTTGACTTCACTTCCGGGTCTGACTCTATGGACAAAGACCCTTCTGGGTCCAGCCCCACTGGTGTCATTTCCAGTCTCGAGCCTATGGAGGAAGACCCTTCTGGTTCCGACCCCCCGATATAATTTCCTGTATTGGCCTTTAAAAGCCGTCACTTTTCCCCTATCCCTTCAGTTCTATTTTGGACTCTGAATCGTGCACTTCAGTGCTATCATTTTGCAATTTTGCAGCCAGGAAACAATATACAGGTGGCTGCCCCTAACCTTGCTATGGCTCTTGGTCGAGTTTGTGACAGTGCACATTAAGTTGATGACTACAGTAGGAACGAGTCCTGCATTGAATTGGAAAACTGTTTCCTGCCTTGTATCCAGTAATGCTGGGATAGGCTTTGGCACCCTGCAATCCTGAACTGAAGCATTATGTTACGTTCAATTTATTCTTCTTTTTAATAACAATTACCACAGTTGTGGAGGAATTGGCCTGCTGGTGTAAGAGATTCTCAGATTTTCTCAGCTTTTAAATCTAGGCTAAAGACTCTCTACTTCAGTCTTTAGTATTTCAGACAATAGTAATGTTAACTTTTAATCTAAAGTCCAATACACTAGCACACCCGTTAGAGCTGCTGTTATCGGTTTGGCAGTGATTTGCACAAAACATCCCGTGTGGCCATATTTATCAACTGTTACTGACTCTCCTCTATTCTACTCCTCTTCTCAGTATTCTGCAGTGACACTTGATGCCAATGTTGCAATGCCAAGCTGCTACACCTGCTCATTGCAAGGACAAGAAAGATATTGGGAGTTCTCTTGTTTAATTTTCTCCAATAATTCCACAGGCTGGAATTTTTGTTTTCTTCTCCTCTGTTGTCAACTGGCCATATCATAATTATAATTTAATAGTCATAGTCATGATATATTTATGTCAGTCGAGTGGATTGATTGTATTGTGTCTTCATAATCTATAAATGATATATGGTTTTATGACACTGGAAAACGAAAATTTTACTTGAACACTATTGGATGTATCCTAAGGATTTTGGCCTGCTGAACACAAATATCGTCTTTAAATTTTTCTATTACATACTGTTTTTTTACAATCACCTATTTTTGTGATTTCCTTTCATATTATACTGTATGTAACTGAAGTACCACCTTGAAAGCATGGACTAGAGTAGTCTTTACAGACTGGAGTTCTGAATAGGCACTGGAACAAGATGGCCGATTTCTGGGTTATGGATTTAAGTCACAGGAAGGAGAGGATGCAGGCAGATGGACATGAAAATTACGTGCGTGATGGAGTGGCTATTAATGCTCCATTCTGCAGAGGAAAGAGAAGAGAAGGCAATAGTGCACAGCACCAACCCCTGGTCTGGTGGGTAATTACCATCACCAGAACCCTTAAGCTGTCTCCCATGTACACACATGTGACAAAGTATACTTGTGTAATATAACACGTTCAACTACAACATCTTTGGTTATCTAAAAGTAGTGGCACTGCTACCAAGAACGCAGCTCGGATATACCAAATACTGCTGTTTCATTTGAAAACAAGATAGCCAAACTAAAGAGTCTCATAGCATTAAAAAGATTTGGCAGATGTGTAATTATTTGAGTCCAGGCCAGAAAAGTGTGGTACATAAACCACTGGCTGACCCAACAAAGTTGCCTCCTCTTCATATAATGAACTGATTACAAATTTCATAAAAGCAATTAACAAGGAAGGTAAAGGATTTCAATATTAGAGACAGATGTTTCCACAAATAACTGATGTCAAGATTAAGGAAGGCATTTTTGTTTGTTCACGTCATCGGTGAGAATCAGTTCGAAGATCTGCTAGTGGGGAAAGAAGAAATCAAATAGAAGGCATTCAGGGATGTTATTGAGAATTTTCTTGGCAACCACAGTAAAACAATCTATGTCCAGCTACCTGACAAGCTGCGTCAAGCTTATGAAAGCTTTGAAGTACAACATTTCTCAAAAAATTTATTTTCTGCATGCAAACTTACGACTTTTTCCTTGCTAATCTTGATGCAGCAAATGATAAGCATAGTGAAAGATTCAGAATCAGAATCAGATGTATTGGCCAAGTATACATGCATACAAGGAATTTGACTCTGGTTTTGGTGACTCTCCAATTATAAGCTACATACCGTATATACTCGCGGATAAGTCGGGACTTGATTTTACAGTGTAATTTCTGGTATTTTATAATGTTGGTCGTATAAGTTGAATGTGGAAAACTTAGTTATTGGTCCAAGAGATTATGATCTGCTAACGCCCACCTGAGAGAGTAACCACGGAGCACGCTGCCTTTCTTTTCTATGTGGGTGCGGCAATGCACTGTATCAGCGTGTGCTCCTAACCTCTCTCCCTCTCTATTGTGCCTACGTGACCACACGGTAATACCCAAACTATTCCGAAGCAACGTTTGCACTGATTTTTTTTTGTATGTCACACCATCATACACCTTTATCATAAGTGCATTCCTTATCTACTGTACGATGGAGCGTTCGATCAGAAGAAAATATGAAGCTGGTTTTAAATTAAAAGTCGTTGAAGTAGTGAAAGAAATTGGTAACTGCGCTGCTGCAACAAAATTTGATGCGTCTGAGAAACTGATGCGAGATTGGAGGAGGCAAGAAGATGTAAAAAAAAAAAAAATTAAGTGTCACATTTTTCAACAGGCATATAAGTCGGGGTCTGATTTTATGAACAATTTTTCGGGTTTCGAAAGACCCGACTTATACATGAGCATATACGGTAATAAAAAAAAGTATTAACAATATGTGAACAGTATTCCAAGGCCCTAGGAGACCTGGGGGCATGAAACTAACTATTTGTGAGCTTGATGGCATGTGGGAAAAAACTGTTCTTACGTTTGTTTGCTTTGGCGTATATTAATCTATAACACCCGGCTGATGGAAGAAGTTCAAAAAGGTTGTGGCCTGTGTGTATGGGTCCTGTAAGGTGGGCAGACTGGCATCAATGATATTTTTGGCAGACCCGATTATTGATGTAGCTTGTTTTTGTCATGTTCAGTCACAGATCCGAGCCACCCTGTTATGGATGAGCTGAGAACAGACTCAGTGACTGCTGTGTAAAACTGAATCAGCAGCTCCTGTGAACTTTCTGGATACTACATTGGTCTCCCATTTCAACTCCCAGGAGATTAAAGGGCTGGAGATAAAGTCCATTGTATTCTGGGGCTTATCAAACCTGCAGTGAAAAGCATTGAATTCATTAGCCAGCTGGTGATTTACTGCAATATAGGGGGATGGTTTTCTGTAATTTGTAATATTTTGTAGTCCTTTCCACACTGATGCAGTGTCATTGGCTATAAACTGATTTTTCAGCTTTTCAAAATAAATAACTTTTCTTGGCCAGTCTGATTTTAGAGTGTTCTATCCTCACTTCTATAGGCAGCTTCCTTAGCTTGACAAAGCAGCTTGAGTTTTGCAGTGAACCATGGTTTACTATTGTTAAATTTTAACCAGGTCTTGGAGGAGACAAACAAATCTTCACAAAAGCTAACATAAGATGTTACTGTGTCTGCAGGTTCATCAAAGTTAGCAGCAATACCTTCAAAGACACCCCATTCCCTACAGTCAAAGTAGGCTTGCTGCTTCAGCTTTGCCTCATTAGTCCACCTTTTCACTGTGTTAATCACAGACTTTAAGTGACTCCTATAGGTTGGGGGCAAATGAATCAAACAGTAATCAGAGAAACCTAAAGCTGCATGGGGGACAGCGCCTTAGACATGCTTTAACACTGCATAACAACAACAACAACATTTATTTATATAGCACATTTTCAAATAATGTAGCTCAAAGTGCTTTACATGATGAAGAAAGAGAAAAAAGACAAAGTAAGAATTAAAATAAGACAACATTAATTAACATAGAATAAAAGTAAGGTCCGATGGTGAGGGAGGACAGAAATAACTAAAAAAACTCCAGACGGCTGGAGTGAAAAAATAAAATCTGCAGGGATTCCAGACCATGAGACTGCCCAGGCCCCTCTGGGCATTCTGCCTAACATAAATGAAACAGTCCTCTTTGTATTTAGGGTTCACATGGAAGGACTTGATGATGATGATGGTGGTCATGTAAACTTCTGACTTTTAATCCATCAACATAGGTACATCATGGTGCTTTGATTAGGTGGTGGTGGCGCAGATCGCCACCACAGAAAACCGGGAAAAGAAACAGAAGAGAGAGTAGGGGTTAGTACGGATTTTAGAGCCACCATGAATAGTTATGATAATAAATTGAATATACAGAGCATCAGGATTAAATTAAAATGAAGTTATGAGAAGGCCATGTTAAAGTAATGAGTTTTCAGCAGTTTTTTGAAGTGCTCTACTGTATCAGCCTGGCGAACTCCGATTGGCAGGCTATTCCGGATTTTAGGTGCATAACAGCAGAAGGCCGCCTCACCGCTTCTTTTAAATTTTGCTCTTGGAATTCTGAGCAGACACTCATTTGAGGATCTAAGGTTACGATTTGGAATATAGGGTGTCAGAAATTCCGATATATAAGATGGAGCGAGATTATTTAAGGCTTTATAAACCATAAGCAGTATTTTAAAGTCAATCCTGAATGACACAGGTAACCAGTGTAGTGACATCAAAACTGGAGAAATGTGTTCGGATTTTCTTTTCCTAGTTAGGATTCTAGCAGCTGCATTCTGCACTAGCTGCAAACGATTTATGTCTTTTTTGGGTAGTCCTGAGAGGAGTGTTTTACAGTAATCTAGTCGACTGAAAACAAAAACGTGAACTAATTTCTCAGCATCTTTCAATGATATAAGAGGTCTAATTTTTGCTATGCTTCTTAAGTGAAAAAATGCTGTCCTAGTGGTCTGATTAATATGCGATTTAAAATTCAGGTTACAGTCAACGATTACAAGTTCTTTACCTCCATCTTGACTTTTAATCCTAATGCATCAAGTTTATTTCTAATAACCTCATTATAACCATTATTGCCAATCACTAAAATTTTTGTTTTCTCTTTTTTTTAGCTTGAGAAAATTACTATTCATCCATTTAGAAACACAAGTAAAACATTGTGTTAGTGAAACAACAGAGTCAGGGTCATCAGGTGCTATTGATAAATACAGCTGTGTGTCATCAGCATAGCTATTGTAACTCACGTTTTACACCAAGATGATCTGACCTAACGGAAGCACGTAAATCGAAAAGAGCAATGGACCCAGGATACAACCTTGTGGAACACCATATAGAATATCATGTCTTTGAGTTATAATTACCACAACTAAAAAAGAATTTTATACCTGCCAGGTAGGATTCAAACCAATTAAGACACTGCCAGAGAGGTCCACCCACTGACTAAGGCAATTTCTAAGAATGTTGTGATCAATGGTGTCAAATGCAGCACTCATATCTAAGAGGATGAGAATAGCAATGACCTAGTGTGTTTCTGCCTCTGGTAGGGCACTTTATGTACTGTGTAAGTTTCGGAAGTTACTTGCTGAAATTTGCCTTATTAAAATCCCCTAGAATAATCAGAATGGAGTTTGGATAATTTTGCTCCGTGCCCATTATCTGATCAGCCAGTTTTTGTAGCGCTGCACTCACATAGGCGACAGGTGGAATGTAGACACTAACCAGTATAAATGACGAAAACCCCTGAGGTGAATAAAGAAGCCTACAGTTAACAAAAAGCATTTTTAAGTCAGGAAAGCACATTTTACTCAACACTGTGACATCAGCACACCAACCTTCATGATATAAATGCAGATTCCGCCTCCTCTTTTTTTCCCTGATGTCTCCGATGCACGGTCCTCTCTATAAAATTGAAAGCTGGGCAGGTGTAATGCTGAGTCCAGGATGGATTCATTTAACTAAGTTTCTGTGAAACACAGAGCAGAAGAAAGTGAAAAGTCTTTGTGAGTTCTTTTGAGGAGTAACAGTTCATCAATTTAATTGTGTTCAGCTTAAGGTTGTCTATCATAATCACTAACATTTTATAAAGAAGCTAAACTTTTGAAAAAAAATGTGTAGTGCAATTTTATTTAAGTCATTCAATTATAGCTTGAATCTTGCACTCGTACTCTGTGAAGTGTGCTATATTGAAATAAATTGAACTGAATTGAAAAACTCAACAAAAGAGAGTAATAACAAACAGCCTAAGCAGAAGCTCTACTAGGAGTATGTCATTCTAGGTTAGTGAGCCTTCAGTCTTGATTTTCAAGCGAGACCAATGGGGCCATTTGGTAAGTAGAACATTCTGCTGGTTAGGTGCTCTATACCAGGGTTCGCCCGCTCCGGTCCTAGAGGACCACCGTGGCTGCAGGTTTTCATTCTAACCCTTTTCTTGATGAGTGACCTGTTTTTGCTGCTAATTAACTTCTTTTGAACTAATTTTAATAGACTTGCTCTTGAAGACTCAGACCCCTTGATTGTTTCTTTTTCCTTAATTAGCAGTCAAACAATAATGAGACACAAAATGAGCCAAAACAACTGGTGTCCATCATACAATATCTGAGAATAAAGAAAGATGAAGGTCTCTGGAATGTCTATCTGTTCAGGTCCCCAAAACATTTTAACAGCGCTCTATGAAAAGAGAAAAATCAACAATTTCAGAAATGTCTGTTAATGCACCACAAGAGCAGCAACAAGCCATAAAATTAAACAACGGGTTTAATTAACAACAGTAATTGGCACCTCTTTAAGCAGCTGGTTGGAGTTTGAGGCCCTGACTTAGTTGGTCTTCCGTTGGCTCACTCCACATTTCATTTCTGTTTGGGTGCCATTTAAGGAAAGAAACAAGCAATTTGGAGGAACAATGAAGAAATTCAAGGGAACAAATCTTAAAAAAGCAATTCAATTAAAATAAATTCACAAGAAGTTAATTAGCAGCACTAACAGGGCACTCATTAAGAAAAGGGTTAGAATGAAAACCTGCAGCCACGGTGGTCCTCCAGGACCGGACTTGGCGACCCCTGCTCTATACTGTAGCTTAGGCTTGGCCTCGTAGTTTTCATGTCATTATGAGATCACCATTTATGTGGAATATTTGGGTAGGTGCTAAACTGTTTGTATAAGATTTTAAAATTGACTCCGAACTCAACTGACATCAGAGAAGTGATTTACAAAGTGCTATTATATGGTCCTAATTCTTAGTTTTAGCTATGATCCTTGCTGCCATGTTTTGAATTAACTGAAGAGAAGCAAGAGATCAGTTTGAATAGTCAGACTAATAAGGTATTACAATAATCAATCCCACTTGAGAGGAATGAGTAAAGAAGCTTTAAAAGATCTTGCAGTTTAAGAGACCATCTTAATTTTGCAATATTTTTCAGATGAAGAAACTAGGTCTTAGAAAGTAGCGCAATGTGAAGACTGAATGTTAAGTAAGTCGGGTGTTTCGTGTACTTTTATATTGATTTTATCATTCATTCATTTTTGCTGTTCCGTGTGTGCTTGTGGCATTTGCTTGATGCCCCCCATGTTTGCTTAATGCCATTCTAATGTTTGCCAGGATTCTGCCTCACACGAGTCTTCTGTTCATGCAGATGCTCTGCAATGTTTTCCAGCCGAACCCTGAAATGTCAGGTTGCAAGGGTGGGTTAAAGAATGAAAGAACCGGCAACAGGCAGGGTGTCAGCTGTTGACTGACCTTTTTGTGGAGTAGCTAGATGCCATCTCTTCTGTATTTTTCCAAAAGAGTACTGTTTTCTTGTTCATTCCACGTTTTTGTCCTTTTTGTACAGGGTGTTTGTCTTTTCTTTAGAGCAAGCAGTTTAAAGGTCATCTCTAACTTCATGGAGGTAAGTTCATGAAAAAGGCTCTTGCAAAGTAACTCATAGGATCTTAGTTTGGTAGGGTTCTACCATATGATGCTATACAATAAACAAAGTTCAGTAGCACAACTAGTTTTGGATGTCAGCGGACTATTGAGAGTTAAAATACATTACTGCATCACGTCTGCAACAATGAAAGTTCCCCAGTTTTGATGAATAAGAAATATGATAGTTAAAGCTTTTTCTTCAGCCCTGAATTTAATTTATCGATTATACATAAACATATTGAGGCAGTTGGGCGGCACGGTGATGCAGTGACCCAGGTTCGCTTCCCGGGTCCTCCCTGCGTGGAGTTTGCATGCTCTCCCCGTGTCTGCGTGGGTTTCCTCCCACAGTCCAAAGACATGCAGGTTAGGTGCATTGGCGATCCTAAATTGTCCCTAGTGTGTGGGTGTGCGTGTGTGCCCTGTGGTGGGCTGGCGCCCTGCCTGGGTTTTGTTTCCTGCCTTGTGCCCTGTGTTGGTTGGGATTGGCTCCAGCAGACTCCCGTGACCCTGTAGTTAGGATATAGCGGGTTGGATAATGGATGGATATTGTGGCAGTGTCTTCTCTTCTTCACACATTGTCTTATTGAATTATCCTGTCACTTTAAAAAAAATTGCATTTTTTCTTATGCTTTAGCTGCTGGCTCTGAGTAAATTCCTTTTTACTGTTTGTAAAGTTTAATAGCATAGACAGCTGTAAGGTTTGCCTGATGTTATCGTTTCATGTAAAGTTGATTATGTAATATTGCAGTCTATGTTCTCAGCTCTAATATATCATGCTTCTTCCACAAAGTAATAAAGAGCTCACCCTATCGTATGCATGATAAAGTCTGGTTCCTGTTTTCTGCCTGGCCTCTTGAGGCCCTTGTGGTGCACAATCTACACCGCCCAGCACAGTGCCTGGCCAGAGCAACAATGTAGGTCTCCAGTGAGTAATTTCTCTACCATCATTGCATAGAAACTCTTCAAACAGTACAGTGTCCAAATTCAGATTTCGTGTTTTCAGTTAATAGTGTTTGAAAGGTTTAACCATTCAGGAGGAGGCTGCTGTTGTATGTTCCAAAGAGACAATCCTGCTCTACTCCTCCGGCCTTCAGCTCTTTTATGGCTCAGTCTGTTAACATGAAGAGACAGAGGGAGAGATGTTATTAGTGGCTGGCACAACCAGGAGAGAAGGGAAGCAAACAAAGGCAAATAGGAATTCCACTTCAAATCCCAATTACATCATTTCCTTGAAATCCATTCAGATCATATTTATATGCATTTGTTTTGGTTGCTATGCCTACATGCAGCCCACAATTTGCTTCTAAAAAAAAGAGATTGCAGTTCAAATGAAATGTGAGCTCACGTGGCGGGAGATTTAGGTCAACATGTAAAAAAGCCCAAGCACCTGGAAAAGCACATCCACACTAACACTAAACTCACGACTTTCTGGAAGTATCGATCCAGCCTTTTTCAGACTACTTTTTTCCAGTTCAAGGCAGTGTGGAGTAGAACCCATACTGACAGCACCGGGGAAAGACAGTAACTAATCTTGGTGAGAGCGGCAGTAAAACAGAAAAAAACAAAGATCAGAAAGGGAGAGTTGGGGCTCAAACATTAGACCAATTTTAACAAGAAGAGGCCCAACACTTTCTTGCCAACCTAACAAAATTCTCCAAAATAACATTATATTGTGCTGTTCATTTGGGCTTCAGTTTCTGTTTGCTACTCCCCACTTTACACTAAGCCATTCAGATTATATTTTATCCCAGTGTGTTTTGTGAAGTGATTCACTTAACCGTACTTAACATCTACTGTAATGGAAGGCAGAGTTGACATGTAAACAAGTTCCTCCAGCACACCAAGGAGAGGACAAATGCCTGGTTTCTATATAAGAAGTGACAAGAAACACTTTATTATGCATCCCGCCGGTTCTCAACCTGGGGGGTGCGAAGTAACAAAAAAGGGGGCGTGAAGATGTGAAAAAAAGAAAACAAGAATTGAAAACATGAAAAATAAATCTATTGAAACCAAAACAAATTAACTTAAACTACATTCTGATACTAGAAAAATAAATATGGAGTTAGATAGATGTCGATAAAAGTTAAGTAGGTATAATAAAACTTGTAGCGGTGTATCGGCAACAAAAAATATAGGAGTATAGGAGTAGGGTTTCAAAAAAATGTTAGGGGGACGCATTTAAAACTGTTATGAAAACTCGGGTTGCAAATACTTAAAGGTTGAGAAACGCTGATGTATCCTCATTCATAGCAGCATACATAGGACAAGAGGCTCAGTTCACAGCTCCTCACACCATCTGATCCAAACAATTACTTAGGGTTAACAGCATCAATCCAGCAAATAAACATAACTCAGCTGTTTTTATTGTTCCATATTGCTCTTCTCAGAACACACACCCAAAGCACTTACAAAGATTTCCAAAAATAATCCACTTATTCATCTTGTTTTGAATTCATTGAATTCTGTACTGAGTTGCAAGGAGTTGGAGCCACGGTCCACAGTATCAGGCACAATACAGGAACACAAGAACCAGTCCTGAATGGGTGCCAATCTACAACAATGCAAAATTACAAAGCCTTATTACATTTACAGTAAACATGCTAGCAGGCATTCTGTGAAAGTATAAAGGACAGATCTCCAAACTTTGTCTTGACTGCTAGTAAAATAGGCACTTAAAAGATCAATCCAAAATCAAAAACGAAAATAAAAATATAAGAGAAATCAATACAATATGGCTATTATGCAAAGGAAAAAACAAATAGTTTAAAGTCCAGCCGTCCATTCATTACAGTCAGATTAAATAAAATCTGAGTAGAGATAATGATGATAGTGAAATTGCTTATATAAATCTGACAACAAGGACAGCTTTATAAAGATAAGCTTTGCATGAAATGCGGGTGGCGCAGCAATAGAAATGGAAGCCTTGACCCTGAACAAGGAGACTTTGTCTTTGTTACGAGACCACTGATTTTTTCATATGACTGAGGAGATAAAGGGATACAAGAAAATATGATACCAAGATCTGGATCACTTTTCATATCCCAGTGGCTCACCTGGGATCAAACCATGGCCATCATGCTCTTCAACTAAAGCATCAAACACTCATAAAACTTACCCCACTTACATTCACAGACTTTTTACGAAACAGATGGGTCAACGTAAAATGGCTATCTTCAGATAGTCAATTAATATCACTATTACTGTATCTCTAGGGATGTCACTGCTATTCCATAGTAACAGGCTAGAAGATTTATCACAGTTATACTCTATTGCACTTAAATTCACCAGCCTCCTTAAAAGGCATGCCTGCTTCTTTTTATTATTTTTAGTTTATTTTCGAAAAGCAGAACATTACAATGGCATACTAGTCAATCAAACAAATATTAGTAATGTAACAGATACAAAAATTTATTTCAAAATCAATCCATGGAAAGCAAAAGAAAAATAGAAATACAAAGGGAAAAAAAACAAGATTCAACCCCCATCCAAGAGAAAGAGAACATGAAGACAGAGATGAGCACCTAAACCCTGTGGAATAAAGAAAACAAGAAAACAGAAAAAAGTTTGGCGTAGCCACCCTGTATATTTGAAATAAGTGATTTAGGCAAAAATAACAGGTCTTTACCGACTGGAGTCCAAAACAGATCTGACTGACTGACAAAGTGAAAATGACGTTTATACAGTGTAGGTGAGTTGGAAAAAGTGATGTTGGTATGACCAGAACCGGAAGTGAAGTCAGTATGACTGGAACCAGTAGTGACGTACTTAGACTCAGGTAGGATTTCTTTCAGCCGATCTGCAGAGGAAAGACAGAAAGGGCCAGTGAACAATGACTGCCCTGGTCCAGCATGTAATTACATCCATTCGAGCCTTTTAGCTGCCTCCCATGCACATGTGTTTCACACCCCGATCTAAGTTTTTAAATATACTCTAATAGAAAAAATAATAGGGCAGAGAGTAAAGAGTCCATCACGAGTCCAGCATGCTTATTCAGAAATTATATTTTTGTATTTTTGCCATGTTTTAAAAAGTTGTGGACATATCCTCTTAGAGAGAATTTGATTTTTTTTAATTTGAGATAATATACAGTAGAACCCATTGAGTGATAGAAGGTGGTATGGATCTTTTCCAGTTAAACAAGGTAAGTTTGTGATATAGAACAAGAATGTATTCTATGGGCGGCACTTTGGTGCAGTGGTAGCGCTGCCGCCTCGCAGTTAGGAGACCTGGGTTTGCTTCCCGGGTCCTCCCTGCAGGGAGTTTGCATGTTCTCCGGGCGCTCCGGTTTCCTCACACAGTCCAAAGACATGCGGGTTAGGTGCATTGGCGATCCTAAATTGTGTGTGTGTGTGTGCCCTGTGGTAGGGTGGCGCCCTGCCTGGGGTTTGTTTCCTGCCTTGCACCCTGTGTTGGATGGGATTGGCTCCAGCAGACCCCCATGGCCCTGTGGTTGGGATATAGCGGGTTGGATGATGGATGGATGTATTTTATGTATGGCTGCTTTTCTGAGATGCTAACTGAAAGCTTTTTTTCCCACCGTTCCCTAGGATTGATGAAGAGTAGATTCTTAAACATCACATCAAATACTCTACTCCACTTAAATTCACCAACCACTTCAAAGAACACCCCTAGTGGCATGACTGGTGAAAATTGCATGAAAATTGGTTTCATGCTTTGTGTCAGCCACATCTTATTCTACTGTTAGAGTCTATTTTTGTAACTAGCCTAACAGAAGTCACTTAATTGCCTGAGCTATCAATGAACATCTTTATATCTTTAACTGCAATTTCTATACCATGACAGTCTTGAATAGTAAACATTTTTAGACTCATCAAATTATATCCCACACCCACAGCACTGTGGCTAAAACCAGTTTAGTGCCTCCTGTAGCTATTAGCTCAACTTGGGATCTCAACCATTCTGCTTAAAGGACACAAGAAATCTAAATGGCTGAGCCAATCTTGGAGTCATTGTTGTTGTTATCTGCATTTCCTTGTCCACACAATAAAAATTTTACTCGTCAAGTATTTACACTCTACTCAAATTAAATTCACCAACTGTAATAAGAATATAAGTTTAATGTCACTGTGCTCTGTACAAAAAATATTTTATAAATCCACTCACATGTACAGGCCAGATTTAGCACACAGGGGCCCATCATTTAGAACTGCTAGGCAAGCATTAGAAGACGAGAAAGGGACAACTACGAAAATGGGGATTTTTACTATTTCTGTGTGCATGACATTGAATCCTCTCTTTGCCTTGTTTGGAATGGCATGATTTACCTAAGTAAAGGCCTGCACATGGAGTAAGAGTATAAAGCCTTGGAACATTGCCCAGCACACCTCTGAAGCGGACGGACGGATGGAAGATTACATCATCCGGTCCTGAAAATCTTTCCAGCACAGCAACGAAAATGGCAGACTTTCACATGGGCTTGTCATTGGCTTCCTTGTCTATTATGCCGTGTAAATCGTCATTAAAGAAAGTTATTTTCTCTTATGTGATTTCTAACCGCCGTATCACTATGGGAGAGATATTGCCTCATTATAAAATATCTGTTCAGGTTCAGGTTAATTAAACCGCCGCAATTATAAAATAACTTATTCCAACCAGGGAGCTAGTGCCCCCTGCTGGATAGACCAACCTCACTGGATGATTCCTTTACTTCTAATGCTATCATGAACAAAACTGGGCTTCCCTTGAAATTTCAGCATCTGAGCTAACAATGATCTTCAGTGAATATCCAATTTATGTTACTTCACTGCAACAAGCTCATACATCAGAAACTGCCATACACTGCTTTGTTTAAATGTACATACCTCACTAAAGGGCATCCCAACTTCTGACACAACTGTAACCTAAAACAGTGCCCACCATGTGTCATCCCCCTCTAGGGTCTTAGAATTTTAGGCTGCATTCATGTGCCTTAGAAAATGTGGGAAATACAAATTACTTAGAAATTCCAGGTGTATGCATTTCCAAGTGATACTCTCAGTAATAAAATTCAGATACCATTTTTTTTTTTTCGCCAAATAGAGTCATGGAATTGGCTTTATATTTGGTGGAGTTGAGACAGAGTCACAAAACTCTCATTCATCTCCAGCACTTCAGTCCTTATTGCTTCAGTAAGCAAGAGAAAATATTAAAAAAAAAAACACCATTACACCAAGTGCAAATGTAATTTGGTTTAAACTTAATTCCTTTACAAAACTGTTGGCACCAGCACCAGCCTCTGTGAAGTGGCTGCAATGGTTGTGCTTGGGTAACCATGTGACTTGAGCTATGCAGCACAAACAAGACATGCAAATAAAGTTAGAGAGTGGCACCGAGTGCCAGTGCAGCTCCAGGGTGTATTTACGGCACATGCGCATCAGTACTGAACACACAACTGCTTTTAAATTCCATCAGCTATACTGTATTTTAATGAACTTGGTCACTCCCCTCCTAAATAAGCAAATAATAAAAATAACTTAAAACCTCTTAGGAGAAGATTTTTTTAACAAACCAATTCTGTCATATTTTACAGCTACAAAATCATGGGAATACATTTCTTCATGCAGACTTATGAGATAAGTCACCACTTTTTGATGTTTAATGCTAGCACTTAGCATAACTTGCTTCTCTCTGAAACACAGTTTGGATTGGCTCAGGAGCATTAAACACATCTTACATAGTTTAGACATATGAAACAGAAACCGTTAAAAACCAGGTCTAAAAGTCTAACTTCCCCTTTTTTTTTTACTGTGCAGTACTGGCTGGTTTTAACTCCCCCTTGTACATCTGCCTGCTTCCTTCCTTAACATTATAAAAGAAACAGCATTATGATTAGATTTTTTAATTTGTAAACAAGACTTTCTATAATGTAATGGTTTTATTAGAGTTATTATTAGAGTTATTTTGCACCATTTTCGCTATATGATTGCAGGATCCCAGTCCTGATCACACCTCTAATGTGTGTCTTAATTTGGTAGCACCTTTAGTCAGCATGCACTACCTGAGCTGAGGGACTGAGCATTACAATTTACAATAGTCTAAATTACCACACATTCATTACATAATAGTCATTACATAATAGTACATAATTTATCCTATAAAAGCTATAAGATAAGAAACAAAGCATACAGTAATGCTGAATTAAAGTCAAACTTAACTGAGTTGAAGTTGGAGGATTATTCAGTGCCTTCACAAATACAGGTAGTCCCCAGGTTACGCACATCTGAGCTACAACTTACGAATGAGGGCGCCTCAATAACTGCCGCTCCATCATCTTCGGCCTGGGGATGCTGCAAGAGGTGGCTGGAGGGGGGAGATTTCTCTGCTCGTGCAGTGTAGTGTCCCTCGGACGGCTCCTGCTGGCAAGCGGTGGCCCATGGTCCATAGTCACCGGGGCCACAGCTATCACTCGTGTGCAGGACGGTGGTTCGCTGCCCGCCCACTACGCCGCCGCAGCTACTGCTCCTGACTGGACGCAGGCTGGATGGAGTGGAGGGGGGCGTTTCACTGCCCACCCCCAGCACACACGGCTGGTAATGCTGCAAGCGGTGACCCGGTTGTGGCTGAATGGAGGCCATTGAGGGTGAATGGGGCGGCGGGGGTGGCATTGTTCTGTGCCTCGGATGGCTGCCTGTTGAATTGGTGGTGGGCGATTCACTACCCGGCTTTGGCCGCACCGTGTTCGTTCTCGGTGGGCGGACGCTGCAGGCAGCATACTGTAGTGAAGGTGACTGTGTGGTGGGCGAGTGATGAACCTGCTTGTACTGTTACGCACATAGCAGGAGGTTATCTCTTGTCAGTACATCAGACATGTTGACGACGGGTGCCTTCCTGCTGTGATAGCGTGTACAGAGCTGTGCAGAAGAGCTCACCTTAACCTTTTGTCTTCACCCTTCAACAATGTCCCTGAAACACAAATCTGATGCAAGTGCTGGTGATATAGTAAAGAAGAGAAAAACCATCACCATGCAAAATAAGGTAGAAATAATAAATAGGTCAGAGAGGGGTGAAACTCCATCATTCATTGGCAGAGCACTTGGTTACAGTCGGTCAACAACAGCATTTATTAAAATAATGTACCTGTTCTGACTTACATACAAATTCAACTTAAGGACAAACCTACAGCCCCTATCTCGTACGTAACCCGGGGACTGCCAGTATCAGCATCTCTCAAACCTTTCACCTCATTTCACTATGTGAAATAAAAGAACGAGGTAAGCCAGAAATATCATTTGACAGTAATGAGTGAATCCTGTTGAGTTTGCTTCACCTCGAATTTAAAGAGAAATCACAGTAATGTACACAAACTCCTCCAAACTCTGTGTGATGTATTGAAGTCAATAGGTAAGGAGGAACTGAACTAGTTGTGAGGGGATTATAATGGTGCAATGGTCTTTTAAGTGTCCCAGTGGGCTAGGTAAAAGTCTGCCAAGTATGTTGGACCAATTATTGTGGCCAAATATGTGATCTGAGCATATGTGATCTAATCACTGCACCACTAGCCCTCAACCAATAAAAGACGCAGACAGAAGGAAAACAACAACAACAACAACATTTATTTATATAGCACATTTTCATACAAAAAAATGTAGCTCAAAGTGCTTTACATAATGAAGAATAGAAAAATAAAAGACACAGTAAGAAAATAAAATAAGTCAACATTAATTAACATAGAATAAGAGTAAGGTCCAATGGCCAGGGGGGACAGAAAAAACAAAAAAAACTCCAGACGGCCGGAGAAAAAAAATAAAATCTGCAGGGGTTCCAGGCCACGAGACCGCCCAGTCCCCTCTGGACAATCTACCTAACATGAATGAAACCACAAACATGCAACAAACAGCCACAGATTAGCAGTAAGTTAATGAAATACAGATAATTCCTCACTGAATGTCACTCTTGGTGTACACATTGGCCCTTCTATGAAGCAGTGGAATGGGACTGGTTCATTATATTTTTTCTCTTTTTTGTTTCAGATGTGTCACACTTTCTTTTGCCATCAAGAAGAAAGTCTCTGTAGCACATCTTTTGGTTTTATAATTGCACAGTTTTTCCTTTGTTTTCTGGTAAGGTAAGGGGAAGGTGGAGGGCTTGTTTAAGACTTGCTTTGACATCAAATCTGCATGCATAATAAGTCATGTGGTACTATGATGCCAGCTCACAGGGATCAGTGTTATACTGTTTATCCGGAGGCAGTACTCGTAATACTGATTTTTGTTTATTTTAAATGCATGCGGAATGGAAATCAGGCAGTTTTTGTCAACCTTTGTGGCTTCTGTCCCAATTTTTCCATTTTAGGTTCACGGACGACCCACATACAGCATTCAAAGAGCCCTGGGCATTGAAATAGCGATAAATGGAACAAACGAGTGCAGTGAGAGATAGGGAAAAGATATCAGAAAGCACTGTCAAGCACTTTGTACGACGGGGACTTCGTGGGAAGTGGTGATTTCAGTGCATTTTAGTACCTGAACAGCATTTCGTTTTTTCCTGTTTTGCTTGCGATGGCCACATAGACAAAGATTTTTCATTAGACATGGCTGAAAATTCTGCGCATGGCTGCTACAGCTTTGTGGTGTCACAATGGTCTCACAAATCATCATGGGATGAGTGGGAAAAAAAGTTTGCCTAAGCCAGCTGTGTGGCAAATTTTTAGGAAAACAAGGTCACCAGAGAACACAGCATATTCAACAATCAACACTATTTGGAAGTCATGCTGTATTTGCAGTGATGCTCTACAAACTTAATTTATTTCCTCTGTTTCTCATTTTCACAAAACATTACAGTTAATCCTTTATTGATTTTTATGTGGATGAAGTAGCAAAATCAACAGTAATCTTGCATCTGTAATTTCACAAATGTTAACTCTGAAAATTCCCATGGCATATAAATTCAGCTTTATCCTTGTCATATACAGTACTGAAAACAAGCAAGCCAATTCGATAAGTTAGCATTTTCAAGTGTTGTTGTTAACTGTGAGAATTGTGCCGTCTCACACATCAAATACAGTTGTAACTTCACAAAACAGATCATGGAGTTCACTGTCTCTTATGTATTACCTAATTAAATAAAAATAAAAAGTAATACAAAATGCACTAAATTTAAATGCAGCTGTGAACAATTTGTAAATAAATGTAAAAATTCCCTTTTTACTAAAAGCACTCAGCTGTGCTCAGGAACCTTCTGAAATGTCACTAACTTAAGATGGGTAATGTATACTGCCAAAGTCCTCACAGCTTATATATAAAGCTAAATGTTTCCTCATTTGGAGATTTATTTTATTTTCCCCGATTACTGGTTTAAATACTGCCTTTGTGATCATTGTAGGCTTCAGTAACTTGAGAGCAGGAATGTCTCTTTTGGTTGAAATACCCTACACTGTTGTTTTGAGAAGGAGAATGAATTTCTTCTGTTGAAAGACAGATTCAGATAGAAGCACTCTAATAAACCAATGTACTCTGTAAATCTCCTATATGACACATCATACTGCATACAGCTGACATAAAGCAATTAGTCTTTAAGATCTTAAATTAATGATTCCCAAAATTATACAGAAACACACTTTCACTGCCTCTTCAAGGCTTATACACCGGGATAATCAGTAGATTATATAGCAATTGCGAACTGTAATTAAATTTAAAGTGACCAGTCAAGGTGTGCCATGTGTTCCACAATCAATTATTTCTTAATATCTACAACTTATTTATTTCTTTATTTATTAATTTAGCTTATTATTGTGCTCCATTTCTACTACAAACACGTATAGGACAAAACTCGTACTCACAAAACAAAACAGTTGATCAGTTATGTGTGATCTCTAAGTTTCCATGTCTTAAAAACAGATGTAAGAGTAAATTGAGAAATGTCTAAAAAGTTACTCATATGACTTGGGAAGTTGGGGGAATTAGGAAACTGTTTTGCTTGGCCTAATTAATTCTAGATTTTATTTTCTGAAAGTTAGTGAAATTGTTTGTTGTTCTTAATACATTTGTTGCCTGCCTGTTATGGATACAATCTGCCATCCCTAATTTCAAGAAATTAACAGAACAGTCTGTCAGACTCAGTTCAGGAATTTTGGTATTTGGTACACTTTATTAATGATCAGCTGCATTATTTAATTATTTCTGGGTATTTTTAGACTTTTATCGAAAGTTCCATGTGTAAAATAGTGTTTTGAAGCCTAAGAAATCTTTTTCTGACATTTCAGTTTTGTTTTAGAGGAGTTTTCATAATATTACAAATTTTCAGCATTCTCCCATAATGTTGTTTTGTTTTTCTTTGGGCGCCACAGTTTTGAGGAATTTTTGAGCACGTTTGCTTTGCTGCTGTTTGGCAAGTTCCGCTGGAAGTGTTTTTCTACTTCCTGCTTGTCCTCGACTACTGATACACTTTGAAAAACCTGTCAGTGTGAGTTGTTCTTACTTCTTTTTCTAGTTTACAATTCTTTACATGTTTTCTTCCAATTAATATTATTGTTTTTTGTGTTTGGGGTTAGAGGTCACAAATTATTTTTTTTTGGGGTATCAAAAGAATTGAGGCACAGGTAAAAATAACTATTCCAAAACAGAATTTCTGGTTTATAACAGATGTGTCAAAACTACCATATATACTCTCGTATAAGTCAGATCTTGAAACCTGAAAAATCGATCATAAAATCAGACCCCGACTTATATGCCCGTTCAAAAATATGACACTTAATTTTTTTACATCTTCTTGCTTCCTCCAATCTTGCACTAGTTTCTCAGACACATTGAATTTTGTTGCAGCAGTGCATTGACCAATTTTTTTCGCCACTTCAACGACTTTTAACTTAAAAGCAGCTTCATATTTTCTTCTGATCGAACGCTCAATCGCAGATAAGGGATGCTCTTACGAGAAGGTGTTTGAGGGTGTGAGATACAAAAAACACAAAATAGTTCAAATGTCAGTTCGGAATAGTTCGGGTATTACCGTGTGGTCATGTAGGCACAATACATAGAAAAAAAAGGCAGTGTGCTCCGTGGTTAATCCCTTAGGTGGGTGTTAGCATATCATAATCTCTTGGACCAATAGCATGAGTTTTCCACATTTGACTTATACGACCAAATTTATAAAATACCGGAAATTATACAGTAAAATCAAGTCCCAACTTATACGCAGGAGAACTTAAATGCGAGTATATACGGTATTTAAAAAGCAATTTCTTGCAAACCCATATACAGTTGACTACAAGAATATTAACAAACCAAGAAAAATAGTGCAAGTGCTATTTAAAATAATTACAA
This sequence comes from Polypterus bichir lapradei, assembly GCA_026402145.1. Lineage (NCBI taxonomy): Eukaryota > Metazoa > Chordata > Cladistia > Polypteriformes > Polypteridae > Polypterus > Polypterus bichir. Next base: position 32,060,804 of record JANRMT010062835.1, on the reverse strand, counting down.
TGGCTCCAAATTAAAAAATAATAAAGACAAAAGATTCTTCATCCTCCTTGTTATTACATAGTTCACGTAGAACAGACAGAAAATAATCAAAATCCAAAAGTGAAAACTAAAGCACAGTGACAATATTGAGAAAAACGAACACCACAATCACGGAAGTAAATTTGATATTATCAATATATACAAAATTACACACTGTTCTTATTGCTCCACAAACTCAGCAGCTCTGAAGTGTACACTAGCCTGAAGACCGGTCAAAAGACAACCCCTGTCAGTTTCGTCACAGTTTTATACAGCTCACCTTTCTGTTTAACCAATCCCCACTTACATCTTCCAGGGTTCCCCAATATAAAATGACATTGAGACGTATCTTGTGCATCAGACTCTATTCACGTATAGGTCTTCCTAGCTTTAAACTCTCGGCACGCTGCAGTGGCTGCTCATTCATCTTGTAGGTAAGTCAAACAGTGAACTTTCTCTATACTTATTTTTACCACAATTCACATTACGTGTATATTTGCAGGCAGTCTTTTTAAACTTAGACCTCCATGGCAACTTTATTCCACCACCGCATTGTCCCAAAATGGAGCACTAAAACAACAGGTTAGTGCCGTTACCAAAGTAGACTCTAGTTTATCATGGCCGTGGGAGAGGGTAAATGTTGTAGCATGTTTGTCAGAAAATCAAATAAGAATTTCACTGTGCACACTACTGCTTCTACTGCTACTACTAGATGTTTCATGAAAAAAATGTGTTTTTTTTCTTCAAGTACTCCTGTTTTCCTCACATATCTCAGAAATGAAGGTTAGGCTGAGTGGTGACTCTGATTTGGCCCAGTGTGTGTGAGCTAATTTAATGGTTGTGACCACTTGGGATCGATTAATCAGCAGGAAAACAATATCAGGAATAAAGGTTAAATCAACTTACGCTAGATGATCCTATTTGATCCTACACATATCCACACTTACTCACACCGAGTTACCAGAGAGCCTAACACACATGATACTGGAGTAATAGACAGTCTACACAGACACAGGTTGCAGCATGCAAGCCCCATACGATTGTTGTGGACTGGGCTGGGAATGCAACCCAGGTTTCTATAATATTTACATAATAAAATCTACTGTAGGCATAGTAGGTGTCAGCAACAAAAAGCTTTCTCGGGTGGCAGCTCTCTTGGTTGTGCGTCCTCAATAGAAGCTGCTGGAGGTGAGTTCAGGCCCCTGGATTCAGACTGCAAAGTGTAGCCTTCGCTAGTGACCATTCAGGCTCCTGACAGAGTAAGGAGGACTTCTTTAAGCACTGGGCTCTGTCCGTTTCAGCCTCACTGTACTTTTGGCACATTGTAACTTTTACGCCTCTTTTAGCTCTTGTGCTCCTCCAGCCTCAGCCCATAGAAACACTTAGGCTCAGAAGCATATCGCTAATGGACAAGTTGGAGAGCTCAGGCAGGGATTTTCATGTTTTGCTTTATGGGAAGAAATTTTGTGCTCCTGAGTAATATTTCCCAAAAGGCTATTTTTCAAAATGTTTTGTTTGATGGAGCCCAGTGACTACTGCCTCATTCCTCATTGTTAATTTTCCATTTACCATTGGTTCAATATTGGCTCATTAAACATATATCAGCTTATCCTTCCTGAGCACATTTAAGCAGAACCCAAACAGTTCATTCACATATCAGTGCTATTATGAAGCATGCTGGGTCTTTTAAAGTGATTTTGTTCCAGTCAAAATTACTGCCTTTTTTATTATTAAGTTCAGATTGGGGAAAAATTACTGTTTAGAACCAAGTCTTAACATTGATTATGAAGTCCATGGCTTCCAATTACAATCACAACACAATAAAGGGGTTTGAGGTTTGTTATGTCAATGGCATGACAGTATCACTAAGGGGGCACAGTCTTTCTTAATGTCTTGTCCCTGTTATCTAGCCAGAGGAATGGGAAGTCACTAGAGGCAGTTAACCCAGTAACTAGGTTAGGAGCTCAGTGGAAGAGAAAAGATTGATTGACCGTCATTACAAAGAAGAACAGGACCCTCAATCGTATGTTCTGACAGGAAGTGTTGTTTTGAAAAGGCATGTGAGATCCAGGCATCCCCACTGGAACCATCCCTTGATTTGTTTCCTCTTGGACCTGCAGTTTGGGGATGAAATGCAAAGGACCTGCTGCTCTTAAAGGATGGCGTGGTCATGTGGTTGAAATTCTGGGCTTGAAGTAACAAGATTTCTGGTTCAGTCCTGACTCACTGTGTGTCAATTCACCAGACAAAGATACATGGAAACATTTGCCCATCCATTTCCTGTGGAGTTAAAGTGAATCTGGGAAGCATGAGGTACCAAAAGTGGATTGACATGGTCAGTTTGGATCCCTTAAACAGTTCAAAATCTTGAAGTAAACAACAGAAAGTTAAAAATATTGGAACTAAATGGCAAACAGCACAAAATGGGCTCAGTGCATTGATGTAAAGCAAGTGTGAGAAAGGCAAAGCAATGACCAAATCAATCATCAGAGCCAACAAACAAAAACAAAGTTAAAAATACCTAAGGTCTAAACAATAAGATCCTCCATGAAGAACCTTTTAGCTTCCACTTGTTATGATTTTTGTAAAAGATTACCAAAAATTGAGAAATCGTAGACTGTGAGTCCCAAAACAGGCTTTATTTAAATTTCAACAATTTATTAACTAATGACTTAATTGAAATTCAATGAACTCATTGTTCTTATCAGATAGAAAGGACATGAAAAAAGACAAAAAATTACAAAAAAATACAATAACGAAAGTAAGGGAACAGTGCTTCTTCAAAGGGACTTCAATTCCCAGCATGCTGTGGGATCACAGCACCACGAGACTGCCCCAGCCTTCTGTGCATGGCCAGCTGTGAGGAAGCCAGTTATAGCGTAAGATTTAAAAAGATCATTGGTTTTGGACACAAGGATTTTATTTTTTTAATTTGCATTTCACAGCTGCCTCAAAATATTTTCCTTTTACCATTTCTGGATTATAATGTTATTGATGGCATCACCCTGATTGTTTGTGGGATTTTTGTTGTTGCAGTTGTCATCATACAGAGTGTGCTCCTTCCATTCCAGGTCATCACTGGACATTCCTAAAGGCTGCTATGTTGTACATTTTCCATATTTCATCATCAGCTTCACCAAGTAAACTGGGCTGTTTTTGTTGTAAACACAGTTGTGATTTACTAGGGTAGGTTTTAGTAAACAGTGCATATTTAATATATATATTTTTATTTGTAAATAGCTGATTTAATACTGTATCCATCCATCCATTATCCAACCCGCTATATCCTAACTACAGGGTCACGGGGGTCTGCTGGAGCCAATCCCAGCCAACACAGGGCACAAGGCAGGAAACAAACCCCGGGCAGGGCGCCAGCCCATCGCAGTTAATACTGTATATATTTTCATATTTCTACCTTAGTGTTGTGTGTCTCTGTGGTAGGGGTGACCGTGTTGGACCAGCCTGGATGGGGTCCTGGCATGCCAGTAAAAAAATAAACAAATCACTATTTTGAAACAGTGTGAATCATAGCACCCCATGGCTTCTACAAGACTGAGTCATACAATAATGTAACAAAAAATATAAGGCCAAGTTATACAAAAATACAATAAAGATAAGGTTAATTCATTTGAAAATCCAGAATACCATAAGGTCATAACTTACAAAAGGCCAAACTAACCTCAGAAAAGAATGGAGAAGGAAATGGAACTCGATGATACAGACAATCTGCTCAATGCCATAGCATTGCCTCCCTTAACGGATGTCCACCTGCAGCAAAGGGAGCCCCAATCCCCTGGGCTGTACATAAAGAAAAGAGATTTAATAAGTGCATAGTCCCAGTACTGTCACATTTACAGTGTACAGTGAAATTCTTACTTATACAGTAAAGTAAATAAATTCAATTAAAACACAAAAGGAAAATTACAAAATGATTAACAAAGATACTTCGTAAATTTAATAATAGAAACTAATTAACATGAACAAGCTCAATAACAAAAGGAAAATAGAGTAAAACAACAATAATTCCTCTCAAATGGCACTATGGTGATATTACCATCAGAATTTTACAAATCCACAATTAAAAATTCAAGTTCATAATTTCCAAAAATGGATCAAAATGACCAATGACAGTCAAAACCAAGATTACCTGCAGTTGCTGCCTGCTTCACTGATTCTTGCTCTGCACCACACACCCATGTAACATTGGTAGGTATCCTGCTAGAAGGCCGTAAGATGTCTTATTTATGATAGAATAGCACAGCCACGGAATAAAAAAAACAGATGAATGACACAGGACTACAATTCAGAAAATGAAATTTAAATCCCTTGTTTACTTTAGCATAACTATAACAAATGAATTAACAAAGACTTCCAGAATGTAACCAATTACTGGCCCACCTTGGCACTTTGTCAGCAGGCTATAATATGGCCGAAGTAAAACAAAATCCCTTCCTTGTTAGTTAAACTTGTATTTCATTTGTTTCCAGGAATTAGATCGAAAGTCTTGAAAGGCATCATCTCATTCAAACTGTAAACAGGAAGTGACTTTCTAGCCAGCATTGTGGTTGTCTGATCATTGGTGTGAATTGCTGCGCCACATTAAAGCAAGTAGGGCAGAAAATGAATTTCTGTTCATAAATGCTTCACGCTCTGGGATTGGCGGATGATCAAACTTTAGCCTGTGGTTGAGATTCAAAGCTTTGTGTCTTTCTAATAACTGCAGGGAGATTTCTATTCATTGTTTTAATGGAAGCCAGAGGAGTCTCACAGGGTGATGCTGAATCTGTTCAGCCAACTTTACTTTACCATTAAGTATACAAGGGAGGCCACTCAGTTTTAAAGATTTCTCCATTGTCCGTCCCATTTAGCCCTCTGTGGGATCATGAGTAGCCAAAGCATATCCTGGCAGTTTCAAGCATACAACAAGCATATGTTTTTATTGGGGTAACAGTTCACTACAAGTCACACTTGCTTACTCACCCATTTGTACACTCTCACTCATATGTGCTCATTTGCACACCGTCAAGTACTGTGCATACCCGCTCACACACACACAATACCTACACATCTATGCCTTCACATTCACTTACACACCAACATACTGTATACTCAGATGCTCATACAACTACTGTAAGAGTTGAACTTGAACCCTGGTCCAGTGTTCACTTGGCATGTGTCTGAGTCTTATATCCTTCTGAGCTTATGCTTGAAAGCTGATGCTGTTATTTTATTATTCACTATGATAAATGTATTTCTTGTTATTTTATATAACCCCTTAAGAGAAAAA
>JANRMT010062835.1:32025383-32055099 GCA_026402145.1 Polypterus bichir lapradei | reverse complement strand
GCGCTACACACAAAGCAACTTACATCTAATCACAGGCACACCCACTGACAAAATAGAATTGAGACATTTCTTTTGGCTTGTAACATACATTTTGAGACTTTTATATTCAATAGCCCACCAATTGATATATGGTCAGGACAGGAGTTTTTCTTTATAACACACTCTCTTTATGGCAGGACTTCAGTTCCTTGATGACATTGGCTATCTTGGCTATTAGACCAAAGCAAAGCATACAACATAATTTACTTTGATTTTCTAAAAGACTTTGATATAGTCTGCAAAAAACGATTAGTTCTGAAAGTAGAAGGTACTGGCATCAGAGATAACTAACACAACTGAATTTCAGGTTGGTTTATTGGCATTAGACAAAGAGCACAAATCAGTGCCAATTGCTCCATATGCGGTGAGTCTATCAATGGAGTCATTCAGGGATCTGCGTTTGGACTGTTCCCCTCTCAGACACAGATTCATTAAACAGAAATTTACAGATGACACTAAAAAGTGGATACTGATAAGGCAGCAAAACAATTCATAATGATACTAGCAATCTTAATAATGGGGGATAATATTTAGAAAATGCACTTTAATGCAAGGAAGTGCTTAGTGCTACACAAAGGCAAAGTGAACATCAGTTGCAAATAAAAGATACGAGACACTGTCTGACAGGAAGGATTTTGGGTATACATTGATGCAGCACTCTTACTGTGCAGACAATTTGTAAAAACAATTAAAAAAGTAAATAAAATACTGTAAAAGATTATACTGTAAAAATGGTTGAATCTAAATCAAGAAAAGTTATGCTGATATGGTATAGTGTACTAGTAAGGCATCATCTGAAGTGCCGTGTGCAGGTCTGGTCATCGCACAACAAAAAACAGGAGAACAATCAAGTGCATCCCAGGACTGCAGAGCTAAGGGAATCTGTTCAGTCTTGTGAAAAAGAAGGCTACACGGGGTCCTAATACAGGTCTTCAAACTTCTCACAGACATCAATAAAGTTGATCCAGTAGAAAAGAATCCCATACTCATGGACACAGGTGGAAATTAAGAAGCAATAGAAGCCAGGAAGCACCCCCTCACACAAAGAGTTGTGGGAATCTGGAACAAACTACCAAGTCATGTAGTTTAAGCAGGAATGATGACAATTTTTAAGTGAATCAGGATGACATTATTATTACTTGGCTGATGTCTTTATTCAAGGTGACTTACAATATTTGAGATATACAGTCATCGATTACATTTCTTTTGTTTCTCCAATTGGAGCTCAGGCTGGTAAAGTGACTTGCTCATTGTCTGCAGTGTTAGTAGCCATCCTGCCTATGACATGCTTAGACAAATTAATTGTTAGCTAAACAAACAATCTTGATGGGCTGAATTGTCTTCTCGCATTTGCAAACCTGCCTATTTGTGGACTGTTTATGTAATGATGACTTTTCAGTAAAACTGGTACAGCAAAATGCTTGAATGTTGGCCTATATTCAGAAGGCTTCCTCTGTGGTAGGAGAGACACTGGACAGCTTGGAAACTGTGGCAGATCAGAGAATGTTGTTTAGGCTTTGGTCTGTTATTGAAAATGCTAATCACCCACTTCATAGTGTTGTGGTTGGACAGAGGAGCGTTTTCAGCAGTAGACTGACTAGCATCAAGTGCTCCGCTGAACGTCACAGAAAATCCTTCCTCCCCACAGCCATCAGGCTCTATAACTCCTTAACTCCTACTTTAAGCTATTACCCTCTTTCTTTATTGGATATTCAGGTACATTTTTCAAGTACTGCGGTAGGTTGGCACCCTGCCCTAGATTGGTTCCTGCCTTGTGCCCTGTGTTGGCTGGGATTGGCTCCAGCTGACCCCCGTGACGCTGTGTTCGGATTCAGCGGGTTGGAAAATGGATGGATGGATGGATTTTTCAAGTACTTGAAATGTGTAACATACTATCTGCTCTTGTGCAATAAATTGTCTTCTCTTCACATGAGAATAACCTTATTTGTTCTCAGAATGTGCAATATTAACTTAAGGTGCAACACTCTGCACTCTAGTCTGATACTTACATTTATTATACTTTATTTTAGATTTACATGATTACTTTATACTTGCTCTTAGTGTAACATGTCCCTTGTCTGTTGTTAAGTTGTAACATAAATAATTTCCTTCGGATTAATAAAGTTTTCTGATTCTGATGATTCTGATATATTTATATAGTGAACTTTCCAAAGCATCGGCGATGTGAATTGAAGTATTAAGTTTAAACTAAATGTGTTCTATAATGGCAGTATCTAATGAATTCCTTTAAGGGTCACTGTTCTTTACATGTGAAGGTGTTTAAAACACAAGCAAACCTATTATTAAAAGGTGACAGGGTCGAACTATTAGGGCATTAGGCTGACCTTGGCAGCATCAGATAGAAGGCAGAAACCAAAGCTAGACAAGATGCCAGTCTAAAACACGCATTCACATTCACACACTTGTACTTGGCTAGACCTACTTAAAGTTCTTGGTTCACGGCATAGAAGGAAGCCGGTATATCTGACATGAAAAGTTCATGCAGTGTCTTGAGAGCTTGCATGAGCAGCCTTAGTCACATAAACAACAAATACAGCTTGTGCTATTTAAAATGAACAACAAAGCATAAATATGAAGAAGATCAAAGTGATCAGAAAGACACAGCTCATCATACAATAAATCCCAAGTTTCTAGACTGCTGTTTTTACTGGTGTCACTAATGTCAGGTCTCCAAGGAGAGGCAACTTAATGGAGTACATGACTAACAGCTCTCTTTAGTGACCTTTTGCTGCATATGCACCCTTCTGATACCAATTAAATGAAGAAAAGAATAGGCAGGATGATGCCAAAAATACAGCACTGATACACTGATCCATCATGAAGTAGGGAACTATTAAAGCAGGTGTTCTCATGGCCTGAGGGAATTGTTTTTGAAAAATTCACAAGCAAACAGCAGAAGACCAAATTAAAATGCGTATGTTAAACACATAAAAAAATAACAGTCAGTCTTAAAGATTCTAGAGCGTAAGAAAATGTAGGTCTGGACCACAATAAAATACAACTATGTACCAAAAAGACAATTTGGATACTGAAGATACATAATTATATTCACTTATAAATTCAGTTTGTATAAGGCCAATATCAGCAGCCTTTGGATCAAGGCAGGAACAAACACTGGACATGAAAGCAGTAAGGACACAGACATACTGTACACTTACCTGCACTCATTTACGCAAAGAACTTGCAGTGTCTTGGCTGTCTGAGGCAGCAGAGTTAACCACTGCCTAAATGCAACACCCAAAATCACATTGGCAGTTTAGAACTGCCATTTAGAATAACCTTCATGTATATGGCACATGAGAAGAAAGGTGAATTCAGAATCAAACCCAAGTCCCTACTATTTAATTGTTTAAACATACTCGATGAAGTATACTGTAAATCGGAAGAAAGCTTGGTCAGGACAAGAAATGTGACTATTCATTCTTGAAGCCATGTGTCATATTTAAAAGTACAAGGCACAGGAAGAGAAATAAGGGCCAAGAAAACAAGACATAGTCTAAAGGAAAGCAAAGACTGAAAGTGGAAGAAGCAATTAAATGGTTGTCAAAAACAATCTGAAAGTAAGTCAGAAATACGTGGCTTAGACTTTTTTTAACCAAATAATCAGAAAAGTAAACAAAACACAACCAAAGTCATTTGTATATTTACACAGTCCAATAGAGACAGAATGTCAGGGTGAAACTTTTAAAGGTGATCCTTATTTCACACACAATCTCAGCTGGATCATTACTAAGACAATTACACAACTAATGGTGCTGCCTGTTTAAAATAGACATGGCATTAAAGATTATATAAAATAATTTTCCCCTAAGAGAATGAATCTCCAAAGCCAAGGTCACTATGTCATCAAACACTGTGAAATAAATGACAGAGCTAAGATTACAAATTTGTTTATTTTGAGTTTATTGCTTTGACTCTAAACGTTTTTTGTTTTTTTTTAATGGTGCTTGATTTTTGTAATAACTGGACAAATGACAGCAGTTTGAGAGGAATTGGAATCAGGAAATGCTGTTAATTCTAAGATGTTAAGACAAGTGTCAGAATCAACAAGACCAATACTTCTTTAAGCTAATGAATCACTGTCAGGAACCAGTGTGGGAAAGTACAGCAACAAAAAATTTAAAAAGGAATGCATAACTAGAGTCAAAATCATAAATCATCAATTGTAGTCAAAAAGCATGGCAAAAATATTCATAACCAGGAATTTAAAAATAACAAAGAATGAATGAAAAGTTCTTTTGACTTGAATCAATCAACGAGAAACAGGAAAGGCACAATGCCAACTTTATACTGCACACTTCCAGTGGACCATGCCAAGCAACTGCATACCAACCGTCCACAAAAACTCCACAAACTGTAGGCACAAATAAGAAAAATAAAATGGTGTATTTTCAACATTGTTAAAACATATCAAGCACCAAAATAAATGGGACCATGTGATTGTTTGATCTATAAACCCCCTAAACCAGGTCAAAAAATATTAGAAGTCAAGCTGCAGATGTTCTACCAGACGGTTGTGGCGAGTGCCCTCTTCTATGCGGTGGTGTGCTGGGGTGGCAGCATAAAGATGAAAGACACCTCACGCCTGGACAAACTTGTTAAGAAGGCAGGCTCTATTGTAGGAGTAAAGTTGGACAGTTTAACATCTGTGGCAGAGCGACGGGCATTAAGCAAACTCCTGTCAATCATGAAGAATCCACTGCATCCACTGAACAGTGTCATCTCCAGGCAGAGGAGTAGCTTCAGTGACAGACTGAGGAGATCGTTCCTCCCCCACACTATGCGACTCTTCAATTCCACCCGGGGGAGTAAATGCTAACTTTTTTCATTTTTATTACTATTTAATTTAATATTGTTTCTTTGTATCAGTATACTGCTGCTGGATTATGTGAATTTCCCCTTGGGATTAATAAAGTATCTATCTATCTATCTAAATGAGGCTAAACAGAGAGAAATAGAAAAGGCTGTGCTTTGCATTTCCAGGCTAACTGATAAAGTGCCAGACGCTGCAATAATAATAATAATAATAATAATAATAATAATAATAATAATAATTCTTTGCATTTATACGGCGCTTTTCTCATTACTCAAAGCACTCAGCAATTACTGGTTAAGGGCCTTGCTCAAGGGCCCAACAGAGCAGCTATGCAGCAGATGGCTTTACTGTCTGAACTGCATGAATACTGTATTTGTAATATTTATTGATCAAATGTCATTTGTTTCATCTTCTGAGGTAATTCTGTGTTTGTCTGGCTACTGTTTACATTCCACGGTGACCAAGAAGTGCAAAGAGGTGGCGTGCTTATAACAGAACATACGACATGTGAAACTGGAAAACAACAATTCAAATACAGATGGCGGAAGATAACACTTTTTGTAACAAGAAGAATGACACCTAAACACAAGTAATGATATTACATCACTTAGTTTTATTACAGCTGTCCAATAATTTGAGTCAGATATGACATTGTGCACGTTTATATTAAGTTCATAAAAAGTGCACAGTATACTATGAGTTTTGTATAAAAATCTGAACACTTTTAATCTACTCTTATTAATATGCACTATGGAGAGTTTAATAAAAATCACTGGGAAATACAACGACTGTGAATGAAGCCCCTTACACAGCTTTGCACAAAACTTTTAACATTACAGGCACAACATTCTGTGCGACCAGACGTTCAGTGTTACTGGCTCTTTAGCACTGACATTATGGGTAGTGACCATAGTCGAAATACTTCTCATCAACTGAAAAGATGCGCACCATTTTAAAATATGCAACGCACCATCTCTATATGTAATTAATCGAGCAGTGGCAATAAAACTAGACAATGTAACAACTGTCAAGTGCAATCCTTCTTATTGTAAAAAGATGTCTACCTCCGATTGTCTAAAGTGCATAATCAACAGGGTCTATAAAACACCTTAAATTAATGAACTTTTGTTTTTGTTTATTAATAACACTAGTGTAAACGTGTTCACTGTTTTGTCGGTATGTGTGGTATAATTTCTGGCATGAATTTTTATTTCCAAAATATGAAAAATGCCACATTCTCTTCTAAGTGCTGCTCAACTATGTTTATTAAAATCTGCTCTGCTCTTTCTTTTAAAACTTTGCACCCTTTTTGAATTTTAAACACACCCCTTCTTCTTTGGCTTGCGTCATCTTTCTTTGAATTGTTGCCACCGATTTCCACACCAAGTAAATAGCGTGTTTGTACTGTTATAAGCACAGAGTATTATTAAACTTCTCGCCCACAGTAACATTCCTCCACAAGCCAACAGAAACAATGTCATCAATCTGCACATTATTACAGAACAGAACCATTTACATCCTAAAAACAATGAAAAAACTACAGAACAGCTTTAAATGGGTTAACTGGAACAGGTTTAGAGACTCTTCATGAGTATTCAGATGATGACATGTGAGGATGACTGTGCCTACAGAACCAATCTACAACCCCAGATCAGAAAAAGTTGGGACAGTGTGGAAAATGTGAATAAAAAAATAAAGCAGTAATTTACAAATTGCCCTTAACTTTTATTTCATTGTAGAAAGTATGAACACAAGATAATTCATGTTTTTTTGGTCAACATCATTTGATTTGTAAATAAACATCCATTCTTGCCATTCAGGCTTGCAACACATTCCAAGAAAAGTTGGGATGGGGGTAATTCAGGGGTAGTAATGAGGTATAATAACTAAATAATGACGTGATTTGAAACTGGTGATGTTAACAGGTGATTGCAATCATGATTCGGTACAAAAGCAGCATTGAGGAAAGGCCTACTCCTTTAGGAGCAAAGATGGGCAGAAGATCGCCAGTTTGCCATCAAGTGCGGGCAGAAATCTTTGAAATGATGAAGAAAAACGTTTCTCAAAGACAGATAGGAAGAGATTTGGGCATTTCTCCCTCTACAGTGCATAACATAGTGAAAAGAATCAGGGAATCTGGAGAAATTACCGTGCACAAAGGCCAAGGGCGCAAGCCTAAACTGTATGGCAGTGATCTCCGAGCCCTCAGATGGCACTGCATTAAAAACCGTCATTCATCAATAAATGATATAACTGCGTGGGCTCAGGACTACTTCAGGAAGTCACTCTCAAGCACTACAGTACGTAGTTACATTAGGAAATGCCAGCTAAAACTGTACTGTGCCAAAAGGAAGCCCTACATAAATAGTGTCCAGAAGTGCCGTCGACTTCTCTGGGCTCGGAGGCATCTGGGATGGTCCATTGTGCAGTGGAAACGTGTATTGTGGTCAGACGAATCGGTTTTTCACATCTTTTTTGGAAGAAGTGGACGCCGTGTGCTGCGGACCAAAGAGGAAAAGGACCGTCCAGACTGTTACCAGATACAAGTCCAAAAGCCAGGGTCTGTCATGGTATGGGGTTGTGTCAGTGCCTTCGGCAAAGGTAACTTGCACTTCTGCGATGGCACCATCAGTGCTGAGAAGTATATCTCAGTTTTGGAGGAACAAATGCTACCTTCAAGACGACGTCTTTTCCAGGGACGCCCATGCCTATTTCAGCAAGACAATGCCAAACCACATACTGCGCGCATGACAAAGGCATGGCTGCGTAAGAAGAGGGTGCGGATGCTTGACTGGCCTGCCTGCAGCCCTGATTTGTCTCCTATAGAGAATGTTTGGCGTATTTTGAAACGAAAAATGCGTCAACGAAGACCCCGTACTGTTGCGCACCTAAAATGTTGTTTGCAGGAAGAATGGGACAAATTAACACCTGCAACACTTAGTCACTTGATTTCTTAAATGCCTAAACGTCTTTTAAGTGTTGTTAAAAGACAGGGGAACTGTGCAAAGTGGTAAATGCTGTACTGTCCCAACGTTTTTTGAAATATGTTGCAAGCCTGAATGGCAAGAATGGATATTTATTTAAAAATCAAATGATGTTGACAAAAAAAAACATGAATTATTTTGTGTTCATACTGTCTGCAATGAAATAAAATTTGAGGAGAATTTATAACTTGCTTTTTTCTTTTTTTATTCACATTTTCCACACTGTCCCAACTTTTTCTGATTTGGGGTTGTACATATTTCCTACTAAGAAAACATACATCACTGCTGACATTAGGAATGCGGTGCGCAACAACGTACTTTGAAACAAAGACATGGAAACATAAAACAATTGTATATATTGTGGTCCCCGGTCGGGGCTGGAGCCCGGCCGGGACGCCCAGGAGGACCAGAGGAGGGCTTGTGCCTCCTCCAGACCACGAGGGGGCGTCCGCCTTGGTTATGTGGGGGGCCTCGGGTAAAGGGCTTGGAAGCCCAACCCTGTTGGAGCCCGTGGCCACCGTCAGGCGGCGCCCAGGTGCCTGAGGAACATTGGAGCCCAGCACTTCCACCACACCAGGAAGTGCTGGGGGGAAGACGACAAGGGACACCCGGACGGCTTCCGGGTGCGCAGCCGGCACTTCCGCCACACTGGGGTGTGGCCAGGACTAATTGCTGGGAAGCAGCTGGAGCCCATCCGGGTTCCCATATAAGGGGCCGCCTCCCTCCAGTCAGTGTGGATGTCGGGTGGAAGAGGACAGAGCTGGAGAGAGGACGGGAGGCGGTCAAGGAAAGGCACAGAGACTGTAAGGCCGGGACTGTGGGGAAGCGGTGCAAGAGGCACTGGGGTTTTGTGAGTACACTAATTGTAAATAGACTTTGTAAATAAACATGTGTTGGGTGGAACTATGTTGTCCGTCTGTGTGTGTCCGGGCCAGCGTTCACAATATGAACTCAGAAAAGCAATCAAACCAGGTAAATATTTGCATGGATGTAAACTTGAGATGGAATTTAACAGCAGTAAAAAATATGCAAAAACTTTGTCAGAGATTATAGAATGCAAAGTAAAGCCTAATCTGATATCATCTTCATTTACCCTTCCGGACTAACTTAATGATTTCTATGCCCATTTTGAGCACAAAAATAAGTATTTGATTGGCTGTAGCATCACATATGATTCATCCCTCTTTACCTCTATACATAACTTTAAAGGAGTTAATGTCCACAAGGCATCAAATCTGGATGGAATTTCAGGGTCTGCCTTGTGGCAACACTAACACACTCTGGAGGATAACTAATCTGGATGTACAACCACAGGCACTCTAAAGGGTTAAGATTGAAAAGGAAGACAGAAAAAGAAAGAAGACTGCACAGAATTGTCTCCACATGTTGATCTCATATCATCTCCACAAAAGACGCATTTGGAAATGCCAATTAACCTAATATGGGTGTCTTTGTGTGTAAGGAAAGCATAAGTACCAGGAGAAAAACCCACACAGCCACAGCAAGAATGTGTAAGCTCCACATTGACAACAAGGCATAAGATTCAACCATAAGATGCTGTATTCATGACACAGGATTACTTACCACTCTAACACTGTGCTGCCAACAACTTGCAAGTGTAAATACTGAAGAAGATTACTCTGGCTATTGGCTTTGCTGGTTGTTTGGGATCCGCACTATATGTTAGGATGTTACACACTCACACAAAACATAGAGGTGGCTTACTGGCTTTGAGCAGAGAAAAACAAAGAAGAATAACGGCAAAGGTCAGTCATTAACTACGCCTATGTTGTTTTTGGGAGAATGTTGATCTCACTTCTGCCCTGGACCGTATATAACCAACAAAGCCAACAGAAGTTGCTGTTCTTTCTAGACTCTGATACCATGGAGGACAGATCAGTTCACTCAACGGCATTATAATTGTTTGTACACACTTCAGGACTTTTTTTCTTTTGCTACTTTCTTTATTAGGTGGGATTTACACTTTTGGCACCTAACGATTTATATAGATATAAATGTTTTTATGTCAAGTTTTTGTCACACGTTAAATTGGGCTTATTTTAAAACCTACATATATATGTTTGGTATAATTCTTTTTAGAATTTATCAAACTTTAATGTGAAGTTGTTAGATTTTCAGATTCTTATTCTATTTTTAAATTATAAACTAAAAAATATCAAGAACTCATGTCCTGCGAGACGGGAATTTGTGCCAAGAGATTTAACCACGCCTGGGACCGGAAATAAAACGTAAGCAGTAGGACAGCTGTTGTACAGGCTTTTAAATGTTCAAAGCGCCGGTGAGATGCAGATCACGCGGCATGGCAGCAGCAGCAAGCCAGTAGCTGACCAAGCAAAGAGGAGGTAAAAAAAAAAATTGAATTTGTTTCCCATTGTATCACCATTTAAAAGGAGGTTTCGGAGGAGTGACTGCGTCTCCTTGGGGTGCTTTCAGCCCCCATGTTCACAACGCGAGAGGGAGAGATGTGAAGTGGATGGCTGAGCGAAGCAAGCAGGGGGGAACCCCTTAGTGTATATTATACACCCCTGGTTACTCCCAGATTGTTTTGTAACATCATAAGACTATTAAGAATAGTTCTTAATTGGTAGTGCAAACCAAACAGCCACAACAAAATATTAATTTCTATAACATAACTATGCCACAGTCAGGATAATCTTTGGAACAAGACAATTATTTGTTCCTTTAAAACATATTTCACAAAGTCCAACCATTCTTTTGAATGTCTGATTTGAATCATTATCTAATCAAAATAATGTTAGTATTATAATATGATCAAAAATTCTTTCCTCCTTGACTTTAGAGCACTTTATTTTTTACAACAGTGAATACTTAACTGTTAGCCAAAGACATCAGGATTCACTTTGTTGTTAGGTTTTTTTAAGGTCTTAATAATTTGGATTGTAGCTTAAGGAACTGCTGACAAATGAAAACTGAATATCCTAAGATCCCTAAGGACAAGCCCTTTAATGCACAGAGACACTGGGTTGTTTTTCAAAACAATGGTCTTCTAGTGAAAATATCTTTTTCCATAGTGTGGCAAGCAGAATTATACAAAATACATTTTCAGACAAACTTTCATTGATGCATAAAACGTGTAATTTTCAAATTATTTTTTAAAGCATATTGTACCAATTTTTAATTTGTTTTCTACATACATAATGTTTGTAGCACTGGTCGCAGAAGACACATGCTGCCTTACTGTAATTTTGATAATTATGTAAATCTATAAGTAGAATGTCCAGGTTTAATTTTTCTATTTCTGCACCTCCATTTTCTACCTTTACAGTGCATACATGGAAAACTGTTTCTTTTATCCTAATCCATCATTATAAACTTTCTACATTAAGGTCAACTGAAATATTCCCACTATCATCATAAATTATATGTATAAGCTATTGTGGATGAGTACAAGAATGTGCTATGCTAAGGACTAACCTCATATTCAGAGTTATTTCTTGTTTTTTGGCCATTTATGCCAAATATAGACCTCACATGATCCCTTCTGATAATAAGACATTATGAAAATTGAACAAATTAATTATTTTTTGCAGAATTTCGATGCACATTCATACAACTCATATAATCCATTAACTCTCACAGCATAACTGTTCTCTACGCACTTTTAAGGGGTCTGTTTTGTTTTATTCTTTCCCTACATTTGTCAATGAGGTACAATTTTAGTAACATTTTAATAATCACCATAAAACCTCATTTTCTTTTGTACTATTTAAATCGGTAACTCCTTTACCCAAATCTTTTAAAACTGCATTATTTATGATTGCAACTGCATTAAGACTGACTTTACTGCATTGAGTATAAAATATAAACATTTTTCAAATTATGTGAAAAGTAGGGTCTACTACAGTGGTCTTCTAGCAGAATCAAACTGTGCTGTAAAACAAGACGCCCCATACAAATAACAGTCACTTCACTAGACAGACTATTCCACTCTCGCAGTGTTCCCGATTGTCATCCAGCATTTCGTGTGGTGTTCCTTTCCCTGTCTCTCTTTTATCATCTGCAAGGCTGTATTTATAATGCCTTGGGACTCTCCACCTTCCTTCTCGGTCTTGAAAGGTATAACGAGAAAGTTCCAGGGGTTCCTGAAACGCAGAGCTGAGCACACCTGTGAATACCCTGCCGTCAATCACCTGATCAGCTGTCCAGGGCCTGCCCATCTCTAGGGTGATAATGCTGGCTAAAATATTTATACTTTTTTTTCAATTACTTTTTTGCATGTGTACTTCATATAAAATGTTTCATTCAAGGTGTGTATGTTTTATTGTACAGCTATTGTCTGCCAAATGTATTAGTTTAAGTCTGTAACACAAAATTTCCAAGTGAGACAGGGTTTAGAAATCCAACACTTTAATTTTTGCTGAACAGTTTTCTATCCTCAGTTTTTTCACTTCACACATACAAAATACAAATTATGTGAATTTACAAGTATTAACCTATACATATTGTAGATAGACATACAAAGTGTGTAGTGAGTAGAAAAGTTTATTTCTCAATACCACACAACATCTGAAAGTTAATTTTAAAATACTGCATTTATCAGTTCCAACAATAAAGTAATCTACAAACAATAACACAATACAGAGTCATTTGTTTGCTACTTAACAAATACATTTTAAGTGTCAGCCATTCACAGAAAAAATTAAGGCACGTTGCTATTGCTGTTTGGAAGTTTTGTTCACAAACAAAAAAAATCTGATAATACAGATGAAAACTTGTTGGAAAAATATTTTTCTACAACATAAAACTTTTTTACATGCAGGATTACTGTGGTACCCCCTCACATTCTGCAAATAAGTTCCAGAGTTGATCCATAATATGGCATGGCATAAATTCATTGTCATTTATTAGAAGAATCTCTTTTAAATTCATAAAACTGCAGGGATTAGACTGAAGAGCAGTATCTGTGAAAAGATTTATAAAAATGTATAATTATATACAGTATACTTCAATTAGTAGATGAATGTTCTTATTTTTTTGGTCTAATGCAACTTCATGATGTTTTTCTAAATGGGAATAATTAACTCAGTTCTAATTCTTTCTAATAAATTTTAACAAGAACAAACTATTTGAATATGAGCATATATGATCAGTTTTTGTTTAGACCAAAAGAAAAATTACTGTAGCCAAGCTTTAAAGGTCCTTAATATGTTATGCCATTTGAACCATATTTTATTTCATATGAAAAGGACATTTGACACAGTTACAGCCTTTCTTGTGAAGGTCATTTCTTGTTGTAAAATGGTACTTAAAAAAAAAAAAAAACTAAGGATATCTTGCTACTGTCTTCAAATGTAATAAGGTAATAATGAAACATTTTGCTTTGGAAATATTAACAGCTAGTGGTTAAAAAAACAAATAAATCAATCACACTTTCGAACACCATAAAACATTTTCAAATGACTAGCTTTCCTATAATTCTGAAAAAGCATCTGTAAAAGCCAGATTGGAAGATTTTTTTCTATTCATGTTTTTACCATGGCACCTTCATATGCATTTAACTTTTAACTAAGTACCTTACGTTTTTCTTCAAATCAACTCTACTGCAGAGATTAGGATACACACTTCCTTGCAGGAAACATTAATGGAATACAGTAGATATAAAGGAAGAAAGAAACCTGGGAAGTCAATATCTTCTTAAAGTGTATCCATTTCTTTTCTGTGCTTGTCTACTACATGAGATGCAGTTGCGAGTGAGGTTCAGTATATACATTTTCAAATTCAGCTAATCCAACTCTGGGTCACAAAGGCTCAAGCATATTCCTTACAGCATCAGGGGCAAGGTCAGAACTAGGTCTAGATGGGCACTGGTTCACCACTGGCACACTCATATACCCAACTCATATTCAATCATATGAGGTCAACTTAGTCATAAATTAAAACACAGTTATAGATAAATTAATGGAAATGATCGCAACATTAAGAGGGATTATTCCAGGATTTTACTTTAAACTCTTTGTGGTTCTTCTTTTAGCTAGATGTATGTTTAAATTGGACAGGCAAACCCAGAAGTTTGTTTAGCTATGGAATTGTAGGATCCAAGTAAGTATGAAATATAAAACCATTGTTTTCTAAAGCAAATATGGGAACAGTCTGGGTAAGCTTCTGATGTAAATCATTGTTTTCTGCTCCAGTGTCATGCAAGGAGGTTATTGGGAATATCAGAAAAAAGAATGTTGATCATTCCATCCAGTCTCCATGTGAACAAAGAAGTGTCAAACACTTCTGTCACATGCAGAAGCATTAAAAAATGTCAAATTCCAAGAAAACCAAAAAGTACAAAGTACAAATTAATCATCCTCCTCCAACCTTCACAATCTTTACAATAAAGTGTAAAGTAAAACTAACTAGACACACTGTCCAATATATGCTCATCAATTACTCATACTACTAGAAACAACAACTACAACAACACAAAAAGCAGATGTGTGAGACTAATCTACTGTATAGCCCAAGATAAATATCACAGATTGCAATGTTGCTTTTTTGTTGTTGTTATTAATTTAGTTTAATTAGTTTCACTGTGCTTTGCTTATATGTTAAAATAAACACACTGTTTTTGAAATCTGTGGCACATTTGACTTTCTTATATGTATGTAGAGACTGAGTCTGTGGATGCTTCATTGTTTCTATAAGAGTTTGTACCGCTGTGGTGCCTCTCCTTACCTTTCATAATTTCAAAGATCTTGACCTTACATTGTTCTTCTCTCTTCTTATATGAACCCTAGCCTTAAGGAGTCTATTAATTTTTTACATTTAAGATTTCTGTTTCTTGTCCTAGTGTGTATATAAACACAGGGAACTCCAATTTCTGTATTACATCTTGCCTGAAGAAGGGGCCTGAGTTTCCTCAAAAGCTTGCATATTGCAATCTTTATAGTTAGCCAATAAAAGGTGTCATTTTTACTTTACTTTTCACTAAGTGCATCAAGGAAAATAAGAATAGATGAAAAGTTGGAATACAAAATATTAATCAATAGACAAAAGTAAATGAAATCCCTGCAGCACCACTGAGTCTGTGTGTACAATTTTAAAATATATTTTGACAGGTGGAATGGCTTACCCACTTTCTCATAAGGCTTTGGCCCTGACTCTTGTCCTCACCCTGGACTCAATCTGACCTCAGATTTGATGTGGCTTTTCAGTCATGTGCTGCCTCCCATTGGCTGAGAGTTTTTAGGCTCCTGCCAGCTCTCCAATTTCTCTCTCTCTCACCCTTTTCAAAACAGTAGATCTTTAATGCAGCAGCCCTATATCTGACAGAACTACTACTCTCAAGAAGTTTTTGCTTTAAATACTGGATTTGAATCTCTTTTATTGGAGCCTTTTCCCCTAGCAACTTCTATCTAGTAATACGTAAGTGTATAGTGTCTTGAATAGATGTTAAAGGTTTTCAAGTTGTTGAATTATAAATAATATTTTAAAAATGTGGCCCAAATAACTTTAATCTATTATTGTGGCTAAAAAGTGACTCAACCAGACATTAATGTGTAAGGTCTGAATAATTATGCAAGCATTACGTTTTAATTTTAGACCGTTTAATGTACCAAGTGGCAAATACTGTATATATAATTTTACATTTTTTGAGCCTGTAATGCAGTAGGAATACACATTGGATTAAGGGTCTTCATATGACTTAATTCATCACAATCACAAATCCTGAATGTGAATACGTTGATAAGACATTATTTACATTCACAAAATAAAAAACAAAAGTGTTCCAAATATACTTACACATATAAATGCATAAAATCCGCACCACATTTAAGCATGCTAACCCAGATAAAATATACATTTCTACATGGATATACGATGCACACGCCTGCCTGCAATAATGTAAAATGTTAAATACTGCAACTTAATTTCCACGTCAAAAAATTAAGTTGCAGCCTATCGCCATCTAGCGGACAAATTCAGAATTATACATTGCATTTAAACAGCAGAAAGAGCAAATTGAATTCGAATGCAATGGAAAGTGACAGAGCAATTTTTGAAGAATTCTGACATTAGAAAAATAATGTATCAGATATAACATTGGTAACTTGCTGTCTGTTCCATCCAAACTCTGGAGGCTGCCAGCCTGGAAAACCTGTGACCTCAGCTTGGGTGTACCTACTAACTTATCAGTAAATACAAAGGTCTTGAATGGTCCATAACTGTCTGTAGACAAAATGGGAACATATTGTTATTTAACAAGCCAAGGCAGGCATATGTCACTCCTCTTTTCAGATCAGTACATTGGCTCCTTGTAGCAGCACATATTAAGTTCAAATCCCTAATTCCTGCCTTGCCTGCAGAGTAGTCAATGGGTTAGCATTTATACATATGGGACACTTGTGAGGTTCCATGATGCTGTTCTCCTGTTCAGCTGATGAATGGTATCTGGTGATGCCAGTTCTGTGTGACATCAAATCTCAATCTAGTCTCTTTTAATTTGTAGCGCCTAGCTCATGAAACAAGCTGTCCAGCTTCACTTGAAATGCTGACTCTCTCAATGTGTTTAAGAATCATTTGGAGACTCTCATGTTCTATTAATCTAATTTTTACTGGCTTTGATTTGTTCCTAAACTGAGGAAATGTAATTAGCTTGTATTTTGTTTTGAGCTCTTCACTTGTAATGACCAATTTTGCAACTTTGTTCTGTAATATTTTTTTCAAAAAAGCCTCCCAGACTGTTTACTACTTGATAACATTGACCTCTTTTGTAAGTCACTTTGGTAAAACTTGATAAGCTAATAAATGCAGATGTAACTTTAAGACCATGTTATAGTCATTACCAGTGTTAGATTAGAGCACACACATTTATTCATATTTTTTTTGTAGGAGAAATGGGATATTCTGAACTGGGATTTCAACCACTTCACATTTCTAGTTGTGCTCCTTTCATAGCAGGATATATAATCTTATATTTGTACCAATATTTTGATGTTAATACATTTCATTATATATTTGGAAGACAGGCAAACAGTCCTAGATGGGGCAACAGTCCATGACAGGGCATATTTATACTTACACCAAGCCAATTTCAAGCAAATAATTATCATACTATGTAAGGAATGTGTTTATGAAAGTCTTTGGGATGTGAATGTGAAATCAGTGTATCCAGAGAAAAAATTTTGTTCATAAGAGGAGAAATGATCCCAGTCTAGAGCTATGAGACAGCAGTGCTGACCACTTTGCCAACATGCTTCTCGTGAACATAAAAAATAGCATGACAACAAACTGGTGTTGTGCAATTGTAATTACCAATGTGTTTGAAATAACTATAGAGTAACATATTATTAATATGAATAACGTAAAAATAAAGCATAATCAATTCTTCATGATATGCATCTAAATTATATATCTTAATAACAATATAGCATAACAATTTATAAAGAGATAAAGAAATAACACCAGCACTTGGGCCCTAAAAATCACACTAGGATCACCCTTGCAATTCTGCCCCCCCTCTTAATATGTGTATCTGTGAGTAATACTTACTGTGATATTTACTTGTGGATATAATTTGTTCACTTGGAGCTTGGGATAAACATATTTCTGTTGTAACTGAAGGATCCTCTTCTTCTAAGTAACAGATTAATTCTTTACCTTTATATTTAACCTGTAAAAACATTACACAGAGCTTCTGTAAACACATTGGAAGGTTTAAGATTCAAAGCAAAACCAAATCAGAAGATTTCACATTTAGGAAAACCAAACTTATGCATACTTTTTTACAAAAATATGAATCAATTTATCAATTTTTCTAACTCACTCTTTAAATCTAGGGTCAGAGGACACTACTGCTAATTCCAGCAACACAGAGTGCAAAGCAGGAACCAATAAACGTGATCCAGATTAACACCACAGATAGTCAATTTTAATTTAGGATTACAGCACCTGTCTTTGTTTTTGAGCATGGGATTTTCATTGTTGATATCCATGGTTCTGAATGCTAATGTGATGTATTTTTTAAAACTTCATTCCATCTTATTGCTAATAACTCATTTTATTATACCATTCAGATACTGTAAACAAGACAATTTATGTTTTAGTTTATTGTTTTATGAAGAACTGGAAGATATTTCACATCATAGCAGTACTGCCTATAGTATATTAACAAATAGAAAAAAATACTGTAACATGTAAAGTTATCAAAAAGCAATAAAATCTCTCAGGTGTAGAGACCTGCGCTGAAATCCCGATCTGATCAGTGCTCAATTCCACTTTGCAGTTTTCCCTCTGTCTTTGCAAGTTTTCTCTAGGTACTCCAGTTTACCTGCCATTTCTGAGAAGTCGGTGTATTTGGGTTGTCACATTATTCACCAATTACTGTTCACAAAGTGTATTGCAATTGTAACCCTTTGCCACACATTTACAAAATTAGAAATGTAAAATATGTTGGAGTCCTGTACAATTTATATTCCTCTGTCTGCACTGTTAAAACTGTTTATGCAGAAGTGTACCTCTAACAACCAAGTGTTCCTAGAAGCATATTCTTAAAAAAAAAGAAAAGAAAAAGAAAATAAAAACTTACAATCATCAGAAAATTAATTTTACCTTGCTCCATGCAAATGTCGATGTCACTGGACTATTTAGGCCTAGAAGAGATTGTGTCCATTGCAAGGGACTGAAAAAAACCTGGCTGCTTTGAAACCGAATGCTCCCATTGTACATGAGAGTAGCTTTATAACATGTGTCCTGGAAAGAAATAATTCATTAATGAAACTTCACTATTCATTTAAATTATATGAGTTTTGTTATCTATTTTAGATTTACAACTTAACACCACCTAATGTTTTTCAACCAAATATGCAATGGAAATACATTTACCTGTATGGTTATTTGTAAAACATCCTTTCCTGGTTTTATGACATGTTTTTTAATAAGGCCAATCAAAAGCTTTTTCCTTTTCTTTTCTAATAAATTGTCAGATGGATACATTTTGTCACTAGTCTTATTGCTGGACTTTTTGACTGCACCTTGTTTAAAATCTTCAGACAACAGTGCAGTATTGCTTGCTTGTCCTTTACATTTGTGAATGATTTCACTAACACTTCTGACTCTGAGAGAGTTTTCAAGACTATTACTAGTGACCGAAACATTTGAAGTATTACCATTGAATTTCATATTTTTTTCAGTTAAGTTCAGAATCTTTTCATTTTTCAAATCAACCTCAGAATTTCTGTCCATAGCTGTAACCATATGATTTATATAGTTCTTTAATGGAGGAGGTGCAGGATTGCTACGTTCAGTGCTAGTTTGTATATCTTTGTCTTGAAATCCAGCCTGAAAGTCATTACTTCCAGAAATAAGAGTCTTAACAAAAGTATTAGATGAAGTCATTGGTTCAACAATTGTACTCATTGAATCTGAAAGGGTATTTACTTGACAAGGCATATTGACAACTCCTTTTGCACAAGTATTGAGTAGTTCATTATTGCTGTGACTATGTACAGGTACATCATTACATTTGTTTAAGAAAGGTACATCTTCAAAAGAGTTTATTACAGTATGACAGTTAGAGTCTACATCATCTTCATCCTGCAGGATATTTTTATGTGTATCAATTAAAGAGAGCTCCACATCTGCTTGAATCTTTTCTAACATATCCTTTGCTCTGGTGGATATTTCATTCTCATTATCAAAACGCTGACTGATATTAAAGTTATCAGTAGATTCATTCTCACTTGAATTAGCAAACAGTACATTTTTGGTCTGATTTTTCAAAAAAGAGTTGTGTAGAACCTTCAACTTTTGCCTAAGTTCATCTTGTTTCTTGAGCACCATTTCAAACTTTTCTTGTTCAGGGTCTGAAGAAGTCACCCGAATTTTTAAAATTCCTTGCTGTGAAGAATTAGGTGAAATCCTGCAAATAAACAGAATATAAATGAATACATTGTGACCACACCAGCCACCCAAACCCAACTCAGACAGACAGACTCTACGCACAAGTCTTTGCAACTTTATTTCCAAGTGGGAAAGCACTTTTCCCTCGCTCCCCACAGCAGAAAAGTATAATAATAATGCAAAGCACAGTAAGCCAACACTTTTCTTTCTTTCTTTCTCTTTCTTCTTTTTTCTTCCTCCTTCCACCTCCAATCTTGACAAGTTTAGTCTCTCTCTCTCTCTCCCGACTCTTGCTCCCCGAGTGAAATGAAGCGGTTCCTTTTAGGCTGCACCTGGGAGCACTTCAGGTGGCTTATTAGTGTTATCTGGAAGTATTCCCAGGTGAGGTGGAAAACCAAAGTAGGGTTCTGCAGCTCTTCCTGGCAGCCCCCATGCAACCCAACAGGGCTTTGCTAAACTGCAACTCCCATAGAGCCCTGCGGGAGTTTGAGGTGCCACTGCAACCCTGTGGGGCTGCCATGTAGCGCTCCGGTTGAGGCAATGTCATGTGCACGTCTGCACATCTTCCAGTACATTGACCTCCAGGCCAGAAAAGGGCCGCAGCCATTCGTCACAATATGTACATAATTATTTACATGTATAATCTTTAAAATGAATTAATTTAGCAGTGTATATAATGAATGTGACAAACATAATAATACTTCATTTAGAAAATTATATAGGTAATTTGCCAGTCATACAAACTGATGAAAAGAAGAAAAGCAACATTTTTTGGTCTGAAATTTCAACTTTTTCATTGCTGAGTTACCAATAAAGAAGTGAGAATCATCGGAAAATCAAACAATAAAACAAGAAAAACAACAGGAAAACAATAACATCATTAAACGGCAACAAAAGAATTCATGCAGTCTTTCAGTATCTTGTGTGACCGCCTCTTACAGCTACCACTTCTAGTGACCTCTTGCACATACAGCTAATGAGATTCTGAATGTGTAGCAGTGGGATCTTATCAAGTTTCTGCGGGTGACTGGAACACTGAAGGTCAAGTCTCTGGATGCTGCAATTAACAGCATCCCAAAGGTGCTCTATTGGGTTTAGGTCAGGAAAGAAGGCTTCAGGTAAAAACTGATGAAGTGTAGCCTTTGTCTTGCTGTTACCGAAGTTTTGAATTAAGGCCATTTTGAAGATGACGCGATCAGGTATTGTTCCACCTGGACCTCATTGGGTAAAAGTGCCCCAAAAAGGTTCTGTATGTTTTTACATGTTGCAATGCCTCACTGCACCAACTGTCTTACTTGTCCAAGTGCTAAAAGAAATTGACAATGTTTTTGTGAGTATGAAACATACACAAGCTATAACTGTACTTTTTTTAATGTCTTTACAGAAAACTTTGTGTTTCTATTTTCTACCAGTGTGTTACCATATAACCTATCTAAGTATCTAAATGCTACAGAGTAACAGACCCATTTTGCCTCAAATGCTCCTTGTTACTTTTCTAAAAGACCTTTGCTCACATATGCAATATTCCATCTCTGATAGGTATAAAGTGTACAGTTAATGAACTATATTTGGCTAAGATCTGAATAAAAAAAAAACCATACAGTATGATACTTAAAGGATAACCTGTAGTTTCCTTAAGAAATAAAAAGATTTCTTTGGCAATTGCTACATACTATATCTCAAATGAATAATGCTGGATATTTTAAGGTTATCAATTTGCCACTTGCATATTTCTTCTATTTTGGAATGGGTCAAAGGAGTCAGCTTATCAAACACTTTATATGTAAATTAATTTCAGGTTGCATTATGTTGGAGCAATTGTTGCATTATTTCACAAATACTACTGTGCTCTTCATTTACACAACAATTTTACCATTCTGATTAAAATATGGTGCAGTATAACTAAGCAATCTTAAACTCCTTTTCACTTTAATTAAATTTTCTTTCAGGAGTTGTCTTACTTAAAGTGTGTTTTACATTTTAGTTATAGTTAGTTCTTAGCTCATTTATAGTATTTTTAGTCCCCAGGGTTAAGTCTGATGTTCCTTGATTGTTATTCAATCTTGAAATTCCCTTATTATTTAAAAGACCCATTATACATGATCTTTATAAAGCATATACTGCCACAGAAGGACAAAATTAGAGTACAGTACCCAATCCTTATCCTTCACCTTCCAGATAAGGAGCTCAAATAGCAGCTCTACGTATATGGGTCACTCTTGTTGCAGATAATATTGATAATATTATTTCAGGTAAGGTTCCCTTAAATATAATTAGAACATCAGTGCCTCAAAAATACATTGGGACTTAAGAATAACAAAAACCTAAGCTTAATTTCCTTACCTAGCAACTTAATAATGGCTTCTTCCCAACTCCAAAGCTCCCTGTGTACGGACTGCAGAGGCCTTTTATGCTCGGGTCAGGAAAGCCAATCTAGTAAATCCTTACTACTGCTTCCAGGTTATCCAGCCAGGTGCTTGCAGGTACCCCTAAGAAGCTCCCCCACACCCCAGCAGCACTAGTTTCCCCAGCAGACTTCTCTCACCACAGAGTATAACTGAGGAAGGTCAGTCTGTCTGAATGCCCCAATACTCCTGTCATTTAACCCCCAGTGCACTCTAGTGGCCTGGGGTACTTTAGCAAGGGTAATAAATTTGTTGTTTCCTATCCCACTTTCAAAACCCCTCAATACTAATATATTGAAATGTCTTTTTTTACTGGATTACTACTGACCTAATATCCTACCAAATTTCAGATTTTTAACAAAACTGGAAATAGTGTTTTTTGATGAGTGAGTATACATGAATACACAGACACACAGTACAAATAATACTATGGATTTTTAATGATTATGGAGCACAATGATAAAATTGTCGGTTGCTTTTATGGAGCACACCAGAAAAGTTTTGAGCTTTTATTAACAGTATTAACAGTAACAATATATTTAATATATCTAGTCTTTAATATATCTAACTATAGCTATCAAGTAGTTATACAACTTTCATTTATGGAAACTAGTATTGACATTCAGAAATAACAAAATGCAATGCAGAGCTTCAATTTTAAGGTGTCAAGAGACATGGGAGCTCCCCAGTGTCTATGTTATAATCTTGAGAAGATTTCAGCATAGAGTTTTTATAAAGAAACATGTCATCATGGACCGTCTGATTTATCTCACCATTTACACATTCTAAATTTATTCTCTAACATTTTCTCTCCAGTAACTGAAATGTACTGCTTAAAATCAATACTAAAATAAACGTTCAAACATTATACAGTATATCTGTACTATTGAATCAGTGAGTTCCAATATAATTCAGAATATATTTTTATTTGAATAAACTCTTTAAGGCAGTTTTTGTAACTTGCTTTTAAAATATGGTTTGTCAGAGAATCACTCTGTTTAGGGCTGCCAACTGTCCTCATTTTCCCAGTTATGACCTCATTTTTAATGCACCATGACTGTCACACATTAGCCTCAGATAAAAAGTGTTTATATCTGTTTTTGGAAAAGAGTAGTTAACACTTGCTGTTTACTGTATGCTGGCATTAACTGTGCTAATTTAACAACTTTTTATGGAATCTGCTCAATTGCAAATCTGAGCCTGCATCTTTCCTGCTTTGTAAGATTTAATTGCATCTTGAATTTTGAAAAGCCACAAAAGTTTATCGAGTTCGTCTATGTACAGTACAGTGAGCTTTGGCATTTCTATTGTATGATTTGTATTATCTTATATATAAACTTCTATGCGTGGAAGTGTGTGTGTCTGTCCGGCCTGGAAGTGAGAGGTGGAGTTGGGGTAAGGGCTCCGTCTCCAAGGAACCAGAAAACTTGCTTAGCCACTAATAACACAAGCGAGGCTAGCAAGTCAGCAAAACGAAACCTCAGAAGGAAGACAAAGTCGGTTGGCCACTAACATTGGCAAAACGGTATCCCTTTTACTTTTCCTCCCGCCACTAATACACAAGCGAGGCGAGCACATCTGCAAAATGAAACCTCCGAAGAAAGACAAAGTCGCTTAGCTGCTAACATCAGCAAAACGGTATCCTTTTTACTTTTTCTCCCTCCACTAATGCACAATCAATGCAAGTACGTCAACAAAACGAATCATCCTAGGAGAGAGAGGCCCAGAGTAGTTTCTTTCAATTACCTGACATCTCTACATTTCAATTTTTTTTTCTGATGATTTCAATAGTTTCTAGGACCCCGGGCTTTTTACAGCACAGGCTTACACAGGTAGTATAGTATAATAGGGAAGAGCAGCCTTGATGTATTGATAGCCTCTGCCAACAACTCCATAATGAAGAAAAAAGAGTGGGGAGACTGAGGATAACCCTTCCTAAATAGAAAAGGATGAGAGATGCCTAAATTTGTGAGGAAGGAGTGAAATATATTAATCATGCTCACAATCTCTGGATAAAAGTACCTGTCCACAACCTGCTAAACGAATGCCCAGTTTAGTTAACCATATATCTTTTTAGCATTCAGTGAGGACAATGCTGCAGGGTTTGGAAATGTTATGAAAGAGTCTGCATACATTATCTGAGGCTAAGTGGAAATGGATTAAACCGGTTTGAGGTGGTCCAATTAATGAATAACATATTGCAGCCAGTGATGTAGAACTTTAGCAGAGTTTAACATAAAAATTAATTAAGGTTAATGGTCTGAATCTTTTGGCACTGGGTTTGCTGTATTATCACTATACTGTTTAAACAATTGGGGAAACAGCTGCAGAGGGGAAAATAAAGTTGCTTCCAATTGGTTGCTGAACTTCCATCATGTGTCTTATATTTTATTCATGGTGCCCAGATATTCTTGAGTTTTAGTATGATAGTGACAGTAGTCAGCTGTATGTGGTTTCCAAAAAATGTAATAAAAGTTAATGTTTCAGGATTAGTTGCTTCCTTTTGTATAATATTCTCTTGAACAGTATAAACTATTTTTAGGAGGAGGCATATTGTAGCTCCTGCTTCTCCACCACAGTGTAGTACAATGTCTGCAAAACCACCACCGCTACAACATAATTTGTTAGACAACCTTGCTAATACCTCAACTTTCACCCATGTAGATGACTTCTGGCAAATTTGAACTTAGCCACTTGGAACAACTTTTCATACCTTGTTTTGTAGGGAACAAGCCATTCTTTTACAGAATGGATCAGAGCTTCATATCTTTGAATTCTCATTACAATTGCATTATACAAATCTGTGAATTCCAAGTAAACATTGGTCACAAGGATATAATCTATAACAACCAAGATGCAACCCTTATCTTTACTAAGTGTATACTAGAAAGCAAGACACATACTTTACACAGTCAAATATATTTATCTTATATATAAAGCAGACTGTAACAATCTTGCAGTCTTGTATGTTATCATCCAGTTGACGCTCGGAACCTTTCTGGTGTGCTCCATAAAAGCAACCCACAGTTTTATCATTGTTCTCCATAAAAGCACAAAAAGCTCAGTAGTATTATTTGTTTGTCATTTAATGTTTGTTTTTGTTAACTATATTTTAATTTTGCGTTATACTTACTGTAACAATGTTGTAGTGGTAATAAAATTAAATCAACCTAATAATAATATTAATTTAGTTGACGTCCTTGAATGTATGTCTATATTTTGATGAATATAGGCTATCTGTTATATATAAGATAAGTAAGCACTTTTATTTTTTATCTACCATAAACATACTATATTTATTTTGTGGATTTAGCAGCTCTCTTTGCGATTTTTGTTTATTCATTAATAAACGAATGTAATTTGTTTTGCAGCATTGTAGCTAATGTGTTAGTGTTACAATTTTTTTCTTAAAAAGTAATAGGAAGAGTTTTTTTTAATACATTCATAATCAAAAGTTATCAAAATTGAAGTTAAAGTATAGACCAAATATAGCTATGATATTTAACTTATTTATATAGGTAAAATATTTAACATTTAATTGATTGTAAAATAATTTCAATTGGAAGAGACTAATTGGAGATTCAGTTTTGTTTTTATGTTATCATCCAATTGTTCAAACCAATTCTGGTAATTTGACAGCCCCAATATCTACCTTACGAAGAACTAATTCACATTAGACCCTTTTTTGTCACATACAGTATCTCTGAGAACTGGGTGGACATTGGTTATTCGAATTCATATGGAACAATTTTATGTAATGTTGTACAGATTGTATTCTTGATTGATTTGTGTCATATTTTCTACAATGTACTTCACAATATCAGTTAAAAAAATAAAAGCACGTTTGAACCAAAATACACTGTTCTACTTATAATACATTATGAAGTCATACATACTTACTAAAATTATATTATTTCATACAAGCCCATTAATTTGACCTTCCAGATGTCTTCTTTAGGTTGAAAGTTCATAAAATAAATTACTACTGGACTTTGTCCACACACAGCTTACATAAGCTCATGTGTGGCAAATTTAAGAGGACATTAATTTTTTAATTAATTTATTTTTAAATAGGTGAGCCCTGATAGGTGTAGCTGAGTTTAAACAGTAAGTGTGTTTCCACTAATACAGTTTATTCTCTGTCAACTGTAGTATATTGGGGTCACTTCCAGTCAACCCCAGGAATCACTTTAGGGGACAGGAATAGTTTTTCTCCCTAAGCATTAAAGACATCAGGCTAAAAATCCACCCAAGCAGACCCCTACTTTAATAATTCCATTGAGTCATGTGAAGTCTTGTGCTATAGTAGGATGCTCTTCATAGATTCCAGCTCAGCATTTAAGATATATTTCCCAGATAGACTGGTCACAAAACTCACTGGCTTAGGACTTTCACAAACTCTCTGCCCCTGGATCAAAGATTTTCTGACTAACCACCCTCAGATGGTTAGATTAGGCCCCTACTTCTCCTCCACACTCACACACAATTCTGGCATCCCACAAAACTGTGTGTTGAGCCCTATACCTATGGCTGTGTACCCTCTCATTCTACCAACACCATCATTACATTTGCGGATGACACGACTGTGATTGAACTCATTTCAGAAGGAGACGAGACAGCCTATAGCGATGAAGTCCAAAGACTAAAAACAACACTGAGAACAACCTCGCCATGAATTCTACCATAACAAAAGAACTTATAAGAGATTTCTGGAAGCACAACACAAACCACAACCCAATACACATCAATGGAGATTGTGTGGAAAGAGTTCCTTTCTTCAAGTTTCCAGATATACTCGTTGTAGAAGATCTTTCCTGGTCCATAAACACCACAGTGGCAGACAAGGAGGCATAGCAGAGACTCTACTTCCATAGGATCCTCAGAAAAAAAACATCCTGAAGGAGAAGCTTCTGGTGTCCTTTTACTGCTGCTCCATTGAGAGTGTGCTGTCATACTGCATTCCTATGTGGTATGCCAGCAGCTCATTGGTAGAGAGGATAGCCCTCCAGAGAATCATATACTCTGCTCAGACAATTATCGGCTGTACAACAGAGCAGCCAAAATCATGAAAGACAGTTCTCACCCTGGACATCACCCGTCTTGAGTGCTGCCCTCTGGTAGGCAGTTCAGGACCATCGAGTCGCAGACAAACAGGTTTAAGAACAGTTTCTACCTCACAGCCATATGAGAAATGAATACTACTAAACACTTCTAATGACTGACAAAGACCAATATAACAACAGTCACTCTTGCACTACAAGTACATGTTTATATTCTTTGCAAGTTATATTATGTATCTATTTCTGCTATTGAAATCAATTCACATATGCATTATACCTAAATGCATTATTTACTCATTCTATATTACATTATATTGTATTGTATTATAATTTAATTATGTCCATTATATGTGAATGCACCTTTAAGATTGCTGCAATTTTGTTGTACTAAGTGCAATGGCAATAAACAAATCTGTATAGGAATCTGTATAGTACTTTCTGTATAGAATTAGATCTCTTGGACAACATCAGGGACTGTTTGTCTTTAAATAGCACATTGTCCCAACATTTCAAATTCAATGACAACTGTAAGCCGTCATCCTTAAAAAAGAAATATGATCATAATTCTCTTGATTTTAGACCATGCAATGCCACCATTATACTAGGGGACATTTTGGGATCTATCCACTTTATATGGCATCAAACCAGAGCAACTCACTTAATCTTCATGTACCCCAATTGCAAAAAAAAATGCAATATGTTTTTGTGAGATCTAGAGAATTAACTCCCAAAAACACAAATGGAAAAATAAAGGAGCATTTCTGTAACTCTAAAAGGTTGATCAAATACCAACTGTCCAATCACTCAATGACAAATTTGTTATGATTCTGCCATCATATATAAAGTGCATATTATATATATTATATATTTATATTTATATGCCCATATATATGGCAGCATGGTGGCACTGCTGCTTTGCAGTAAGGTTTCCTACCACAGTCCAAAGACATACAGAAATAGTTGGATTTGCAATACCAATTTGACCCTAGTGTGTGTGTGTGTGTGTGTGTTCACCCTGCAATGGACTGGCGCCCTGTCCATGGTTTGTTTCTGCCTTCTGACCTGTGCTAGCTGGGATAAGCTCCAGCAACACGCCCGAACCCATGACCTTGTTTAGGACTAATCAGGTTAGAAAATAACATGATATAAATGTATACAGCATATATCCTCTAAAACAGCACATTGTGAAAAGATATTAAAGCAGCTTGTAAAATTTCAAAAAATGCATTTCCAATATTTATTTTAAGTATTTAAGTTTTTTAATGACTTCGTCTTTTCAAAGATTTTTGGTGTACTATAAAGAAAATGAACACA
This sequence comes from Polypterus bichir lapradei, assembly GCA_026402145.1. NCBI lineage: Eukaryota > Metazoa > Chordata > Cladistia > Polypteriformes > Polypteridae > Polypterus > Polypterus bichir. Next base: position 32,026,589 of record JANRMT010062835.1, on the reverse strand, counting down.
ATTTGGGGTATTTTTTCCTCTCATATACTTATATTTTTACATGCTGTACAAAGAGTGTTCCTCAGTACAAAAAGACTAGAAAAGAGATGCAAAACTGTATTTTTACCACAACAAGTTTGCTTATATCAGTTTAGTAACTGCCATGGAACTGAATGTTATCGTGCAATCTATTTCAAGTCTATAAGGAAGTAAATACTATGCCAAGGAAATCAACAGATTCAGAATAATATTTAAGTACTTTGGAAACAATTTTGCATTCAACATTTTAAAATGTACATATGCATTGTCATCAAAAACATAATGTAATGTTTTTACCAGTACTTCTCAGAAAGTTGACTTTTTTTCTTTAGCTGATTATTTGCAAATTCAAGTAAAATGGCCTGTACTTTGAAAAAAACCTCTTTGAATGTTTCTGTAAAATAAATAAATAGCATCAGTCAATTTAAGCTTCTTTATGATATTCAATACAGATGCACCTCTGTACCGTGTCACGGCATAGGTTTGACATCAAATACTTTTACTGTACAAAGAAGATTCCAAATGTTTTGAAGTAATTTAACATTTTTAGCTTTAGTCTATTTATTGATACTGTTCATTGTTAAAAACTTTACTAATAAAAAATACTATCATAAAAATAAATATAAATACTGTATAATTTAATGACATTTATAGTGTTTCTTAACATAAAACTCAACCTGCATCTTGAGGTTTCTTTATCTTCACTTTCATCAGATTCGTTTGGATATCTGCTACATCATCTAAAATAGAGGCAACAAACCCATCCTATACAATAAAAAAATACATTAATTAATAAAATACAGTCTAATCGATAATTAACAATTTAGGTAAATATTAACTGTGATGTGTGGCCCAGTGGACAAGGAACGTATAGACAGAAAACAATGATGCAAGGCATGGGAATGACCCCCAAAAATCCCTAGTAAAGAGAAAGAAAGTGATGACCATCAATAAACAAATTGACATACTTTATGGGACACATAAAAGTTACTAGCATTTTAGTTGTATCAAAAACAGTGGGATTCTTGAGTTTAATTTCAATTAGCTTGATCATTGCAATTGTCCAATAATGGCTTTAAAATGAAACATCAAATGTCACCAAAATTGGCATTGGTCATGACCTCAAGATTATTAAAGCCTCTGTTTTATCTTGGTAGAGTAATATATATTGCTCTACTTTCCCCTATT
>JANRMT010062835.1:32004293-32025373 GCA_026402145.1 Polypterus bichir lapradei | reverse complement strand
CATACAAAACATTTATCAAGTTATATGTAAAATCTCACATCACAACAGCCTCACAAAAATAACAACAACTGAAACAGATTTGGAGTCTATTGCTAATATACTGTTGTGGCAATAAAAAGATTATTAATTATAGTTAACCATGGCCATATCCTATATTGGCTGTAGTCAACCTGATCTGTAAGTTATGCAATCATTAGAAAGTGCAGCAATTGAATATAAGTCTGAGTTTATGTATTAAAAAACTATATATATATAAAAGTGTACATGTATATAAAAACGTTTAGCAGGACTACAAAGAAATAAATTAACCTTGTATTTGCTCTCTTTGCTAACAATTTTTTTTTTTTTTGTCAGTACAAGATTCTGTTTTACTTTCTTGTGAAAACAGTGAAGGGCTTCTGTGAAATAAGCAAATAAATCTTATTTAATATATGGACTACTAAAAACATGCATAGACCTACAAAACAGAAACATGAAACTGACCATCAGCGTTTCATGCTATGTGGTGAAGCACTCAAGAAAATTCCTTAAAAAATCACTGCATAATGCTGAAAAATTATTGCTATATTGCAAAGTATGTTTGCAATTGCACAATATAAAAATCACTACAAATGACATTTTCAAAAATTATTTACATATTGATTAAGCATTTATCTCTCAGGCATATTTTTCTTTCCATTTACAGCAGTCAAGGTAATTTCTCTGATTTGCTGTATGGAAAAATAGAGTCCAATCAAACTGCTTTTTGTAACTTTAAATATCCTATCAATTTCACTGAAGTGCTAATTTGGGAAAAACTACATACTTTGTGTTCTTTGTTGTTAGCTCCGGACATGATTTCTCTGTTTCCAGATTTTATCATTTTCACCTTATACCTGAAAACTTTTAAATTAAGTTTTTTCAGTGTCTAAACTGTTTTTGAAAAAAAATCAAACCATGATTCTTTGTGACTTGCCAGAAAAAGGTGGGCAGGTTGACATCTCCAATAAAGTCAATATTGATTGGTCAGCAATATAATACAGCTATTAATCTGTGTTATTGTATCTCATACTGTAGTTTCATTTCTCTTTGTCTTGTCAGAGCCTAAAGCGCGTATTGCCACTGCCAGATTATTTTTCATATACTCTAATAGTACTACCATGTCACCTATCGTAGAAGCTAATCCCATGCCTGCTCATGGTCTGCATGGGTTTTCCTCCCATATTTCCAAAGACATGCTGACAAGATTGATTGGAAGACAATGTAATATGGGTAATAAATTACAATAATAGTGAAAAAAAGAGTAGCCGAGTGTTATAATATGCAGAATTGTTGCTAATGTATGTATTGGAATTATGCTAAGCAATAATGTTACTGTTGAAGTTAACGAGACACCGCTGACGTCCCCTTTTTTCTGACTTAGTTAAGTGAGTTACAAACTTTTTCACAAGAAAACCCACACAGTCAGAAAGAGCAAGTAAAAATGAAACGCAGGCAGTGCCCATGATCACAATCTGAAATGCTTGTACATAGTACTTATTATATAGCTCAAGTCTCTGTGTGGCTCAATAGACATATACAGTGAAAATGCTAAAAGGAGTATATGCATAATTTTTTTATATTTCTCTAGTCAAATGAATCTTATTTGCATATATAGGACAATAAATATGGATATTGTTCATGACAGTATAGTAAAGTGTCTTGAAATTATAAAGTGCCTTGGGAAAAGCTGACTGACCAAATGTACATTATAATAATATCAGTTCTTGTGCGGGTTAGGATTGTGCATTACAGCTGAGTTTATATATGCATACTGCAATCTTTGTTCATTACTGACTCTGTTAATGTATGGACATTGTTCAGGGTCAAAGGAGGCTGCATGTCAGTCCATCATAGGGCATGTCCATGAACACACCTAAGTTCCCAGGATCAGTTCAGAGTTACCTTATAGCATGAAATACAGGTCTTTGAAATGTTGGATAAACATTATACAAAAAGCCACCTAGACAAGAAGAAAACTAACTTCATATAAACTGTGACGCAGGTACCACTAGAACCCAACATCTGTAAGGCATCATTTTTAGCACTGATGCCATTGTGGATTTTTCATTTGAGTATTTGTAATTTACTAACAAAATTAGTGAATATACTTATGATTCATTGTTAATTAAATTGATTATTGATTGATAATCATTACTCAGTACTATAATTTTCTCAAATTACAAATAACAAAAAGAGTGCAATAAATTACATAGTAAAAATTATAATACAGCTTAATCCATCCATCTATTATCCAACCCGCTATATCCTAACTACAGGGTCACGGGGGTTTGCTGGAGCCAATCCCAACCAACACAGATGGCGGAAGGCAGGAAACAAACCCTGGGCAGGGTGCCAGCCCACCACAGAATACAGCTAAATGCTCTTTTAAATTCTTTTCATCAAGCATCTTACACTAGTGACGATCAATGTCACAGCAAAACAAATTTTTTACCTTTTGTTTCCTTTTCTGGGCATATTTTTTTGCTTTTCCTACAACTTCCAAAAAAAAAAAGAAAATCATTTAACAGTTATTTAGAAACTTTTGGTAGATTTTATACTATTCTTCTATGCAAGAGAAATAAAAAGTTTTATTTGTATAATTCAGATAGTGAGGTAAAAGCAATAGAAATGTGTCTGCATGAATGTCTGTATGTGTTTCTGAGCCATTAAGACATTGCTCTTCTTTCACACATTGCTATAAAATCAACTGCTACTTTCATTACTTGCTGAAATGTGACCTGAAAATAACATTTGAGAAAACTGTGCAATGCTTTTTGTAATTTACTAAATTGGCAGTTTTTAGCTTAATATTTTCTGAGACTCAATGTTAAGATTTTAGCTGTGCTTGAAAAAAAATTAAACCAAATTGATTGAATTAAAACAACACCTTAGGACACATTAAGTAAAGAATTGTATTAGGAATATAGCAGAAAATGAAATGCATTTACTACATATGACTCTTCCTCACTATGTATGCCACTCATCTCTTTACTCAGGCTGTTATCTTCTACAGTCTTGCAACTGCTCTCCTCTACTGACAAAGCTCTCATGAATAGCTATTTTGTCCTTCTCTTTCATAAAGCAGCTGTCCAGTATTTCATTACTTAATGTTACATCATTTAACATTTTTTTTATTTAGTGGTATTTTTTACAACAGCAAATCTATGATTTAATTTAATTGCAAATAAATACACAAATTTGCAACTATGCTTTTTATCTAAAAAGGTAACTAGCAAAGTCAGACAGACCAGACAGACTTGTAGGCCTTTATTTGAAATATAAGAGCTAAAATTACATTTCCAAAAGAAACCAAGTACAGACTTGTTATACATGAAAATAACAAATAAGAAGTTGCTAACAAAGTATTTATCAGCCAAAATACACACAGATCATTGTGCTTTTAGACAAGGGAAATGGATTAATCTTAAATTAAGTCTTTCATTCTCTGTGCCATCTGCCTTTGTATTGGGGTGAAAAAAACTATTTTTTACAGTTAGTTAAACAAGTCTCCTAATATTTAACTTTTTTGGATACTAGAATTGGTTTTTTGATTATTTAGATAGAGTGCAGCTTTTGAGTGAATGGAGATGTGTAGATGGAACTGTGTTGTGGAGCTCATGGGGGAAAGATAGCATTATTTATTTAAAAAGTTTTAACAGGCAAGTACATTTTTGCCCAGAAGGATAGAACAGCAAGTACAGTACATGATTATGACTCACAGAATAACAATGTGTTTTTAAGAGAGAGAGGTTATTGGAATGTTTGCAAATAAGATTGAAGGATATTGGGAGACATGCAAATATAAAAATAAATGCAAAAAAAGTGTTTTAACTATTAGATTGTATAAAATTTAGATGCAGATAAACTAAGCAGTATGTGTGTGCTTGTAAGAAGATATGAAATAAATGTAACATGTATCAGCATATGGCAAGTTTCTTGAATGTTAAAAAATGAGATTATCATTTAGCATATAAGGTGTGGTTGTGCTGTGCATTGGTGTGCAAATACACTGACAAAACAGACAATTAATTAATATCCATTTTTTGCCTAATTATATTTAAGCTTAATAAGGTGGAAAAATCACTAACCTGTATTTAGCTCAGTTTCTGCAAAATGGAACATTCTCTCTTCATGCATTTCTTTGTATTTATTTAAAGTTTCCCCAATATTATTTTTTTCACGTTTTTCTGTACAATGTTGAATAGATGGTGAGAAGTTCTTAACTAAAGATTGACACTCAATTAATCCAGTTGTACAATTTTCTTTTTCTAGACACTGTGAGTCTTCTAAATTGGAATTATTCTGAAATTTTTTTTCTTGGGAGAACAACTTCAGTTTTGTGACATCAGAAAAGTGCTGCTCTTCAGGGCAGCAAATTAATGACCCAGGTGGTTTTCCACTCTCTTCTTGAATATTTTGTATTTTGTGAAGAGTATGATTATTCACTATGTTCATATTTTTATTTATGTTACTTTTATGCTCAGTGTGAGTAACTGTAACTCTTTTGCGTCTCCTGTTTTTCACTCTAGAAATTAAAGATTGTTCTCCACAACTATAATTGAGCATCTGTTGCTTTATTCTGTCATCAGCTGTCAAATCCATTGCACATTTCCCAAATATATTAACATCACAAGGATTTGAACCATACTGAAGAAGAAGTGTGACAGCCTAAAGAAAGAAAAATGTGTTTATAAAATACAATAAAATGTTTGTTTTCATAATATTCTAAGATTGAACACTAGAATTATTAATATAGTGTTAATTAAAATACACCTTAAAGTTTTTTTACAGGATTTGCAATGCCATCTAACTGAAAGCTAAGCAATTGTTTGATTCCAAACAATTACTCAAAGCAAATAAACTGTTTCTTATAAAAATGAACTGTTAAAAGAAAGATGGTGAAGCAGATAAATTCTTGAGTTTTCATAAAAATGTAGCTTTACATCAGTTCAACATTAATCCTATTTTTATAAAAACAATTTTAGATTGCAAGGCTGCACTTTCTTAGGAAGAAGCGCATTTAGTAAATAAACAGAATAAACTGTGCAATAAGCCGCAGTGTTTCTTCACTGATCTAGCATCCTGGATTCAAATTCCATACTTATTCCTTGTCTGCTGGTGGTTCTCCCCTTATCTAGTGTATGTGGGTTTTAATTTGGGAATTCTATTCTTCTATAAACAAAAACTCTAAAACCTTAAATGACTTTAGACCAGTGGCTCTGACATCACTGGTTATGAAATCATTTGAAAAATGATATAGAGGAGGATAACAGAGAAAATTCAGGGATTATTAGATCCATTTCACATTGTTAACCAGTCTAATAGACATACAGAGGATGCCATTGTCACTTTGCTTCGTTTGCCATAACTACCTGGAGAGCACAAAGCCTCAGGCAAAGTTGGCAGACTTCTTGTCAGCTTTCAGTATTATCCAGCCCCACCTTCTTGGACTTCAGTTTGGTAAGATGGCTGATTGACTTTTTAACAGATAGGACTCAAAGAGTGAAAGTGAATGGCCATCTGTGTGGAATGCTGTCACCATTCACAGTGTCCCCATGAGGCTGTGTGTTTTCACCTCTTTTGTACATCCTCTACACAAATGGATGTCACAGTAAAATTGTAAACAGGTTCATCTTAAAATCTGCTGATGACTCAGTGATTGTAAGCCTACTAAATGAGAATGAAAACAGTTATGATCCAGCAGTAGATTATTTTGTTAACTGGTGTGAGGAGTCTATTCTGCATCTAAATGTTCTAGAAACTAAGGACATTACAACTGATTTCTGAAGAAACTCCATTATCCACTAGCAACAATTATCAAAGAACAGGGTGGTATAAATGGTTGACATTTAAATATCTGGTACAATCATAGACTCAAAACTGACTTTCAACGTATGAAAATATAGATGTTTTCTCCACAAAAGGACAGCAGCACCTCTACTATTTAAATAAGCTTATTCTTTATATGTGAATCCTTTCATTATTTCACTGTTATAAAAATCATGTATTGACTCTGTTATACTTATGATGTGCTGGCCTGGTTTGGAAATCTTAATGTCAAATTGTAAAATGGAGGCCTTTTTAACAAGCAAGTGTTATGGAAAGCAGAATTCATTTTGTCAGACAGGACTCGCCCACTACATTCTCAATTACAGTTAGGTCACCAGTTCAAGGTTCCAAGGATTAAAAGCAACTGTTTAAAATACTTTTTCAATCTTTTAAATAGGTTTGATTTTAATAAACCTAAACAGGGTTTAAACAGGATGAACAGGTAGCATTTGCATCAGTCATGAGTTAAGTCTACAAGTTAGTTTAATTATTATGTCTAATATGTTTAATCTAATGTTTCACCATAAGTATTATGTTCACTGCTGTATTTTATTTATTTATACTAAGTTTATGTTTGAAGGCTATGTTCTTTATGATGAGTTTTTAATGTAATATTATGGTCTCTTTGTTAAACCTGCTGACAAACCAAATTTTCCTTTTGGGAAAATAAAACTAAATTGAATTGAATTGAACTGATTTCCCCATCAATGATACTGTAGTTCTACCAAAACTAATATTTCAGGTCAATTGTATAAAGTAAAACAATGCCAACAGGGTTACCCGCTTTCATTTGTCTTACTGGCATTCCAGGTTGAGTTGCCAGTAGTAAGAATTCAAAATTCAAATGGCAAACCTGGAAACAGGCATGCATCACCATTTAATAGATTGCATTTGACCTACTATTACTATTAATGCACCCACTGACATTGAGTGGCATATGGGATGACTACACAACTTATGTTATGCTCAAAGAGATCAGGTCCAGATAGACCAAAGTTTCAAATATCAGCAGATATCAGCACTTCAAATTATCGATTCAATTTTTAATATTTAAAATGTAATACATAAATATATTAAAAATTAAAAGACAAATGTGATACACCTTGTGTACTTTCATTGTCTTTTGTCCTCTTGACACATTTACAGTAAACAAGTGGGCATTACTTGGTATGAGGCCAATATGCTATCTTAAACATTTATTTTCATGAAATACTGCATAACAAATAAAATATGTTACCTCATAATATGAATTAGACACAGCAAGATGCAGTGGTAAATCCCAGTTTTTGTTTCTAATGTGAACATCAGCTCCATTGTGAAGCAATTCCATCATGATATCTGCATAACCTCTAGAAGATGCTTCATGCAAAGCTGTCTGCCCTAATAATGACAGAAGAACCAAACAAATTAAATAAAAAATAACATATGCCTGCCATCACTTCTCATCACCTGTACAATTTAAATATTTATTGAGAACTCTGTACATCTACGTGAAGCATTCTTATCAGAACAGTTTCTGGGAAACATCCATCTCATCTGTATTGCATTCTAAATATGAATGAATTCTTTGTTTTTCTCATTTTGGGTGATATACACATTAAATAAGTTTGGTCTACACTGTTTATCAACAGTAATCTTTATATATATTCTATAATATACTCTAAAGATAAAAAAAAACTCAAATAAACAAGTGCAAATTACTTTCTTGATTTTCTGGTGTCTGAACTATAAGCTTTTGCTCTGACTTTAAATTCTGATTAGTGATTAGGCTTTGGTGCAAACGGTTTCATCTTCAAAGTTTCAGCTTGTTTCTGGTTTTGACTACATTTCATCCCCAGTCCTCTTCCAGCCTTCGGGCAGAATATGAGTATGTTACAAGAAGGGATAAATCAAACTTAACAAGAGAATCTAAATGAACTTTAGACTTCTCCTATATTTAAAAAGGCACGGGTTAAGGAGCTGTTGTGAGGTGTTTTACTTGTGACGAATGGGAAGATGAGTATCTAAACTAACAACTGAGTAGCAGAAACACATAGGAATAAACAGGGTGACCAAGTACATCAACCTGGTTTTCCTAAGTTTGTCAGACTTAAGCCCTGAACCCTCCACAGCATTGGCATCACTATGAAATATCCCAAAGGATTTTACTAAAGACGAGTAAACCAGGAGAAAATTAAGCAGCACAGTGAGATGGTCCGGGAAAGCAAAAGGTCAAAGTACAAACAGCAAAACAAAACTAAAACTGAAAGGGCAAAACAAAATCTAAAGTCAAAGACAGAAGATGTCATAGCCAAAAGAAAGAATCCCACAGCTTGGGCCTACATGGAAATAAAGCTAAGTTCTGCTAAAATTCTGAAGGTAGTTGTACCTACTAAGGGATAAGACTGTGTGCAGTTGCCACCATATTTATATTGTTTTACATCGATGTGATGATTACACTCATGTGATTAGATTTAAGATGGTATAATATAAATAAATAAAATACGAAAACAAAGAAAACAACATTTGTAATTTCAAAACCAAATCTAAAACTAATAACAGATGGAAACACCCACACACACACACACATACACACAAAATTAAAATATTAACACATTGATTAATACACATGGGCATGGAAGTAATGAGAAGTGAGCAGAAGACTATGTCTTTCACGAAACCACCATTTACTGTTACTGGTACCCAGTATTTACTATTTAGTATTTCAATTTTAATATATTCCTTAAATCTCATGGGTGGAACCCTAAGAGGCGAGCAACCATGTTGTCACTTTGGGGCCGTCCTCAGTTTTTCTGGAGGTTAAAAAGATTCTGCCAATAGTTTGTCCTGAGAGTTGTTTGAGTGATCTTTTTTGTGAATAATATAATTGATTTTATGATTTGTTGTGGATTTTTCTTGGCATTTGGTTTTTGAAGAATGGAAAATTGAATACTGGATTACAGACTGGACTTGTTTGCCTTGGGTTGCATTTTTTGACATACCCATTTCTGTATATTCTTCAGTGTTTATTCCTGTTTTGCTATTTTGTGCTACTTTTGTTTATTATAAATTCTTCTTTTATAAAGATTATTGTTTACCATGTCTTCTCAAGTCACAGTCTACCTAGAAAGACTATTTGTGTATTTTTTGAGTGTTTTGATCATTTTTTAACTTTTTTTTTTAATTTTATTGATTTTATTGTAATCTTTCCATACAAATAGATACATTTTTACAAAAAATAGGATTGAAAACAAATCAACCCCCACCCCTGAGAAAGAGAGCATGGCCAACAGAGTAAAACTTAAAGCTTGTAAAAATACATAAATTGATGAGTTTAATAGGCAGATAAAGATAAATGGAGAAGTGCTTTAGTGCTTTAAGAGCTTATTCTAAAATATTATTGATTAGATCCTGCCAGGTTTTGAAAAAAGTTCTGCACAGATCCTTTAACTGAGAATTAGATTTTTTCCAATTTCAAATTGTATAAAACATCAGTTACCAACTGACTTAAAAGAGGAGAGTTAGGATTCTACCAGTTTAGCAAAATAAGTCTGCACGCCAATAGTGTAGTGAAGGCAATCACAGTTTGTCTGTTCTTCTCCACATTAAGCCCATCTGGAAGAACACCAAACACAGCTGTTAATGGGTTAGGAGGGGTTGCGACACCAAGTCTGTCTGAAAGGCACTTACATTTTTTTGTCCAGAATGATGTTAATTTGGTGCAGGCTCAAAACATGTGACCCAGTGAGGCTGGGATTTGATTGCAGTGTTCGCAGGTTGGATCTTGCCCTGGAATCATTTTGTACAGTTTTAAGCAAGATCGATGTGCTCAATATATAATTTTGAGTTAAATAATTGTATGCTTTGCGCATATGGAGCTCGAGTGAATTCTCTGCATTGTTACCTTCCACTCTTTTTCTGATATGTTGAGTGAGAGATATTTTTTCCATTGTCCTTGGATCTTTAAAAGGGAGGGACTCTAAAATATTTTTATATATTGTAGAAATGCTGTCTGAGCCCTCAAAACTAAGAAATATTTTTTCCAGCATAGAGGAGGGTGCAAGATGAGGAAAATCAGGCAGGTTCTGTTTAACAAAGTTTCTAATTTGAAGATAGTGAAAGAAATGTGTTGCTGGAAAGTTACATTTGGAATGTAATTGTTCATAGGATGCAAAGATATTGTCTATATAAAGATCTCTAAGCAATTTAATCCCAAATGTTTTCCAGATATTAAAAACTGCATATGTTTGCGAGGGTTGAAAAAGGTGGTTGTCATGCAGAGGTGCCACAGATAAAAGATTCTCCTTCTTAAAATGCTTTCTACATTGGTTTCATATTCTGAGTGAGTGAAGCACAATTGGGTTATTAGTATATTGGCAATAACTTGGGGCACAAAGCAGGGAATATAAAGAAGTACTGAAGGATTTTATTTCTATTGTGGACCAAGCCTGTGTATGTTCATCTATTTGTGTCCATGTCCATGTTTTTACAGCTTGTATGTTTGCTGCCCAGTAATAAAACTGAAAGTTAGGTAGAGCCATGCCACCTCTGTCTTAGGTCTTTGTAGGGTCGCTCTTTGGATACGCGGATGTTTTGAGTTCCAAATAAATGAGGTTATGGTTGAATCTAATTGCTTAAAAAATTATTTATTGATGTATATTGGAATGTTTTGAAATAAAAATAGAAGCTTAGGAAGGATATTCATCTTAACAACGTTAATTCTTCCAGCTAGAGTAAGATGAAGGGTTGACCATCTATGCAAGTCTTGCTTAATTTTTTCCATACAGACGGCGAAATTTTGTTGATAAAGAGCTTTATGTTTACTTGTGATATTTACCCTTAGGTATTTAAACTTATCTGCAATGATAAAAGGGAAGGTGTCCAATCTAATATTGCATGCTTAAGAATTCACTGGAAAGAGCACACTTTTATTTAAATTAATTCTGAGACCAGAGATCTTTTGAAATTCTTTAAGTGCTGTTATACAGGTGCAGTATTTTGTGGGTCTGATATATACAGTACCATATCATCTGCATATAGAGAAATTTTCTGTTTAAGTCCTTCTCTGATAATCCCCTTTACGTGATAAGCATTTCGACAATGAACTGCCAGTGGTTCAATGGCGATTGCAAGTAGCAGTGGTGACAAGGGGCATCCTTGTCTGGTACCACGTTCTAGTTTAAAGTAATCTGAACAAATGTTGTTAATACAAACTGAAGCTTCTGGGTTGGTATACAGTAGTTTGTTCTATGCACAAATGTTCGGGCCAAACCCAAATTTCTCTAATGTAGTGAAAAGGTAGTTCCATTCAATCATGTCAAATGCTTTTTCTGCATCCAACGATAATAATAGCTCTGGGGTGTTTGACTTTGCAGTTGATCATGTGATATTACTGAAGGCAGCACTTTCTCTATCCTTCTAGCTAGGATTTTTGAGAGTATCTTAACATCATTATTCAGAAGTGAAATTGGTCTGTATGATGCACATTGTAATAAGTCCTTATTTTGTTTAGGAAAGACGGTGATTAATGCTTGGCGAAAGGTTTGAGATAGAATTTGATTGTCTCTAGCTTCTGTAACTGTTGCTAATAAGAGGGGAGCTAGCTGAGTGGAGAATTTCTTATCACTTTTTATCATTGAACTTTTAAAGCCTGTAACACATTTTGGGTTGAGCAGGCCTTAAAGTCAGCCTTTTGAGTTTAGAGTCTAGCTGTCCAAGAAGATGCCTTTTTCTATGGCAGACCAATGAAGTCCTGAACTGATTTTAGTCTGTTTTTGGGCCTATCACCATTTTTGCCATATTGTGTGTTGCTAATTGCAACAATGGGCAATTCAGGGCTTAGAGACACCAGGTGATGCCTTTGATAGCTCTAGTTTAATTCATTACGATCAAAGTTTATACTCATACTTCTTTATTCTTCTACTTTTGGTATTTTTCATTATGCTCTTGCTACTTTCCTTTTCCTATTTGCTCTGAATAACTTTCTGGTCACCAAAATTCTAACCATCAATAGATTCTGTTTAAATTCACACACTTTTATAGTTTACCCTGTGAAAATATTTCATTAGAAGATTTGCTCCCAACATAGAAATAGGATATTAAATTTTAACAAATGTTTATTTATTTTACTGTGGATCCTAATCATTAATTAGGAATCAGAAGTGAATATGTATCACAATGATAAAAAATCAACTAATATAAAAGGTAAATATATAAAATGTTCATACCTGTACTGTCAGTACAATTAATTTTGTTTTTAATTCCTTTAGTTCTTTTAATAAGTTCTTTGACCAAAGCAAGATCACCATTGATGGCAGCAATATGTAGATGTGATTGTCTAGAAGCATTTCTTTTAACTGCATTATATAACTGGATGTGTGCTTCTGGCAAGATGGATGCACAGTCTTCACTGAAAACTGAAAGTATATAAATGGAAGAAAATATAATCATTTAAGGACTGTTGTCTGTTTCCATGTTTTTTCCTCCCTAATGTCTATTATTAATGGGTTAACAGTGACAGATGCCAAATCTTAAAAATAGAAAATAACATAGGGAATGATATAATTCATAGGGAATGATATAATTGATACATTATAATGGTATTTAGTAATTTATCACACTCCAAAACTGCACCAGCAATATATCCCTTCCCCACATACTTTTCTCTGCATTTTTTGTAATAACTTCTTAGCTGTAAATAGAGCACTATAAACAAAAAACATGCATTCTTTTAAATAATGGTGGACATATTCACTATGAAGGAGACCTTTACTAAAAATGTCACTGGATAACATTATACACTTATAAGACTTTAATAAACAACTACACAGTCACAGTCGGTGTAGTCCTTTAGACCCGTGAATAGCAACCACAGTAAAAAGGCCCAAATTTAACATGTTAACAACCAAGCACAATATTTTCCAATATATTACTGTACTACCTTGCTTTATAATAACTTATCTCCTGTTTATGACACATCTAAAAGTGTCAGTGGTATAATCATTATAATATTTCATAATTACACTCTTGTAAATATAATAGTTTTTCTCTGTGAAGTTTAATTTTCTTTTCATTTCTTTGATCAATTCTGTTAAACTTTGTGAGATATTGACAAACACTGATTATGCAAAGGTTTGCTTTTCAAAATGTCAATTAATATACCAAAGTCAATCTTTCTGATCTTTCTATTTTACCTGAATTGTTCAATTGAGGACTGTACACTTTCTGGATTACCATGGCCTGGGATGCAAACATTGAAACACTACATTCCTCATGGGGTGCTTCCACTCTTCTTAGCTGTGTACATTGGCTGTTTGTCGTTTCAAAGCTTTTCTCTATAGTGCCTTCACAATCTCTGACATTGCTGGAGTTATTAATGCTTTTTTGGGACAGAAAAGTCTGGTTTGAGAGCAAATGAAATGCATTGTTTACTAACATTTTCTTGAAATACTAATTTACAACAACTGACTATGTAATAATCAGCAGACACAAATCTGTTGTTTTTGTCTGTACCGCATACACTTCTCTTTAATTCAGAGACTGCATTTTTTCCAAGATGGCACTTTATATTTTCTTTCAGAATAATAGGCAAGTCCAGTTTTACACTAGATTTTTTTAAAGTCTTAAATTGTTTTGTGCCTCCAATAAACCCCCGGGTTTGGTATATATATATACAGGGGGTCCTCAGGTTACGACACAGTTCCGTTCCTACAACAGTGATGTAACCCGAATTTTGGTGTAAGTCGAAACACATCGTAGCCTAAGTCACTTACCTATCCTAACATTTGCAAAATTATAATCTAGAACACAATTAAGCCACAGAAAAAGGAAAAGGACATAAATATACTGTACTGTACACTGTACTGTAGTAATAGAAAAAATGACAAAAAATGAGTGTAAAAATAAATTCCTTACCTTTATTCCTTCTGATCTCTTTACAATGTCTAATTTCACTTCCATCATGATTGCTTTCCTCTTCTTCGAAACACTACCCTCTGAAGACTCTGACTTTCGTTTAGGAGCCATGATAAGGGCCAAAAAGTTGCCAAACAAAGCAACACAAATAGAACACTTCCTCTGCGTGCAACCAAACAAGTTCGCCAACTCCCTTGCTGTGTTACTGCGTATCCTTCCACTGCGCATAACCAAACTAGTTTGCCCATGCAGTCTGTAAGTACGACGCTAATGGCATAAGCCGAAACACTCGTCTCAATTTTTTTTATGGGAATGAGCGTTGTAAGTTCGACTCCCTCACTCATACACCGCGTACTTTTACTTTCACTTTCACAGCATGCAACAAAACTACTGTAGTTCGCAAACTCCCTCACTCATATGCCGCATACTTTCGCCACCCGCAACCAAACTAGTTCACCCATGTAAGTCTGTAAGTACGATGCTAACAGCGTAATTCTAAACACTTACGTCTCAATTTTTTATTTTAAGTTTTTATGGGAATGAGCGTCGTAAACTCGAAACATCGTATGTCGCGACGTTGTAACCCGAGGACCCCCTGTATATATATCATTATATATATAGATAGATATAGATATAGAATAACTGTTTAGAGCCAAAGCTGTTTAATCAATTGCATGAGGTATATGACGTTTAATGGAATAAAAACTAAATATAACTAAGTTACAAACTTATAACTTGAAGACTATAATCTATATATTGTTTTGTTTTCTGTATCAATTTTTCATTTATGAGAATTTTTTGTCAGATAGAATTATTACTAATACTTAAAATTCTGAAAGCGCAAACTACAAATGGTAAAGACAAACATGAAAACCGTACCAAAACTAATTCTGAACAGCATGGACGAGGTTCTCATCCACACTGTCAAAAATAAATTATTACAAGATTTTGAACCAGAAGAAGCAATTGACTAAGTAATTTTACCACAACATTTTGCTAGCAAAAAACAAAAAATGAAAGTGGATTTAGGAAACACCTTGAGAGTCACACATAAAGATGAACTGAAAAATAATCTGTAATTTTTAAAATAGCATTTGAAATTTGACTTATTTGGTTTTCCAAGTAAGGTGTAATTGCCACCTACCTCTTGTAGAAGATGTTTTAATAAACTTTTTTCAGTATCACTTTTTTGCATCTTCAATGAACTTTGTTCTAAAGTAAAAGATTGTATAATACTCAGTTGTAATATGTCAGAAAAATGTTAATGATGGTTATAGTTCAAAAAAGGGCAGTTTAAATTTTTTTCTATACAGCATTTTTTGAGAGGGCTAGTACAAGTAGGCTAAAGTGACTTGTGCAATAAAAAAAGAGTATAAAAATATTTATTTAATTTTTAACCTCTTAGAACCAAAGTAAAATCACTCTAGATTATGTTTGGATGGAACACTCGTTAAATCCAGGTGAAAATGGCAATTTCAAAAACTAGGTTAAACAGACCAATTTAACTATAAATAGAAAACAGAAGGTAAGAACTGGCATCACCATGATATATTTATTGTTTTAAAATGTTCAAAATTTGCCAATGTGAAAGTGGAACACTGACTGAAAAATTTTCTTTAAAATTTGGAAGATTATTCGTGTCAAAATTAAAAACATACCAACTAAATTTTTGATTGTCTATAATACTTGAAAGTATTTTAAAGTTGATTAATATTTGACTCTTCTTTTCTCTTACTGGTGTAATGTTACTGTGTTGCGTCTAGTGGTTAATCACAAAACTATTTTTGTAGTGTAAACAATTAACAGACCTCCAATCCAGGGGCCTTATGTATAAACAGTGCATGCACACAAAAATGTTGCATATGCATATTTCTACGCTCACTTTGAGATGTATAAAAAGTAAACTTGGCGTAAAGCCACGCATGCTTTTACTGCTGCCTCATATCATGCATACACACGTTTCTGCTCGGTTTTACAAACGGGTTGCACCCAACATCAAAGCAGTGCTACTGTTTCTGTGTAGCCTCCCTTTCTATTTTAGATTCACATCCATGATGTGGGCTTTATCAAATACTGTACACCAAAATTACTTGGATATCATTTACAAATTTAAGGCACTTGATTGTAATCATTCTGTAACAATATAATGGTGTGCGAAATGGCCAAACTATTCTAAACACCATAGCTGCTTTAGCATTGCTACTCTCAGTGCACCACTAAGAGTATTTTAACCCATTGTATCTATGTGTGGTATCACAGATGCACAGCAGCTAATTGGAAAACTCTACAGCAGATTGTGTCAAGAGCACAGAGGATTATTCGGGTACAGCTTCCAAGCTTTGGAGGACATTTATAGCACATGCTGCCTCAGGAAAGAAACCAGCATCTGCATGAATTCCACTCACTTATGTCAAAGTCTGATTCAACTTCTCCCATCTGGCAAACACTTCAGAACCTTTCCTGAATGGACCTCGAGAAACAGTTTCATCCTAACAGCTATAAACACACTCAATCAGTCCATCAAGTGCTCCTGGTAGAACTGTTTGTGCTTATAATTACAGTTTCCTCACTGTAAACTTGCACTACAAATGTAATATTGCACAACCTGAGCCCCTTTATGTACCGTTTTCACTCTCAGCACTATATGTACATGTATATTGTACTTATACTTTCATACTGTATATTTTTTCATTTTTTATGGTATTAATATTATCATTTTATAGGAAAATAAGTTTATGGGGGAGTTGCATATTGAATTTCATTGTACTGTACAATGACAATAAAGGAACACGTTTCAATTCAATAGAAGAGAGCACATTTTTACAGATGATTAAGGCTGGCTTCTAAGTCAATTTAGATTTCCAAGAGCTATCCTTGGTGCTGTCTGCTGCTAGAATACTATTTATATATATATATATATATATATATATATATATATATATATACTAGCAAAATACCCGCGCTTTGCAGCGGCAAAGTACTGCCTTAAAATTTTTATTAAGAAGACAATTTCATTTTTTTAAACGGAGGGAAAATATGCCAATAATTATTTGTTAAGGATCTCTTTGTATACCATGTTGTCAGTTTGGCCCTCCGGTTGTAATATGACCAGGCTGTGCGCTGAGCTTATTCTTGAGCATGTAACTTACAGTTGGCCATGTGAACAGTAATCTTGTCTCAAATCTCACAGCTTGGATTACTGCTGTCATAATCGGTTTGAGTTTCATGGTTTGTTTCAATTACGACAGTATTTGCAGGATTTGTTGTGTTGAAGTGACATTCGGCATCTGTCAAGCGTTGTAAGCACACAACCGTTTCATCGATAAAATCACATCCAGCTTTTGAGAGTTTAAACATTCATAAACATCAAAGTGTCCACTACTGAAATCGTCACCTGTGAATCTAAGATGTTTAAGAGGCATTGGCGGTTGTCGAAAGGTGTAAAATATTTGGCCATTTCAGTACACTTGAAAGCGACAACCAAACAATTCAGCGGCAGCCATCAACTCACATGCAGAACCATAGGTGAAGGGGTTAAGCATTTCACTCTTATAGTGCTCCTGTGTAGTATAATTATCTCCTGTACCGTCATCAGTCCACACCTTGAACCTGTCCCAGTCATTCAATACATAAGACACAATGTTCCTCCGGATATCAAGAGTGAGCCTGATATGGCCGTGCAATATGTAACAAAGAGAATGGAAAAGGTAGGTGCCATCTCCGGGCATGGAAACCACTCGGTAAGTGACAGTTCTTTGATCGATGGTGATCACCTCGATAGACAAGGTAATGGGGGTACGGTTGGAACGATAAAGGAAATAGGTACCTGAACAATGTAAAGTAAGTCTAAAATACCTAAACAATAACTATAATTGTAATAAACAAACAATAAAACAGTGGAGAAGCCGTGAATTAAACAAAAAGGCTGTAGTTATCAGTAGGGAGACGTGAATCCCGTGACGAAGCAAGGAAGGGAATGTAGAGACCGGAGCGACAGACGGTCTTATATAGGCAGGCAGCCAACAACGTGGGAGGCGTTGGGATGGGGGACCCAACGCCACCTCACACGGTGACCGAGCTGCAGGCTATGGAAATATATATGTACTCACATTAGTGACGTTGGAAAGTTCAATATGGCGGCCGACAGTGGTGTCATAGCAACGAAATAAGTATGTACATCGGTTTCCGTTAAAAGTTTAATATGGCGGCTGACAATGGCATCATACCACCAAAATAAGTACCAAATTTCAGCCTTCTACCTACACGGGAAGTTGGAGAATTAGTGACGTTGGAAAGTTCAATATGGCAGCTGACAGTGGCGTCATACCACCGAAATAAGTATGTACATTGGTTTTGGTTAGCGCAGGGAAGCTGCCTACCAAATTTCGTGAAGATGGGGCCATGAATAAGAAAGTTCAATATGGCGGACATTGTTGACCGTTATGACCGTTACGCGTAGAATTTCAAAATGAAATCTGCTTAACTTTTGTAAGTAAGCTGTAAGGAATGGGCCTGCCAAATTTCAGCCTTCTACCTACACGGGAAGTTGGAGAATTTGTGACGTTTGGAAAATTCAATATGGCGGCCGACAGTGGCGTCATACCAACGAAATAAGTATGTACATCGGTTTTGGTTAGCGCAGGGAAGCCACCTACCAAATTTAGTGAAGACGGGGTCAGCCTTCTACCTACACGGGAAGTTGGAAAATTGGTGACGTTGAAAAGTTCAATATGGCGGCCGAGGGTGGCGTCATACCATCGAAATAAGTAAGTACATCGGTTTCAGTTAGCACAGGGAAGCCGCCTACCAAATTTCGTGAAGATGGGGCCATAAATAAGAAAGTTCAACATGGCGGACGTTGTCGACCGTTATCGACCGTTATGTGTAGAATTTCGAAATGAAACCTGCTTAACTTTTGTAAGTAAGCTGTAAGGAATAAGCCTGCCAAATTTCAGCCTTCTACCTACACGGGAAGTTGGAGAATTAGTGATGAGTGAATGAGTGAGTGAGTCAGTGAGTGAGTCAGTCAGTCAGTGAGGGCTTTGCCTTTTATTAGTATAGACTAGCAGAATACCCGCGCTTCGCAGCGGAGAAGTAGTGTGTTAAAGAAGGTATGAAAAAGAAAAGGAAAAATTTTAAAAATAACGTAACATGATTGTTAATGTAATTGTTATACTAATAAAAGGCAAAGCCCTCACTGACTCACTCACTCACTGACTGACTGACTGACTGACTGACTGACTCATCACTAATTCTCCAACTTCCCGTGTAGGTAGAAGGCTTATTCCTTACAGCTTCCTTACAAAAGTTGGGCAGGTTTCATTTCGAAATTCTACGCGTAATGGTCATAACTGGAAGGTATTTTTCTCCATTTACTGTAATGGAGTTGAGCTTGACCGCCGTGGGGCGGAGTTTCGTGTGACATCATTACGCCGCCCACGTAATCACGTGAACTGACTGTCAACGCACTATGTAGAAAACCAGGAAGAGCTCCAAAATACGCTGAACAAAACATGCATTATATAATTGAGAAGGCAGCGAAACATTAAGAAGCGAGCGAGTGACATACTACCATATTCATCAGTACAGCTACTTCGGAAACAAAGCGAGGTATAAACCTAAACTTTAAATTAACTTAATAGACAGGCTGCCGCTGGTGCTTTTCGTGCCCACGGGTAATGCGGGATACAAGTTTAATGAGAGGACGCAGGATATAAACGAGAGTTTTGATCACTTTGTAACTAAGTTAAAATTGCAGGTGAAGGGGTGTGCTTATGCAAATTCCGAGAGACTGTGTTTGTGGGGGATTGACAGTTAAGGTGGGTGGGGGAGTCACGTCATCATCTCCCCTCCCATTTACCTCATTTCGCTCTGAGCTGAGCTCCGCGGCTAACGCCGTCTTCCGAAGCAACTTCGTCACACTGCCACCAAATACAGAGAAATCCACAAGTTAATACACACTCTGTCTCTAGACTTTCTCCACACTGAATCCTCCAGGCACTACTTACAAAAGGTTACATTGACAATCATGTTACGTTATTTTTAAAATGTTTAATTTTCTTAGCACAAGCACAGCTGAGAAGCTTCGATGCATGTGCTCCATAACGCGTTAAAAAATAATGCATTTAATCACACTTTGCATTACAATCAAAGGGGAACTTTTGTCAATGCATGATTTCCTGGTACACCGATTACATTGATCAGCGCATCC
Source organism: Polypterus bichir lapradei (assembly GCA_026402145.1). Taxonomy (NCBI): domain Eukaryota; kingdom Metazoa; phylum Chordata; class Cladistia; order Polypteriformes; family Polypteridae; genus Polypterus; species Polypterus bichir. The sequence goes on along the minus strand of JANRMT010062835.1, from coordinate 32,005,419 downwards.
CAATTCATTTTAGCCTCGCACCACCTTGGTTTGAGAAGAAGTATGAAAAAATATGAGGTTAACACAGAAAAACAGATCACCAATTCAAGCTTTATGAATAATCGATTCGCCATCAATAATTGTTTTGGTAAAGCCATACTCAGTGTAATCCTCCTTCCATTTTATAATTTTTCCGCCACTAGCCATGATTAAATGAACGGTAAAAAAGTAAGAGCGAAGCGAGGGTGACTTATTTAGGCAGGCATGTATATGACAGCAACACTCATGACAATCATGTTACGTTATTATTAAAATGTTTCCTTTTCTTTTTCATTACTTCTTTAACCCATTACTTCTCCGCTGCGAGGCGCGGGTATTTTGTATATGAATGACCTCCAAAGAGCGCGGAGACTTTTGATCATGTGAACGTGTCTGCAAAAACTGGCGTCTCCTGCCCAGCCAAAGTCGAGCAGCCGGCGCACGCGCATAGCTGTGCCGGCCTTTCACACGCTTACTGCGCTTCTGCGGCAAAATAATATTAAGGCACTTCGCACTTTATTTTGCACGTATACGATTATGAGGTCGTCAGCTCTTATGAAGACACGCACAGGAGTGAAGGACTGACAGTGCCATCACAGCCAATTAATAGCTGGGACGTCTCACCAGTCTGCACAAGACCCACCGCGACTGTCCCCAAAAGGCGCTCATATCGTCAGCGAACACATTTCTCTATACTATATAAAAGAAAAGAAAAAGGCAACTTTCCTTTCTTTACACCTTTTTTCCGTTTATCCCAAACCAAAGCCTTTCTCTCTTAACACTGCAGAGGACACAAAACTAATTTTCTTTAATTGCTGGTAAGGCACATTATTAGAGGCAGAAATTTGGACTTTCACATAGAAAATGTAATTTCTATATCACAGCCGTCGTGTAGCGCCTTTCAAAAGGGATCTACTACCGAGAGATGATCCATATACATTTTAGCTGCTGTTAGTACTACTTACCTCTTCTGTTATACCGTCTTTAAAATGTAGTTTACCCGCAACCACTCCAGTAGTGCTCAATGTACCTTTACTTCTTAAAACGTTAATGTTTTACTGTTTAATAACTTATAGACTACATTTTATTATTTTTCCCTTGCACTCAG
>JANRMT010062835.1:31982530-31999293 GCA_026402145.1 Polypterus bichir lapradei | reverse complement strand
AGTGTTGGCTGGGATTGGCTCCAGCAGACCCCCGTGACCCTGTGGTCGGATTCAACAGGTTGGGAAATGGATGGATATTCCAGCGCTGACTTTGTATATTCCGACGCTGACTTTATATATTCAAGTTTTGACTTTATATATTCCAGCGCTTACTTTATATATTCTGACGCTGACTTTATATATTCAAGTTTTAACTTTAAATATTCCAACGCCGTCTTTATATACTCAGGTTTTGACTTTATATATTTGGGAATCACTTTATATATTCAAGTTTTGACTTTATATATTCCAGCGCTGACTTTATATATTCAAGTTTTTACTTTATATATTCAGAAACAAGTTTTGACTTTATATATTCCAGCGCTGACTTTATATATTCAAGTTTTGACTTTATTTATTCCGACAGTGACTTTATATAATCAAGTTTTGACTTTATATAGTTAAATTTAGTCATCATTGCATAAATTTTTCTTCACCATACAAATGTAAAGAGTAAATTCGCCTTACATTCCAACCAAAGATATTTGTGTCGACTAAATAGAACTTGAAAAGATATATTTTTTCGAATGTGATCGCGCAATTCAGATCGAGTTGACGCGCATGACGCATCGAGCCCGCGTGCTATTGTGGTTTCGCCTGCGTGCCTCAATAAGTGACCCTCCCCTCGCTCTTACTTTTTTACCGTTCATCTAATGAATACACTGAGTATGGCTTTACCAAAACAATCATTGATTGCGAATAAAGTATCCATTATTCATAAAGCTTCAATTGGTGATCTGTCTTTCTGCGTTAACCGCATATTTTTTCATACGTCTCAAACCAAGGAAAATGAATCGGGAAGCGCACGTACATAATCAGAGTAGCCCCTCTCGGGAATCGAACCTCGGTCGCCAGCGTTAGAGGCAAAGCCTCTACCGTTGCGCCACAGCATGTGGTTTGTCTATTTGAGAGTATGTAGATCGGGGTATATATACCCGCGCTTCGCAGCGGAGAAGTACTGTGTTAAAGAAGTTAAGAAAAAGAAAAGGGAACATTTTAAAAATAACGTAACATGATTGTCAATATACAGTAATTGTTTTGTGACTGTTATGAGTGTTGCTGTCATCAAGGATTTGATTATCATTATTTCTTTCAATCAGGTTCGTATTTGTAGGATGTGTTGTGTTCAAGTTACATTCCGTGTTTGTCAATCGTTGTAAAGATAACAGGTTTCATTCATCGATTAGTTTCTTACTGCATCAATAAACAGCTCGTCTTCCTCTTTATCTGAGACGTGACACACTGCATGCACGGGTTTTTTTTTTTACACTGTCTTCCTTTAGCGGGACATTGACTTTTTGCACTGTGTGCTTTGTTTCCGCAGTAGCTGCACTTATGAATATGCTTGTATGTATCACACGCTTCATATTTTTTTGCTGCCTTCTCAATTGTGTAATTCGGTTTTTGTTCAGCACTCTTTGGAACTGTTGCTTTTTGTCTGTGCACTGCGTCATTTCACGTGAGTCGCTCGATGTACATGCATCGAAGCTTCTTAGCTGTGCTGGTGCCATCTTGTGCGATGTCCACGGCTGTATTATGTTACCTAAGTCCCGGCACTTAAAAGTTTCTCTCGCAGTTTCGCCGAGTTTGTGCCAAACACCACCCTGACCATCTCATCTTCCTCTGCATAAGCACAGTCCTTCACCCGTGAATATTTAGCGGGAGTGTTTCTATTGGATTGCCGCTGACGGACGGCCTTATATGGGCAGGCACTAAATTACATGGGAGGCGTAACTCTGCCTCCCACGGGCATCGAGCAGAAGTCTATTATAGTCTATGGACGAAAAAATAGGTTCCAGTTATGACCATTACGCGTAGAATTTCGAAATGAAACCTGAATGAAACGCAGTGTGATCCGGGCCCGCTTTTAATAAATAGCGGGTGCCAAATCACTGCGTGCCCTACAAGAGAGGCCGGAACGTTGACCGAGTGGTCGGGGGAAGAGCCGATCTATCCGGAGCAGCTGGATGGTGCTGGCTTTCGGAGGGATACGGTCCTGAAGACCCCGGCCCGTGTTGTAAGTAAATCAAGAGGGGTGCAGACAGGAAAGGGTCTCTTTTTATTAAATAGAGAGACTCAGACTGTGGAAATCCACCAGATCTGTGGCACTCAAAATATACTGTGCTCATGCTGCCCCCTGTTTCACAAGCCAGCTTAAAGAAATCATTAACTATTTTACTAGTTTCCAGTCAATATATCTATTGCAGCTCTTACATTTCTTAACATCAATCTTCTTAGTTTTTAAGTCCCTGAAAGCTGCTATGTTGCAAGTCATCTAATTCAAAACAGCTCCTTTCATCCCTAACACATCAAGTGTTCACATGCTGATGCTTCTGCTGCAATGAGTTTGTCTTCCGCAATAAATAACTTCTTTCTTTATCAACAGAGGATACTCTTACCATATTGTAGATAGTGCTCTCTACCATGCCAGGGACAGACCTTGAATCATCCACTCAACAAAGCACAGTAAAAATGAAACCTGCATTTCCTCATCCGTACTTACTATCATAACACTCTCTCTCTCCCACAGTTCATTAGACAAAATTTAATGATTTTAAACATTTATCCTTCATAGGAGGCTTTTTTTCCATAAATCACCCTTGACCCATTAACAATGCAATTTACAGAAATATTTACTCCACAGCTTACTTTACTAAGTAGATATCTCCATCGCAAAGACCTTGACTTACTAGTTAGTTTATATCTCTAAACTATAGTCATAAGCTTTGAACAGTAATTTAAAAGATTAATATTTTAAGTACAATGTCAAATTATTTATATTTTCCAAGACAGATTGGAGAATATTGTCTCACTGAACACCACTCCAATTCTACACAAAGTCTCTACAACTAATAATTTTATGTATTTGTTATACAAAAGTAATAAACCTTTACTCAAATTATTCTTTGATGTCATAAAACAGCTATACATCACAGTTTTGAGTGATCTACAAATAGCTCTGTCCCATGCAGACCAGCCTTCATCATTCTCAGCAAACGCATCAGCGTGATGCTCTAAAAGGAGTTGCACCATCTAAAGAAAAAATGAACAAATACAAATCAGACATTTTCACTTGTGACAACAAAAATGATGTTTACATTAAATTTTACAATTAACAGATTATATGTAACATGAAAATATCGTTTTGTACAAAATAGGAAATGGTTAGTTTTTCAAACCGTGCCAAAATTTATTACTACTAACAGCCACACACACCCAGTGCTAGAACAAGCAAGAAAATGTACATATGGCATAATATTCAGCTGAATCCAAGGACTTTGATAACTGTTTTAATTTTTTTTTTTTATTTCTCAAAGAGACAGATATTACATTTTTATTTTATTTTTTTTAAATCAAATATCCAAAAAACTGAGAATAGAATATAAATTACATGGATTAGTAGAGTACATAAAATCCATGTTTGCTTATAGTATTTTAAAAATATCATGTACAGTACCTAAAAATAAGGCTCAAATAGATTTGTACTGGTTGATGATTTTCACAAAGGATTCCACTTCAAGTGATGTAAAAACTGCATTTTTTGTACTGTTGTTAGTTGTTGGTTTTGGGTAGTTTAATGGGTGATTGTAGTTCACATTTCTTAAACATAAAAGTTTCCAAAGTAGGACACATTTGGAGAATTAAACACTTTGTTGTAAAAGTGTAATACTGTCAGCAAGTCATTGTGATGCTTTGGAGGTAAATTATAGTGTCACAGAAATAATGAATAATTACCATCTGAAGATAATGCAGCTGTGCTGTCATTTTAGTGTAACATACCATAACTACCAGGGACATATAAGTCAAAATAACTTTTCTCAAGCTAAATTTGAAACAGTAAACTCATCAGAAATCAAACTGAGTGTTTCTCCATTTTATGACAGATAAGTCTGAAAATTCACAAATTCGTTTATTTCAGTAGGTGTTCTTAAAAGTTCAAAAATGTGTACAATGCATTCTGTTCAGTTTCAATAAAAATGGAACCTTCCCAACAAATTTCCTTGAAGATTAAGTGAGCCATATTTGAATAAAATCAGTCCACTGGGAGAAGAATTGTTTCATGTGAACATACAGACCAACAGACAGACAGAATTACGACAATAGGATCTTTTGATACTGCAAGAATGCACCTTAAATAGGAATGACATTTTTTTCATTGTGTCATCTCATTTTATATCTTATTTGTAACAAATCAATTAACTGAAACCCCAATTAATTAACTGAAACTCATGAAAATACATTCTAAACTAAATAAATATATTACATAAACCATTTATTTGATTAATTCATAATCAAGCCATAAACAATGATATACAACTGTATACCATGTTGGTATGATGCTACAGATGCAAGCATTGCTGCTTCAAAGCTGCAGGGGCTTGGGTTTGATTCAACTACCTGTATAATGCACTGTCCAGAAGGATTTTGCATGTTCTATCTTGTGTCAAGCCAAGTTTTCTACAAATACACCTGTTTCCAGCTCTATGCCAAAGATACACTTGTTTAAATTTAACTAGTGACAACCAATCAACCACGTGAAAGAGTACCCTGGAGTGTAGTAGTACACCCCATGGCTGTTTTCTGCTTGGATCTGATGCTGTCACAAAATGCTCTGGTTCCTTGAGAAAGAAAATCCTTTGTTTGGAAATTGATACCTAGAACAAACATTGTCAGCACAATTTACAAATATTTGCATTAAAGGCCAGAGATTTTTTGCATTATAATAAGCTTCCCAAAGGAATTTCACTTATTAAAATGTTTAGAACAACTCTCACATTTGACTTCTTAAGCATTTTTAACATTTTTAAATCATTTACTCAAAGTACTTATCTAGAATATTACTTCTTGCAATATAGTATGTGAAATAGTCTTTGTCCCAGGTGCTGTAAGTCTATTTTCAGCTGAGGGGCTTGAGCAATTGGCCTGGCAATATTTTCTATACCCATGAGTTTGTGTGCATATATGCAACCTGACCTTTCCTAAAATAAGAACTACCTATTTTTTTTTTTTTAATCGTGCATTTGTACTTTCATTTTGTGCTTTTCCCAGTCAAAGCCAGTACCATTTGCTACTATAAAGGGATGTTTTGTTCACAAGACTGCAGAGTGTCCTAAAGTTAAAAAAGCCGCTTAACAAAGCCTATGTGTGCTTCTACAAGTTGCACTGAGTGGAAAAGAAGCCCGCATTATGATACTGTTTGAAAGAAGCATAGAATTCGAATTGAGAAAGAACATCATTGTATGTAGAAAATCATTTTTTCAATCGTTTGCTGGCCTCAATCTGACCAGCAAACACCTGGCCTCATGGTATTTAGCCCTGGCTAGTGTGCAGTTTTAGTCATGTTGTGTATGTACGCTGCATTGTTTTCACATTATTGTGGCTTGTCCTTCTTCACCTCAAAGCCATTCACTTCTAAAATTAAGCTGTTGATATTCCAATTTAGGCAGTTCATAGACAATATATTTTCCTGAGCAGCATGTGATGGCAAGGCTGACACTTTTATTAGTCTTTAAATTTATATGGCTGTTTTTGTATGATGATGATAATGTCAAATGACATTACAATAATCTAATGCCACTTGATTGTGGTGTAGTGGTTAAAGCATTTGACCTCAAACCCTGAGATTGTGGGTTCCAATCTCACTACTGACACTGTGACCCTGAGAAAGTCGCTTCACTTACCACTGCTCTAACTGGAAAAACAGAAGAAATGTAACCAATTGCTATCTCAAATGTTGCAGGTGAACGTGCATAAAATTGTCGGACAAATAAGTAAAAAAATTCACTTATATGGTGCATTTAACAGGTAACACCATTACAAAGTATTTTGAAGAACAAACAGGATGAGCACACAGTGAAAACCAACACAAAATGGAAACTGTTGACAAGTTTAATCAGTAGTCCTATCGTTTAACATTACACAGTATGAAGCATTAACAAAAGGGGTAAGAGTCTATTTCCTACTATAGTGTCAAACGGTATCTTGACAGATCCCTTGGTCATTATAGTAGGAAAAAAATTGAAATAATACAACTGAGCACTTGTAACATTTATTCTTGAGTGACAGAATGTCCTAATAAATAACTGATTAATAAAACAGTAGTCTCCCTCAGAACATCTAGGAGTTTCAATTTTTGAAGTGAAACTGCCAGGACTCCTCTTCCCAGCCCACACTCCATCCAGAAATAATACAACTGATTTTGAATGTCCACATGACATGTAAAAAAGCACAAATATTTGCTTTACTAAAAAACTAGGTTAACCATTAATAACAGAATTAATGGTTTAATAAATGAGAATTATGCATACTGTATTTCAAATATTATATGGAACACAGCAGTACATAATCAGAGGTGGATTGCAAAGCATTTGATCATATGAAGGCAGGGCCTAGTCCAGCAGTATCAAAGCAAGCAAGCAGTCCACTAGAAGGCACATTCAAGCATACACACACATATTAATTTCCTTTGGTCCAATTTGGAGTCAACAGTCAACATAGAAAAAAAACCCAGAATGCTAGTAAAAAGCTCACAAAGACACAGAAGGAATGCAAATGCAGTAACCAGGCAAAACTTTTATCCCAATCACATGGAGCGATGAGGCTGTGGAGCTATCCTGTAACTTCATAGGACATAATGATTTTGTTAATTACATCAAGTGAAAGAAGAAACAATTCTATTTATTTCTACTTAACCAACTTAAATGAAACCTGTTGGTTAATTTTAATGTTAACTGGCAAATATCTGAACAAAAGTTATATTGTGATGCACATAAAACAACAGTTGTACCTTATAATCATCATATTGAACAGCATCTTGGAGGGGAGTTATTCCATTATATCCTTTGCAGTTAATATTAGCACCTGCTTTAAGAAGTTCCAATGCAATTTCACGATGACTACTTAATACTGCTTCATGTAGTGGGGTCCATCCTGGTTAAAGAGATAATACATTTTTAAATGTTCATCTTTGACGATTTTGAGTTAGTTTACTTTCTGTAATTTACTTTAACCTTACAATATAATGCATAACAAACCTGTTTATTAATATTATCTTTTTATGCACATGCCAGGCATGTATTTTGAAGCTATAATAACAACAAATATAAAACACAAAATAACTGTTTAAATATCAACTTAGAGTCAATATTTAATGGATGCACCTTTGACAGCTTTACGTATCTGGACACAATGAGGATTCATTCTTTTTATTTTTTACCATGGAAGTTATTGGCCACTTTACTTTCTTCCAATTATATTAAATGATTGAGTCCTTAATTGATTTGTTAAGTTACATCATACCTGCATAATCTGCTTTATTTACATTGGCTCCTGCTTTGATGAGTTTTCTCACAAGATGGATATCTTCATTCTTAGCTGCAATATGCAACCTGGTCTCTCCATAAATATTGATTCTGTTCATCCAACGTGTAGAAAATCTCTTTGGGGGAATGGCTTTAATGCATGATTTATTTGCTGAAAGAGACACATATAGAAAACATTTTTTTTTCTTTTGACATTATAATTCCAGCTTACACTGCATCTGTTACAACACTAAACGTTAATTAACTGAATGCTTATTTATAGTGAAACTGTAAACAAATAAATAAAATAAAAACTAGCAAAGAAAATCCTTGAAACATGCACAAGTTAGGTTAAGGAGATCAATACAAAATTTTGAACAATACAAATACCATTATTATTTTTTTAATAATAGACAATTAAAGATGGGTCAGATTAATTGGCAAGTTCAAATTGGTTCCAATTTTGGACTGGCACCCCATCCAAGTTTTGCTTCAGTCATGCTATCTGGATAGGCTTTGGCCTCCACAATCATGTACTGTGTTAATTAGGTATGATAATAGATTGACAAATGGGTGATCTTTTTACTAATCCTTTCCAAAATGCATACCTTTTTATTAATAAGTTTTGCCTTTGAGCATAACAAAGGAAACTTGGGAGAAACTCTAAATGGCAGCAAATAAGCAAAGCAAAAATGATTTATCAATCCATTTCCTATCCAGAAAAAAAGGCTTTCCAGTTACAGTTTTGAAAGGCTCAAACCAGCCAAGAAAGGGGTGCCAGTCAAGGCCAATGGGCTTATTAAAAAATCTCTATTCACTATCTTTATGCAAGGACACATTTAATAGTTCTGAAAGAAATCTTGAATATACTAGTATATGTTACTAACGGACAGACCAAAGAGAAGGGATTTACCAGATTTTTGTTGAAAACACTTCTACAGACAGCTAAATGTGGAGGTAAAATGTGAGGGTACATGCAAGCTCAGAATAGTGTATTACTACAAAGGCAGCACACAATAAGTGAACAAAACAAAACTAAAATGTTTCATTAGCATGGTTCCTCTGATAACATCCAACTTTAAATACACTTGCATAATATAAATCTCACTTAATCCAATTCAAGATCACCAGGTAGCTTTAAAAACAACTTATCACAGCTAATCTGAACTGTAATGTAAAAAAATGTCTTTCCGGTGACTAAATTAATTATGCAAAATAAAAAAAAATAGTGATTCTGTTCATAGGCAGACTTAATACTAAACCAGCAAATCTTCAGTACATACAAGTAAAAGCAGAGCATGATGATAAATGCTGCTGATGCAATTTCCTTGTGCACTAGTGACTGTGATCAAGAAAAAACACCCTTTATTTTTCTTTAATTTCTACAATATGATTGTAGTGACTACGAATTATACATTTTACTTACAGATCACTGGAAAACACTAGCAAGAAGCATAGTTCAAGATTATAGGGATGAAGGTACAAGAAGATTCTTTGTGCAGAATGTATCGTCCAAAATGTGTATGTTTTTTGGTCTGTACTCAAATCTTTACTCATAATTTAAGTAGATCATTGTATTCCAATGACATGGCCTTTATAAAATGCTGCGAGTAGAGTAGTGACTCATGAGAACCCAAAAACATTTTTTGTTTATTATCCCTTCCTACAGGTTAAATAATTATTTTCTTTCTTTATCTTCCAATAAATTTTATAGATATGCTAAAAATCCTTTTATGATTTTAATTTCCATGTGTCATGGAGTGAGATGTCAACAAATCAGAAAGCACTACCAAGTCTATAGTTATTTTAGAGTTGTTTTGATACTATTGTCGACTCATTTTTAAGAGACTATTCGATTTTTCAGTGCACTTTTCCCACTATTTCTGACATCTTTTGGTATTTCAAGAAAACAAAGGGAACAAAAAAGACCTTCAAAGAGCCACTTAAGTCTAAGACATCATCAGTGCAACATCATTGTCTGTCACAGTTGGTGGAATAGACAGATGTAGGTCCCAATCATCTGGCCTATTCCATTGTGATGGGTTTGAGGCCTGCATCCATTTCCACATCCCAGCAAATCTTGACGTGTCACTTGGAGTGAAACTTTGTTACATACAAACTGCAAAGCTAAACTTGGAGTCCCTTACAATCACTTTCAAAACCTTAACACAAACACACCGTGCGCCACTCCATCGTTTATACCAAATAGCTATGTAATGCAATCAGATGACAGCTCAAAGATCATACAAATAATATTTCTGAATTTAAGATATTAGAGATTAAACATTAGGAGGAATGTTCAAACCATTGCCTTGAGATAAAGTTAAGATAAATTTAGAGAAAGCCTGAAACAAACATAAGGAAAATTCAAGGTAATATAGAGAATTAAAAGAGTAAATTCAAGTATAAACTAATCTCCTCCTGACTCTCTCTCTAAAAAAATCCTGGAAATCCTCCTTTTATAAATAGCCTTACTTGAACTTTCAATAACATGGATCAATAAATCATCCAGCTCTAATACGGAGACATGGCAATCCGCTGTGTGCTATGTTGGGAGCTGGTTGGCCAGTTGTGACACATCCCAATCTTAATTTTGTAATTTCTCCTTTTGTCTTTATGTGTTTATTCTCTTCTTTTGGGCTTATGGTGTTATTAGTACCTCTCTCCCAAGTGTGCATGTGAATAAATACCTTTTGATCCTCTAGGGATCTCTGTTACAGGGTGGTGTGGGTGTTTTGTCTTGGTAAAGTAATATATTGTTCTACTTTCCCCTTTTGTATTATTAATACATAGCCTTTGTCAGAATGCCTCAAGTCTCCCAGACTTACCACTGTTTATAAAGGTATTATAGTATATAACTTTTCCCCACCTTCCCTTCTACATCTATAACCTCAGGCAATTAGGTGTAGTAAAAGACAAGCAGGAGTTAAGTTACAATTTAAACAATGTATTATTGGTAATATTCATAAATAATAACAATATGTAAAGTACATTTGAGTATTGGCAACCATACAACCTGATTAAATGGTGATGTGTAGTTTCAGGCGGCACACAGACTTGTTTGTTACTTAATGTCTCTAATTAAATAATAACAATATGCCAAGTATATTTGAATATTGGCAACCACACAACCTGCTTAAATGGTGATGTGTAGTTTCAGGCGGCACACAGACTTATTTGTTACTTAATGTCTCTGGTTAAATAATAACAATAATAACAATATGCAAAGTACATTTGAATATTGGCAACCATACAACCTGATTAAATGGTGATGTTTAGTTCAGGCAGCACACAGACTTGTTAGTTACTAAAAAAATGTCTCTAGTTAAGGCATCATTTGTGGCCAGCTTTCTTCAGAACAGGCCGCATGCCTCTTTCAATATGGCTACTGAACTGTGTTCTCCATTGTGTTGTCCTTTCAGTTCATCAGTTTGGTAAGAGAGCAAGATGCTCCTTCATCAGATGTTAGTAAGAGAGAGACAGTGAGATTAAGCAAGCAGATTTATAGATGTTCTGTCCAACCCCTACAGCCAATAGGAAGTCATGGTACTTAAAGGCTTCTGATACAAGCCAGTTCCAAACAGCCATGCTTCAGACCAATGGGGGAACAGAATACATCTTAACACCTGCCACCCCTCAAAACCATATGTTAAGGTAAAGCTTGGAAGTTAGGCAGCCTGGCTTTCTTACGGGGGTTGAGAGACTTTAGCAGAGGAACAATGACCAAACTGGTTTAAGGCACATCCCCCAAATCCTGTCGTAAAATTCAAAGAGACTCTGTCCCAAAAGGCAGGGGCAATATCACATTGCTTTGCCGAAATTACAAATGAAGACATACAAAATATTTATCAACTTGTATGCAAAATCTCACATCACAACAGTGGGCAAGATCAGTTTGTCATTTATCATGCATCACCTGTCTGTATCATTTGCTTTGTAGTCTATTTTGCTCATTGTTAAATGCTGCTATTTGAATACAGTTAAGGGAGCAAAGTCTACAGAGAAAGACAAATAAACAGGAAAACAACAAAAATGTGAATATTTCCATCCATTATCCAACCCACTATATCCTAGCCAGTCCCAGCCAACACAGGGCGCAAGGCAGGAAACAAACCCCGGCAGGGTGCCAGCCCACCACAGGTGAATATTTCTATATTTCTTATTAATGTAAATTTCACAGTACTGCTCTTTTCTAAAGAATAAGAAGTCCATATCATAAAACAATTAAATTAATTAGAGGTAAAACGACTGATTGATTGAGAAACTGACTGGAACCAAAGCCTTCAGCCACAGGGATACCCCAGATCAGGGACTGAAAATCAGTGACTTAAACTTACTTCCTATTTTTAGGGAAGAAGCCTTGTGTTATTCATGTCTTCAACATGTTAAGAATCGACATTGTAAACAAACATGCATTCATTATTTTACAAATATTTAACAATCATATAACTACTTTCCTGTAAAAATAAAAATGTGTCAGTGTCTAATGTAGTTTGCCCATATCTTCATTCCTAGCATTAAAATTAAACAACAAATAATACTAAAACATTTTTACATAATAAACATTTTGTAATTTCTTATGCAAAATTATCTGCCAGGGCTATGTGAGAAGGGGGGAAGCAAGTTACTTCTTATATATCCTTTTTTACCCCAACAGCAATAAGTGCCAACATGATAATAGGCTCTGTAGCCACAATACTCAGCAACAATATGAAGTCAAGGTTAAAGCCAAAAGTTCAGAACCAGAGTCTCTCTGACCAAACAGTGAGCTTTGTTAGCTGGAATGTCAAAGGTCTCAATCATGATCCAAAGAGAAAAACAGTATTTTCTCACCTAATAGGTTTAAATGCCAAGATAATATTTTTACAGGAGACTCACTTAATAAGTAAGGACCAGTTTTGGTTGCAAAGAGATTGGATTGGTCAAATCCTTCATTCCAGCTATACTATGAAAACTAGAGGTATGGGAATCTTGATACATCTCATTTGTAGTATCAGATGTAGTATCTGATCCTGTAGGGCAATACAGTATGTCACAGTGATGGGTAATTTATCTAAAGTAATTTTGATAAATACTTATGCACCTAATTTGGATGACAGAGGTTTCATCAAAAATGTATTTGCATCTATTCCTAATGTAAACATTCAGAAAATTATAATGGCTGGAGACTTCAATTCTGCTTTAAATCCAAACATGGATAGGTCTTCTTCTACAGTAACAACATCTAATACTGCAAAAACAATCACACAGTTTGTGATGGATCATAACATACTAGACCCATGGAGCATAATCTACTGTATCTTCTCACCAGTACATCACTTTTACTCAAGAATTGATCATTTCCTTATTGTTAATAATTTATTGCCCACTATCAAATCTTGCAAATATGACACTACTGTTAGCTCTCACCACACCCCTCTGATCATGGAACTTAAATTTTTCTGCCTTACACATTCATCTTATAGCTGGAGTGATAACCCCCTGTCATTAGATATTAGATATTAGAACTGTACAGAATCTGAGCAAATTTATTATTTATAGAGACAAATGCTTCCTCAGAAGTATCTGCAGGAATACTCTGGGAAACTATGAATGCTTTTTAAGAGGGCAGATTATTTCATATCTTTCCCATAAACTGGAAACCAAGAAGGTGTCAGAGCTAATCAATGAAATTACCAGAATAGATCAAGAATATGGCAGGTTTCCAAATGAGGCACTTCATAGGAAAAGACATGTTTTGCAATTAGAATTTAACCTCTTGACAAGAAAAGAAATAGAATGGTTCATCATTAAATTGCAACATCAACATTATGAACACGGAAAGAAGGAAAATAAGATCTTAGGTCAACAAATCCACAATAACAAAAATTACCAACACAAACGGAGATAAAATCATTGATCATAAAAATACAACCCACATGTTTAGAGAGCACTATAAGTCCTTATATTCAACCCAGTTTAAAGGTGATAAGACACAATCTAATGAGTTTTTTGACGCATTATAAATACCACAGCTAGATACTCTTAGAGCAGAAAAACTGGATAAACATTTGACACTCTCAGAATTATGAGATGCTATAAACTCACTCCAGTGTGGGAAGGAAGCAGGCCCTGAAGGAAAACCAGTGGAATTTTATAAAAAAAAAAGTTTCAAATAAGTTAGTTCCACGATTAGTAGCAACATTTATAGAAGCTAAAGACAACATTCTACATTCTCCAAGCATTAATTACAGTCTTTCCAAATAAAATTATGTGCCACTATGTATTTCACATGCATTTCATTCACAAGTGTAAACAAACTTCATGAATGTTCACTATGTTATCAAACATGTCTAAACAAGTGATTTTATAAAGGAAAAATGAAAAAGATGAATGTACTGTAGATGCATGGACAAATAATAAACTTGTCCTCACAAGATTTACTTGCATTGTCTCTTCGATATTCTTCCATCCTGCAAACAAAGAAAATATAATGTTGGGTTTTCATACAATTTGTGATTTTGCATTCAGTTAAAATTTTCTCTAAGTAATTCAATGTTAATTTAAATAATTATTTAATTTAACACAACAAATGATACAATTCTTACAAAGATAGTGGTTTACACAATTTGAACTGTCCTGTTATACAAGTGAAAATTATACTAAAACAACTTCTTAGTAAAAAATTGCCTTACAAATTAAATTCAGAATTTCCACATTTTGATGACGTTTGTTTTATAATGACAACTGTTGATAACATAATTAAAGCTGACAAAATTAAATTAGTGGTCCTGAAACTTACTGCCTTGCAACAACATTGTGGATTCATGAATAATTAATAAGTCACGTGGTTGCATATAGAGGGAACTTTAAGATTAGCATCTAATGTTACAATAAGATTAATATGATTAGTATCCAACAGCTTCACAATTTTTCAACAAAAAATGTACCTATAATTTGATCCATCATTCCTTTAATTTTATGCACCTAATTTGTGCTGTGTGCTCTGTGATAGATGCATACAGCTGACAGAATTTAACTTTGTAATTCTATAAACCTAATTGAATAATTGTACCTTTTGTTTATATTTGTATCTCTTCCCATTCTCTTTTTAGGTCTGTGTGTGTTACTTTTAGCAAACCTTAATTTTTGCTGCTCTGAAAAAAATACATATTTAAAAAAATATCAAATCACTTGCATGGTTTTAAGTATTTTGCATACAGATATTTATACACAAAAACAATGCAAAATTTTTTTTACACTATAATTAAACTGTTAGTCACCAAAAAAATAGGCTGTATGAGTTTACTTTTCTAATTATAAGCAGTGGCTGATGGATCTATCATTCACATTTTCTGCCACACCCAATGCTCAACTTCATGCTGCCTACCTTTGGAAAGACTCCACACTAAAGGGAGTGTTACCCCCTTTTTGAAATATTGGCAAAAATAAGTAATCCAAGATCTTTGACATTACCAGACAATGTTTTTGTATATTATTTATTAGATATTTAATTAACAAATGTCTATGTTTTCTGGAACTGACATATGTTAAAGATCTAATTAATAAGCCATATTATTAAAATAAGTCAAATATCAGCATTAAATCTTCATTTTTTTCTTTTTTACAATTCTTGTCAGCACAACTCTTATATTCACAAGGGTTGTGAATTTCCAAGGGCACTAATATGATACTATTGTCACAGAGGACACAAATTGGCTGGCATCCTGGCTAGGATGGATGAACCCTTGACTGGCTGGAAAGCCTTTATAATGTATAGATGGAGGGATACAGCCACCCAGGGCCATGTGCTCCTGCAGTGTGATAGATGGCAGCATCCCTCTGGATCTCTCATGTACACATCTGCAGGGGTGCATGGTAGCTGCAGTCCTAATGGATTCTCTGCTGGGTTGCTCAGAAGCCGCGAGGGTGAGCTGCAGGAAGAAGCATTACTCCTTTTAGGGAGATTATTTCTGGATTCAAAGCACTTCTTGGGTGCACTGTTGGGACACCGGAAATACTTCCAAGGTCTGGTGTAAAAAAAGCCACTTCACCTCACCCAGGGAGTTGGAGTCAGGTATAGAGGAAGGACAAAGTCCATCTGGGAGGAACAAAGGAGGAAAAGATAGAAGAAGAAAAATAGTTTGTTTCATTGTAAGATGCAGAAAAAGAAGAATGGGATTGGGAGCACTGATATGCTCCCTATAAGCCAAACTTTCCTGATACTTAGGACACAGAATAGTTATAGAATGCTAATCATTTCTGCAATATATTATGAGATTTTATTTATTTTTAATTTGAGCAAAATTGAGGCTAAAAGGATATCTCCATGGACAAAAATGTGTGATTGCTAATTTATCCTCGTATGCCTTTTTAATACTGTACAAATGAATTTAAGATCTCTCAACAATCTCTGGCAACTGAGAATTTTCATACTGGGAACATTCTATTCTCTTTGATTACATTAGTTGTGTAATCTAAATTTAGTATACATGAACTTTCAAGAACTCCTGTCAGCCTGAGATCAGTCCTAGTCTGTAAGGATAGATAGATAGATAGATAGATAGATACCAAAGAACTCTTGATGTTAGTAATTACAAACTAAATTATGCAGAAACAGTTAACTTTATTTTTTTTGCTGGATTTTTTTTTTTGCAGCAAGATGTTCACAGCAACATTTCAGCTAGTATTTAAACACAAAAGACAATGTGTATTTCTTTTGTGATTTAGAGAAACCCGGTCTAGTATCTGTAAGAACCTCTGGCATTTGTTCCTTTGACGCTCGATATCTTTAAAAAATTATTTAGGTTTTACTGTATATAAACAGTGTGTTTACATACATAATTTCAACAAATCTTACCTAATATCTAAGAGAATAAAAAGGGTTTATGCTGTATAACTGTGCAGGAAATGTTTATAAGAGTGTGAGAGAGTTTATAAGGGCTTAAAATATATATAAATAACCATATGAACATATGGTTTTTACATCATAGATTTTCACCTTTCACAGGGGGTTCTGGAATAAAGGAGGGATCACTGTACCTTGTTCTCTAAATAGCACATAGCCTAAACATATAACAAACAAAAAACATATAAGACAAATATATTATACATTACACTGCTGCCACAGGATGAGATGCATTACTTAATAATTGGCAAAACACAAAGAAAGAGCCTGTAGGCCAAAGCAAGCTGAGAAACTACACAGGCTACATCACAGATCATGATGAGACAAGTGCAGACTCCAAAACAATAGGTTCAGCTCAAAGAATGTCAGTCATTGTCCTGAAAGTTGTTATATCATTAACTGCTTTCACTGTAGCAAGATAAATTAGAACATCTAAAACCTAACAAATATCCAATCAGATTATTAAAGCATTATTGTCTTATGGCAACTATTATTGTGTAGCAAGGGTAGACTTACCTATGGAAAGTAAACTTCAG
>JANRMT010062835.1:31905941-31982520 GCA_026402145.1 Polypterus bichir lapradei | reverse complement strand
ACAATTTATTTCACATACCTTTAGTCTGAGAATCAGGTTCAGTCACAGATGAAACACCTTCAGTCTCCATTTCCAAATGGTTTTCCAAAACTTCTCTAGTAACAGGATTTTCAACTGTACCATCAGTCTGATATTCATGGAAAGTAACCCCCACCTATTGGTCAGTGACAGTATAACGTAAAACGTTTACCAAACAGTCTGCTTTAGTTTAACTAAATAAATAACTAAGCACACATACACATGTAAGTTTAGATTGTATATATAGTCAGGATAGTATATACTGTACAGTATGTATGTGTATGTACGTACATATATATATATACAGTACAGGCCAAAAGTTTGGACACACCTCCTCATTCAATGTGTTTTCTTTATTTTCATGACCATTTACAGCACTCCATCACTCTCCTTCTTGGTCAAAGAGCCCTTACACAGCCTGGAGGTGTGTTTGGGGTCACTGTCCTGTTGAAAAATAAATGATCGTCCAACTAACCTGACTTCTGCACAACACAACTGCTGGTCCCAACTCCATTGATAAAGCAAGAAATTCCACTAAATAACCCTGATAAGGCACACCTGTGAAGTGAAAACCATTTCAGGTGACTACCTGATGAAGCTCATCGAGAGAATGCCAAGAGTGTGCAAAGCAGTAATCAGAGCAAAGGGTGGCTATTTTGAAGAAACTAGAATATAAAACATGTTTTCAGTTATTTCACCTTTTTTTGTTAAGTACATAACTCCACATGTGTTCATTCATAGTTTTGATGCCTTCAGTCATGAAAATAAAGAAAACACATTGAATGAGGAGGTGTGTCCAAAATTTTGGCCTGTACTGTATATATATATGTATGTACATACACATACATACTGTACAGTATATACTATCCTGACTATATATACAATCTGAACTTACATACTGTAAGTGCATACTGTATATATATAGTCACACATACAAGCTTGGGTCATGCTACTCAGGATTTGGGTCATCCTTTCTCACGGGTCCGGATATTTATGTGACATTAAAGAGATTTTCATCTGCCTTAGAATAGAGTAGCAAAATCCGAAGGAACCATGATGTCCATTGTGTGTGTGAAATTTGCTCCTGCATGATGCATAAACCAGCCAAAAATCACTTTTGTCATCAGAAGTTAAGAGATCAGAGAACTACTTGTCATTAGCCTCCTACAGCTAAAAGAGTTGATGGAACTACAGTATATCTATAATAGAGCCCTGAAGCAGCACACAAACCACAATATAGGTCTCTGCCTACCTGTCACATGCTGGGAAACTAAGTGAATTTAGTGTCATTATGTGGCTCATACTTAAACATGCAGCTTTTCATAGCCTATCCCTTCCCTATTGAATGCTTGGCAATGTTAATCCCTCTTAAGTTACAGTACGTGATGAGGATAAAATAAAGAGTCTGACTGGCACTGTACATTATTGCCTCCGTAAAATCCAACAAACTAGTCATTCTTCTTGATTGGTCACGACTGGTCCAACACACAGAATATAGTTGCTAATCCATTTTTGTTACTTACAGCATACATGTCTTTGGATACTACCAAATAATGCTACTTACTCTCAGTCTCTCTTCCATATAAACCTAGGTAATGAAGCCTTTGCATATTCTACAAATGGAAATGTTGAATGTACCAAGTGTCACTATAAAATGATCGGAGAGTGGTTATTCATTAGTATTCCACCAAAAAAAAAACCTGCTTAATTCAATGCAGGTTCAAGGGGGGCGAGATCCATGAGTGACTGGTGGTTAAAAAAAAAAAAAGTAAAAATAAACAGAGAAAAAATCTTTTAAATTAGATTCAATAATTTGATGGTTTAACACCAGTGCCACCCAATGACAAATTTATGAAACTTAAACAATTTATTGTAGAAACAGCATGTTGTCCCTGTGATTGCTTCTTATACTTTATACCTGTGAATGCATGCATATCCCACTGAATGTTTAGTCCAAGAATGTATAAATATAAAATATGCACATTTCATTAAATCGTCCAGACAACAGCCTTAATTAAACAGCCTAAAAAAAATTTTTTATGGCAGTAGCAAGTATCGTAATATTGATACACTACATTTTAAGGTGGCACAAAAAAAGATATGTGTACATATATCCCTTTTCTACTTTTTAGTGAAACGATTGTCTTCTATTTAGTAATGTCGATAAATGACCTAGCAAGAAAATATATGCTGCAGTTAGCCTCATCTTAAACAGAATACTACGCAAAATATGTATATCATAAAGCTTAATCAGTATTTATCTGTTTATTCTTCATGCATTTGGACACACCTCAATAAAATGCCACAAAAACTTTCAGGGATCATCCTCTCATCCAGGAAGAGGTCACCAGCTTTGTTTTAGCAAAAAGCATTGGTCTGGAAGTTGTAGCAGTACCACATCTAGTGCAAAATGCCACCAACATAATAAGCCCATCTAAGCAGAAAAAACTTGCTTTGCTTGCCTTGCTTTTTCCATGGTCAATTGTATTAGCTTTAGCCTTGATTGAAATGCTACAATCCACTGAACATTAAACTTCTTTATAATAAAGCAATACAATAAATCCTACTCTAGATTAGGTAAATTGGAGAATGTTATGTTTTATTTCTGTTCTATATATTGATAAAGCTCAATCTCTGTCTTTTTCTTTGTTCTTTATGTATAAATGTGTTTTTCAAGCTAGAAACTTGAAATTTGGCACAAAGGTACACTACTTCTTATACTAAGTAATGTTTGTGGCATCTAACCATTAGCCATCAAGTTCAATGAATTCTAAGACCTCTTTCTTGAAATTTCAAGTTTGTTCTTTAAAATATGGCGCAAAAATCTATAGATTTAGCATTCACTTACTAAAAAAATATTCTTTCTAACAGATTGTTCATTCAAATACTTTTTCTATTAGAGAGCCATGAAACCTAATCAACTTCTGTTCTCCACATTATGCTGCAACATTTCTAGAATTTTCTCTAAGCATAAGTACACCAACTCACTTATAACCGAGATTCCAAATTCAATATTTTTCTGCAAATTTATATTATGTACAAACAAATCAATGTTAACAATATGTATGTACAAGTGTAAGGATAATAAAGTTTGTTGATATATAACATGTTATTACTGTTAACCTTTTACCTTTCCACTTTCTGAGCAGGGCAATGACAAATAACTCAGCTTTTAATAATATGCATAATAAATTTAATTCCTTTATGATTCAACCAAAACTCTATAATAATGCATCATTTAAAGTTCATTTCAAGATATAATAGATTTTTTTGTTACCTGGACATATTTATCCTCCATAGACTCCAGTGTCATGTTTCTCAGGGTAGTTGACGCATGCCTGAATGCACTTACCTGGGTACCTGATAATTCATCCATTGTTTCTGAGGAGCTCTTAAGTATTTTCTCACAAAACGTGTCAAGTTCCTTCAGCTCCACATCATTAGCATTGGAAAGCATAGTATTGTTTTGTTCCTGTATGTCTATTGCAAGATCTGATATGTATGTAGATGGTAAACTCTTCAAAAATGTTAAAGTCTCGTTTGACTGACAATTTTCAAGTTCTTCCAAGGACTTGTTTATTTCTGGTGGAGTATTCTTAGCTTCTAGTGGATAATGCACCACTATGTTGTGCAAAGGTAATTGTATGGATGAAACTGAGGGTGTGATTTTTACTGAATTACCTGTTGCAAAATCTATTTCATTGCTACTGGTTGAATGCAAATCAACAAAACTGAAGTCAGGCTTGGTAAATGAAAGCTTCTCTCCTGTACTGCCTGACAAATCCTCTGAACAAACCACTGAAGTGTCCAATTGTCCACATATTTGGAATCCATTATCCGCTCTAGTAGAAGAGGTGGCAGTAATTAGAAGACTTTGAGAACACACAGTTTCTGATGAGTCCTATAAATATATAAACATTATATCTTAACCACCTACATTTAAATACCTTACAAATACTGTATTCTGTATTACCTTTTTTTATCTTTTATTGAATTTATTAAGAGCATGTAACAATACATACATTCAAGTCAAACTTAACAAAACTGAATTCAACTCCCACCCATGAGAAAGAGTGGAAGGCCAACTGCCAGAGTAAAACTCTGAGAGTAGTAAAGAGGGAAAGAAGTCCTTCTCCAAAATATAAATGTTTATTCTAAAAAGTCATTGATTAGATCCTGCCAGGTTCTAAAAAAAAACATTTTGAACAGATCCTTTACGTCAGAATTTTTCCAATTTCAAATAGTATATAACATCAGTTGCCAACTGACTTAAAAGAGGTGGGCTAGGATTCTTCTAGACTATAAGTCTACATGCTAATAATGAAGTAAGGACAATTACAGTTTGTCCTTCTCCACTTTAAACCCATCTGGAAGTACACCAAACACAGCTATTAATGGATTATGAGTGATTGTGAAACCAAGGCTGTCTGATAGGCACTTAAAATGTTTTGTCTAGAATGATGTTAATTTAGTACAGGCCCAAAACATTTGGCCTAATAAGGCTGGAGCTCGATTGCAAGGTTCACAGGTTGGATCTTGCCTTGGAAACATTTTGGACAATTTTAAACAAGACAGATGTGCTCGATAAAAGATTTTAAGTTGAATAACTGAATGCTTTGAGCATATGGAGCTAGAGTGAATTCTGTGCATGCCTGAAATGTTTTTCTGAAATAATGAGTGAAAGATGCTTTTCCCACTGTACTCTGGGATCTTTTTAAAAGAAAGGGACTTTAAAATGGTTTTATATATTATAGACATGCTGTCTGAGTCTTCAAGACAGATCAATGTTTCTTCTGAAATAGAAATAGGTGGGAGGTGATGAAAATTGGGAAGATTTCGTTTAGCAAAGTTTGAAATTTGAAGATAGTCAAAAAATTTTGTTGAAGGGAAGCTAAATTTGGAGTGTAATTGTTTTTAGGATACAATCACATTTATATACAAATCTCTAAATGATTTAATCCAGTACATTTTCCAAACATTAAAAACTGTAAGTTTGAAAGAATGGCAAAAGGTGGTTATCATGTAGAGGTGCCACAGATAAAATATTCTCTTACTTGAAGTGCTTCCTACATTGGGTCCATATTCTGAGTGAATGAAGGACAATTGGGTTGTTAGTATATTGACGATACCTTGTATTTACTGGGGTACAAAGCTAGGAATACAAAGAAGTACTGCAGGATTTCATTTCAATTGTGGACCAAGCTAGTGTGTATTCATCTATTTGTGTTAATGTCCAGGTTTTTATAGCTTGTATATTTGCCGCCAAGTGATAATATTGAAAATTAGGTAGAGCCATGCCACCTTCTGATTTAGGTCATTGTAGGGTTGCCTTTTGGATGCATTGATACTTTGAATTCCAAATAAATTAAGTTATAATTGAATTTAATTTCTTAAAAAAATATTTGTTGATGTATTTAGGGATGTTCTGTATTACTGTATTAGTCTGATTGTGTTTGTGCAAAGTTAAATTGTAACAAATAATGGACACAAATTAAGAAAAGAAAGAAGAAGTTAGAAAGAAACCTCTGGCCATAGTACCATCCCAGAAGTCGAGTTTAAAACTCCTGCTCTAAAGTTTACTTACAAAGGTAGGAAAAAAATAAAGAACTTCCAGTAAAGAGATGTGTTGCAAAAAGAAAGGCATTGTTGATGACAGAGGTCACAGGAGAATGTCCAGTCTGGTTCAAGTTAATATAAAGGCTATAGTAACTCAGATAACCACTCTGTGCAACTGTGAAGAGCAGAGAAGCATCTCAGAATGCACAACATGTTGAAGCTTGGAGGGAAAGGGCAAAAACAGCAGAGGACAAGTCATATTCCATTCCTGTCAACCAAGAACAGAAAGCCGAGGCTGCAGTGGGCACAGGCCTACTGAGATTAGATAGCTGAAGACTGGAAAAATGGAGATTAATCTGATGAGGAAAACAGGTGGTAGGGTCAGAATTTGGCACAAATAATATGAATCCATGCACCCAACCTGCTTTGTGTCAACAGCTCAGGCTGGTGGTGGTGCAATGGTATGGGCAATGTTTTGAGCAGGATGCACAACATGTTGTCCCTTGAGTAGGATGGGCTACAACAGCAGAAGACTATTTCAGGTTCCACTCCTGTCAGACAAGAACAGAAAGCTGAGTTTGCAGTGGGCACAGGCTCACCAAAACTGGACAGTTAAATTCAGGAAAAACATAGCCTGGTCTGATGAATCTCAATTTCTTCTGAGGTACACAGGTGGTAGGGTCAGAATTTGGCATCAGTAGCATGAATCTACACACCCAACCTGTATTATGTCAACAGTCCAGGCTGGTGGTGGTGTAATGGGGAATAGTGGAAGATATTTTCTTGGCATACTTTGGGCCCATTAATATCAAGAAATCATTGTTTAAATGTTGAGGCCTATTAGTGAACTGCTGTTGACCATGTGCATCCCTTCATGACCACAATTTACCTATCTTCTAATGGCACGATAATGCACAATGCACAATGTAACAAAAATAAGGTTGTCACAAACTGGTTTCATGAACATGGCATTAAGTTCAGTGCTCTTCAGAGGCCTTCCCAATCATGGATTTGAATCTAATGGAACATCTTTGGGATATTGCCGGACAAACCTGCAAAATTTCCATGATGCTGTCATCACAAACTAGGACCAGAATCTCTAATGTTTTCAACATCATGTTGAATCCATGCCACGAACAACTGAGGCAGTTTGGAGAGCAAAAGTAAGCCCTACACAGTATTACCATAGGGTTGCTAATAATTTGTTCAGTGAGTGTACATGTATACCAAAAGATTTATTTGCCTCATAAATAGATTACGATTGCCCATGAATCTTAATCTAATGGAATTCAGGCTTTGAATTATGGATTTTAGACTAAAGTTGGGAACAGAGGACTTAAATGAAAGAATGAATAAACTAACTATATGTCTGTAAAATGCACAAAATTGTCCCAGGGTTGGCAATAAAATTAAGTGTATTTAGTTATTAAGCAGCCTGTGAAGATAAAATATTTTATGTTTAACATTTGCCAGGCATACTGTACTGTAACTAATTTTTCTCCCCTCACACACAGCAGGTGTAATCATAAAACAGAATACAATTGATAGAAAAGTCCCTGAGAGCTTTAAAGAAGAGATAGATATACATCAGACAATATAAAAATAGCAACAAAACTGGCATTACCTATTAAGAGATAAGATATTAATAATGAAATTTATATGGTTTTAATCGGACAAGAAGGCAACACATACCATGTCATCAATTGTATTTTCTGAAGCAATGTTATCTATCTTTTCCATGAAAGAAGATTCATTTACTACTGTGAAGATAAAACAGCAAAGCCTTTTACATATATCGATACACAATAATATTAAACATCACATAAAAGCAAAAAACTTTTTCTAGTGAGACTTTTACAATTGCTTTTATAATCGCATTTATTATTCACTTTCAAGTAAAATGTTTTGAAAAATTAAAAACCTGAAACACTTAATGACAGTAATGAACAGTACAGTAGTTATCAAGAATGCAATAATATTTTTGAAAATGCAGAGTATACAAATAAGGAATACTGCCTTTGGTAATAATATCAGGTACACGTGTAGGGCCGCAGGTCATTGTGGTAAAAGTCAAATATTACATATATACATATATTATTTCAATACAAGCATATTGATTATGGAAAAAAAACTCTAAAATATACTGTTTGCTATTAGTTTACATAGAGTGAAGAGACAGACAAAGATACATTCACAATTAGAATAATAATAACTTAAAATCTTAGCTAGAAGAAGGAAATCAAAACTCATTCCTGGAACTAGGTTTAGGGTGCTTATTAGCCAAAATGTTTTATATTGTCACTGGACCTAATGGATGCATTTGACCTCTGAGGAATTCAATTCCTATCTACAAAACAGTGTCACCTGTATTCTTGGGGACAAATGGAAGGAGTTGTGAAGAAAAATAGATTGATATCTGCAACTTGTGTGAAATAATGATTTCACAACCTTTTCATGGAACTAGGAGATGGAAGCCTCTTAAAGTCACTTATGAGAAAGCCATGGCATGACAAACCAATGGGTGAAATATAACGGAAAAACTATCAAATGTAGGCAACAGTTTGTAAGGAACAATAATTAGGGAGAAAACATCTTAATTGGACGCATCTGTAAAATAATTTTCTTTTTTTCCCCACACATCACAAATCTGCTTACAATGGATTACATTTTTATCTCCAGTCATTGGATTTTTATTGTCTTACCAGCTCAAGATTTTATACTTCAAGCCTCCACCTTCCACTTTTGGTCTGCATGTTGGGAATTTATCACTATTCTGTTACAATGCACAGAATTAATTTAACAACTCTTCACAAAACAGCATGAATTTATCGAGGTAAATGTAAATTTGGTAGGTAATCCTGCTTTTGTATTAAATACAATTAATGTTTCATGAGGGATTTCTCTGTACCTTTTACTGTTAAGAGTGCCTGTAAAGTTCAGTAAGCGATATCTGACCTTGAATATTATTTGAAAAAACTCAAGGAGAGCCCACCCTTTACTAACCCTTAATATGAATCCCTTTCTCAGATTAAAGCTAAGATCAACAACTCTCTTTTAAAGAATACCTAACTAATACTGTTCATGATAAATGTTATTTATCAGATGTCAAGCAAAGAAAATTACCTGCGTTAAGTCATCGCAAATGCTATGCTTTCTCTTCTTTAACTTCCATTAAGACTACATAAGGCACTCTTTGTAACATTTCTTTAGAAATTAACTGCCCTGCTAATTATTACTCCAAATTTTTACGGCTGATTGTTCCCCACCTAACTCCTGAGGCAACAGATGCAATCCTTGCCTTTACACAACTTCCAAAACATTCTCAAAATCACGCTGTTGTCTTAAATTCTTAGATCACCTCCATCAGATTGTCCCATTTATAGACCACCTTCTTTGATGAACTCAACCACCACACTGTCACCTCACCGGGCTGAACTGTGTCATTACCCGGTACTGGCAGCTCTTCATTGTATTCACCCAGTATATATATTGTTTATATGGTTTAAACACTGATAACAAGCGAGTCTAGTAATTCTGCTCCGTAACTTCACTGTAAACAATGCCCAGTGCTCATGATACCACAGCTATGCTGAAGACACACAACTGTATTTATCAATAGTGCCTGATGACTCGACTCTCTCAGTTCACTGACACAATGTCTTATTTCTGTTTCTAAATGGATGAGTAGTAATTTTCTCAAACTAAATAAGGAAAAAACAGAAATTTTAGTGATTGCCAAAAATGGATATAATGAGGGTATTAGAAATAAACTTGATCCATTAGGATTAAAAGTCAAGACAGAGGTAAAGAATTTAGGGGTAATTATTGACTCTGAGCTAAATTTTAAATCACATATTACTCAAATTACTAGGACAGCATTTTTTCACTTATGAAATAGTATATCAAAAGTTAGACCTCTCATAACTTTGCAAGATGCTGAGAAATTACTACACATATTTTTTTTCAGTCGACTAGTTTACTGTAACGCACTCCTCTCAGGCAACCCAAAAAAGACATCAATCAATTGCAACGAGTGCAGAATGCATCTGCTAGAATCTTAACTAGGAAAAGAAAATCCAAGCATATCTCTCCAGTTCTGATGTCACTACATTGGTTACCTGTGCCATTTAGAATTGACTTTAAAATACTGCTTATGGTTTACAAAGCCTTAAATAAACTTGCTCCATCCTATATTTCAGAATGCCTTTCACATTACACTCCAAATCGTAACCTTAGATCTTCAAATGAGTGTCTGCTTATACAGTGGGTACAGAAAGTATTCAGACTCCCTTCAATTTTTCACTCTTTGTTATATTGCAGCCATTTGCTAAAATCATTTAAATTATTTTTTCCCTCATTAATGTACACACAGCACCCCTTATTGACAGACAAAATAAATAATTTTTGAAATTGTTGCAGATTTATTAAAAAAGAAAAACTGAAATATCACATGGTCCTAAGTATTCAGACCCTTTGCTCAGTATTTAGTAGAAGCACCCTTTTGAGCTAATAGAGCAACGAGTCTTCTTGGGAAAGATGCAACAAGTTTTTCACACCTGGATTTGGGGATCCTCTGCCATTCCTCCTTGCAGATCCTCTCCAGATCTGTCAGGTTGGATGGTAAACGTTGGTGGACAGCCATTTTTAGGTCTCTCCAGAGATGCTCAATTGGGTTTAAGTCAGGGCTCTGGCTGGGCCATTCAAGAACAGTCACAGAGTTGTTGTGAAGCCACTCCTTCATTATTTTAGCTGTGTGCTTAGGATTTTTCTCCAGGATATCCCTGTATTTGGCCGCATTCATCTTTCCCTCGATTGCAACCAGTCGTCCTGTCCCTGAAGCTGAAAAACACCCCCACAGCATGATGCTGCCACCGCCATGCTTCACTGTGGGGACTGTATTGGACAAGTGATGAGCAGTGCCTGGTTGTCTCCACACATACCGCTTAGAATTAAGGTCAAAAAGTTCTATCTTGGTCTCATCAGAGGTGTCCGAACACACAGCACACAGCTAAAATAACAAAGGAGTGGCTTCACAACAACTCTGTGACTGTTCTTGAATGGCCCAGCCAGAGCCCTGACTTAAACCCAATTGAGCATCTCTGGAGAGACCTAAAAATGGCTGTCTACCAACGTTTACCATCCAACCTGACAGAACTGGATAGGATCTGCAAGGAGGAATGGCAGAGGATCCCCAAATCCAGGTGTGAAAAACTTGTTGCATCTTTCCCAAGAAGACTCATGGCTCTATTAGCTCAAAAGGGTGCTTCTACTAAATACTGAGTAAAGGGTCTGAATACTTAGGACCATGTGATATTTCAGTTTTTCTTTTTTAATAAATCTGCAACAATTTCAAAAATTATTTTTTTTGTCTGTCAATATGGGGTGCTGTGTGTACATTAATGAGGGAAAAAAATAATTTAAATGATTTTAGCAAATGGCTGCAATATAACAAAGAGTGAAAAATTGAAGGGGGTCTGAATACTTTCCGTACCCACTGTAGATGATGTGAAGGCTGTCACTACTCACATTAAAGGAATGCAGTCTCCTCAGAAAAAAGAGCCTTCTCTGACTTTTTATATATAGTTCATTTGTGTTATGAGACTAGTTCAACCTGTCATTCATATGGATCACCAAGTATTTGTAGGAGTACACCACTTTGCACCCACTCCCTGAACAGTGACCAGGCATACAAGCTCTTTGGTGCAGCAAACATCTATAATCAGTTCCTTCATTTTGCTGATGTAAAGCTGCACACAATTCTTTCTGCACCAAGAAAAAAGTTCTCCACCTGACTAATATTCTCTGCCTCATCCCCCTTATCAATAAACCTTATATGTTTATTCTCAGTCACCTGAGAATTTCTGCAAGTGACATGACTTGGTGTCAAACTTATAGTCAGAGGTGAACAGAGCGAAGAGTGATGTAGGAAATTAATTTATAATAGGCAGCAGGCTGTTGCTGATTCACAATCTCTGCAACATACATAACTGTTAATGTTAAGGTGTTCAGAGCTTCAAACAACCAAAAATTCTCCTATGTAATTAAAAATTGATAAATAAACAGACAGATAAATGTACATTATATTTTTGTGGTCAAGATATCCAAAAGACAAGTATACATTTCTCATATCAAATAATTGAGTGAATATTAAATGATAAAAAAAATGTTTTATATACTAAATTAGGTGTAAATAGATATTTTAAAAAGCAACATAAATTAAGTTGTCTACAAAATTTCATAAAATAAATACCTGAGCAATGACGGGGAATTTTTCTCCTCCTCTGTATTCATAACTGCCTAAAACAGTATTGAAATATTTTTTGTAAAAAATTACAAAATTCTTTATAACCAAATCCCAGAAAACATACAACAGGAATTGTATGCATGATAACTTTGAAGCATGTCATACTGATATCACAATGCTGATGCCGTTTGTCAGAAATCTTATTGTCACTTTTTCTGACAGCTCAACATCAGTGTCAAAGTCAAAACATCTCCTTTTTTTTGGACGTATAGGATGCTGTTCTACAAGGTAAATCAATTGCAAATGTAGTTGATTTATCACCTAGTTTAATCACATTTTTGCTGCAATCAGCTGAAAATAATAAATAATACATTCTAGGAGATTTTTCTTGGTGTTTAGCCTTCCATCCCAGATTCGACCCTTTTATGTAAACTTTGGTCAACACCAAACTAGAAAGTGGTAGACTATGTACTTCTTTGTTGACTGCTGTAATGCTGTGGTGCTAAATTCCTTTTTAAGAGAATGACTTATTATAGCTTTTAGGTCTCTTTTTGTACTATTTTTCCATCTAATTATATCATCTTTCCATTTTATATTTAATTATATTAGAAATATCTTGAGACAGTCTACACAATTCAAAAATGATATTGGAGACATGTCTCCCATGATAATTGCACCCTAGTTATCTACAGTCTCATGCTGAAGACATATAGCTTTACCAGTAGCCACTAACTATTTTTTCACTGTCAATGTAAGTGAACAGTGGTGTACATGTAGCCTTTAGCTATAAAATCCATATTCTTTTAACTTGATTTATTACTAAATAAGGTGGTCTGGTAGATGGAGATTCAGTTAAGTATCTATCAACCCCATTTTATTCTAAATTTTAATGACACCATTAACATAGTAACTCCAGATATTAAGTGGTATCATTGGTAATTAATGCTTATTATGCATTTAAACTGTTGTTGTGGAAATCTTATTAGCAGGAAATATTTAATCGTTTCACCCAAACTTCAGTTTGATACATCCACTAAACTGAAACTAAATCCCATTCTCTTAAAAAATTTCCCAGGCAAAGCTAATGTGTATATACGTATATATACGTAAAAAGTATCTTTAGTGTGTCCATCTGGTTACTATCTGTCTCTCATTCCAAAATATAGCCTATCACAAACATTTTTAGTAGTAAAAGTCATTGTATTTGTAATTCTCATAGATGGCTTATCACAAACATTAGCACTGCTTTTCTGAATCCCATACACATTGCATAGTGCACTGAAAATGTTAATGCTGAGGGCTATGTTGATTACTAAGATTTCATATTATTTATTTATATACAGTATATATGTTTATACAGTATATATACACATAACCCTTTGCAGAGTGACTTCATATTACATAGTTCATTTCTTGCAAGTTTTCTGTGGAGTTTTTTTGTTGTATGTGGCACCGACAGGAGCTTGCAAGCTAGACCATAATGCTGCCGCTTTAGCCTTTGTTTTTTGTTTAACAGTGTAGGCAGCCCAGCTAAAAGGGTTTGCACCACAAGTATCTTTCCTGCTTCATCTCCTAGTTGTTTTTTTTGGAACACTTGGCAGCATATCTCTTGCTTACAGTAAACAACACAAAGTGCCCATAGCCATGGAGGATTTGGCAATAATAGCCCAACTAATATGATGGAAAAACAAAGAAATCAAAGTAACAAACTCATAATTAAATAATCCCTACAGAGTATGTTGCATTCACCTTCTTTCAGAACATTTTTTGAAAATAGCAGAAATGGGGTTTCACATTTGATCCTTGCCCAAAGAAAAATCTTACCTCTTTTCCATCAGGTTCTGTAGTTTTGTTCATATACCATTCAGATGGTGGACGCCCAAGTGATAAATTAGGGGAACCTCAAAAATAACTAATCACTACTTATATTATAGACTTTAGCTTTTACTGAGGCTGAATTTATCTGAGTTGCACAAAGGCAGATCATTAATAGATGTGGTGGAAAAAAATGATACCATGCATTGTTGCAATTTTCTTTCAATTCATAAGTATTTAATATATTTTATTGCATCCACACTCAACCACACTTTAAATCCACAGCTCCATCTTAAGAGTGTTCCTGCTGCAAGACTCCATTCTTCTATCACCATCCATCTCTTGCTGCCCTCATCCATATCCACTGCCCATGATGATTTGAAATTTCTCACTATTAAGTGGGATCCAAGGTAACAGTTCCCTCTTGGTCCCCACCTCCTTCAGACAATCCATGCAGGGATCGAGACTCCCCAGGAACCACAAACTAAGGCCAATAGATTTTTGCGAAGTAGAGCATCTTAATAGATATGTGCTTTCTTGCTGCCCCAGCTCCTTTCCAAGTTCTGCACAATGAGTCCACAAGGCTTCTATCTCAGGTCTGGTCTGCTAAAGTTACGTATTTTTTAGTTTTGGTAAACTTGTTTGGTCTACTTTACTTTTTAAGAACTGTTTTAAAGATTGCAATGCAAATGAATATGCAATGAGGAACAAAGATGGCATTAAACAATCATTAATAATAAAATAAAAATATCCAACCTTTCATTTTAATGCTCATTAATATCTAGCTGTCCTAAGTGGCGGTTTTTGATATGGGCGACATGGGCCATTGCCCAGGGCGGCATCGTGGTGGGGGCAGCATCTTGGGTATCGGCAAAAATTTTTTTTTTGTGTGCGCCCATGCTGCCCTGACATCATGCCAGCGCATTTTTGGGATTGCATGGGCACCGATCGGTTTTCTATTGCCCATTTGCGGGGAGTAAGAGAGCCCTCCATTTGCGAGGTGCGCCTGCTGCTTGCAGCACAGGGAGGAGAGGGGCAGCGGGGGATTCTCTGGCTGGCTGGCGCGGCATCTACAATACAATACAATACAGTTTATTTTTGTATAGCCCAAAATCACACAGGAAGTGCCGCAATGGGCTTTAACAGGCCCTGCCTCTTGACAGCCCCCCAGCCTTGACTCTCTGAGAAGACAAGGAAAAACTCCCAAAAAAACCTTGTAGGGAAAAATGGAAGAAACCTTGGGAAAGGCAGTTCAAAGAGAGACCTCTTTCCAGGTAGGCTGGGCGTGCAGTGGGTGTCAAAAGAAGGGGGTCAGTACAATACAATACACAGAACAGAACAAATCCTTAATACAGCATAAAATTAAAAATTTTAGAAGTACGGAGCAGAATTTAACAGTAGATGATATCACATAATAAGATTTGGATATTTTTAGAGTCCTGGAGACCTCATCCATCAAGCTGCCTCCCCCATTTGGCCATTCCATGGCTGAAACAGTGCTGGGCCAGCCAATCCGATGAAAGGATCCCTCTTTCCTATGATTCCTGTGATCCTCCATCAGGGATGACTTTACCATAGGCAGGCAAACAACTTGGCTGGTGGGCTGTGGCACCAATTGCCACATTTGAGTACCGAGAACAGAAACAGAATAGGTGAGGGTTAGTATTCAATTATAACTATCATGTTACTTATGTTTTAGTGCTAATGACTAACAACAGAGATGCAGTATGTACAGTTAATCAGCCGCTCTAGTCAGGATATGCTAAACTGAAGTAGTGAGTCTTCAGCCAGGATTTAAAGGCTGAGACCAAAGGGGCATCTCTTATAGAAGCAGGAAGACCATTCCACAATTTAGGGGCCCTGTAACTAAAAGCTCGACCTCCCACTGTTACTTTATTAATCCTTGGAATCATAAGCAGACCGGCATCTTGAGATCTTAATGTGTGCTCAGGTTTGTAAGTCATGATAAGTTCAGACAAGTAAGCCGGACCTTGGCCATTTAATGCTTTATATGTTAAAAGGAGGATTTTAAAATCTGCCCTAAACTTAACCGGGAGCTAGTGTAAGGATTTAAGAACTGGAGTTATGTGTTCATATTTTCTTGTTCTTGTAATAATTCTTGCAGCCGCATTTTGGATTAACTGGAGGCTGTGTAAAGAACAGTTTGAACAGCCAGTGAACGCCGCATTGCAGTAGTCAATCCTACTAGAGATAAATGCATGAATTAATTTCTCAGAATCCTGTTTATTTAGAAAGTGCCTTAATTTCCTAACATTTTTTTTAGGAAAAAAACCAGTTCACAAAATAAAAACAAACACAAAAGCACCAGACATTATAATATAGACTTATAATTTGCACCGATGTGTTTTCTAAATTCAGTCACACCCATATATGCGGGAAGTGTGTGCGAGGGCCCTCGGTGCGCCTGCTTGCTACTGCTGCTGTGCTGAAGTCTCACACACAACCTGTCGAAAGGGGGCGAGGTGCTTCCAAATAAAGCGCATTTCATTCATAATATTGTCAATCCAAGCCCATTATGTCACAATTAATTTTTCCTGGGTTGTGCGAAACCGCAGAAATCGTTAGATGGGCGCTCCTTGCACGAGCAGCATAAAGCAGAGTACGGCAAACAGGAAGAATAAATTCTCCTGTGTGAAGCTGACGCCAGGTCAATGTGTGTGCTGTCTCTATTCATTATCACAGGTTAGTAAATTCGCCATAATTGGAGCGCACATTGCAGGCTTTAAAACAGTAAAATATCGTCAATGAGATTTTGAACATGTTGACAAAATGATTTGAGTTAATAAGAGTTTTTTTGTATGGATATATATGTTTGCGTGCTAACTTACTAATGCAATTGACTTGCGTAGTGGAGAGTGGTAGGCGGGGAAAGTTAACCTGAAATAATAAAGTGACTGCAGCTCTGAGAGAAAAGGTTTATGTAGTTGTTAGTGACCTGGTGAACTGATGACTGGAGATGGTACTAAAGTGAAAATTCTTTACACTATAACGAAATATTTTGGTGCTGTATAAATGTAAAATTTGATTTTGTCTGTTAGACATTACATTTCCAATAGTTTGTTTTATTGCACTGTATTTTTTCATTGTTTATTAAAACGCTGGGGGGGCGTAGGGGAGGGGCGCCAGAGGGGGTGTTCGCCCAGGGCACCAAACGGGCTAGGGCCGCCCCTGGCTGTCCTTCTAGAAAAGTCTGAACATAGAAACAGGTCTGTGTTAAAAGTTGTTAAAACTGAAATGAATTAAAAATTCTCTCTGCAATGAAACAAGTTCAACTTTCACATTGGTCTGGATACATCTATCAATTTTTTGCGTTGTTCTTTTTTACATTTGTACATATGGTTTTATGTAATTTTCTTTTTTGTTTGATCTTAATTCATATGTAACTGTACATTCTGTGTAAATTTTTGGATATATAATTTCTATTTCATATCAAGCCACAATGTTCCTAAATTAAAAAATAACTCATTCAAATCTATGTAATTTTTACATTGAAAATACTGATAGTAATCATCACAAAAAAAAATTTCATCACATGTTGAAGTTATAGGAAACGCACATTTAGTATGCAGTACCAGTACGCATAGGTTAAGGGAGCCACTATTGAAAATGAAGTGGCATTGATTAAAAATACATAACTGCAGTAGCAATGGCAACGATGTAACTTTAGAATTATGGAATTTGTTTACGATACAAAAAAAGAGAAATGATCCATAAGGAACTGCATACTAAAGGTGGATTTAACTATAGAAAAAAAAAAATAACAAAAACAAAGCATTTTAAAATATTTCTCTTTTGGGTCCTAATCAATGCCCAGGTTACCCGAGTAATATCTGGACTTTTTTTTTCCCCTTTGTATTTATTATTCCCTTATTTTAAGGTTTTTTTTTTATTTCCACGTGACGCTGCCCCCGCCCCCCCCCTCCCGAACACTAGGGCCCTGTGATGTCACACCCTACACACATAGTAGTTACGTCCTTGCATCAAAAAATGTATAGCTGTGGTGGAACTTCTCTTAAGATACAAGGTTGGAGAGATGTTTTAATACATTTTGTTTTTTGGTCAATATTTTCATTGTCATTTTGTGACATCTAGTGGACACTTTGAAAACCAAAGCTATCCACAGTTTTTTTTTTTAATCTTTTAAGGTTTTATCATTTTTAAAAGAGAAGTGAAATACATTCAAGAAATTAAAGTTAAATAATTATTATATACAGTGACATGAAAAGGTAAATCCACCACATGAAAAACTCGGTGCATTTTTATATTTCTGGGTTAAGGAATACAGTATTCAATTTTCAGTTCAACAATACTGGTAGATAAAATAACATTGAAATAAAACATACTTGCACTAATTTGTACTATTTATATCAAGTGAAATAAAAATGTGCTTGAAAGAAAAGTTTGTACATCCCTACCTTTATTATTGCATCAAATGTCCAGCAATATAAACAGGTGTGCACAAACAGGTGCATATGATTAGAACATTATTACAAAAGAACTTGGAAGTCCAAGTTTAGAAACCTGTAGTGTGGCCTTCAGCTGAGTTTGTGATTACATTATGGCAAGATCAAAATAGCTCTCTGAATGCCACAGAAGAAAAATTGCTGACACCTATAAGTTTGAGAAGGCTTTTGAAGATAATCCACAAAATGGAGAAAACGTCAAAGCGCTGACAAACCATCCAGGCCAGACCAAATTCAGCACAAGAATTGAAAGAAAATGCTGCAAAAAGTCTCAAAAAATCATAGGATAACATCAAACAATTTGCATGCATGCCTGGCTTCAGTCAACATTATAATGCACAAGTCAAAGATACAAAAAAGACTGTCCTACATGTGAGGAACAGAACTCAATCAATACACCTCTAACTTTGTCTAATCTGTTCAGAGTGTATGGTCACAACACCAAGATGGCAAGTTTGTCAAAAACCAAAAACCTCCTATAAACTGTAAAGTAGGATGATTTAAGTTTTATGATGCAAAGATGCTTTTCTGCCCTGAGTCAACCATACATTTCACATTATGTGTACCATAGGGTACTTGGGAAGAAAGTAAAACATCTGTAAAATGCTGAAGCTGAACCCCTAGGATGCACAAAACACTCAGGCAAATCCAAAAAAAGAATGTCCTAAAAAGAAGCAATGGTTATAGAATAACCAAGTTAGAACACACACCCCACAGAAATGCTGCAGAAAACTTGAAATTAGCAGGACATGCAAGAAAGCCCACAAATATCACAAAACTGAAAGAGTTCTGTAAGAGGCGGTGAGCAATAAGATTATCATCACTTTATGATCCAAGTATCATGGTGTTCTTGGCGATTCTCAACCCTTCCGTTTACAAAGTCATGTTAAAAATAATGATTATGATTAAACCAATTACACTTAAGATGCTTTACAATTTTTTTCTTTAAAATAAATACAATAAATATTTTATATATACAGTAATATAAAAAAAATTGATTGCATCTAGTATTAAATTAACAGAAAAACATCCTGATATAGTAAGCTACCACTAGCATTTTGAAGCAACAATTATTTTAAGTCACAGAATTAATCCAGCTTTTTTTAAAAATCAGATTGCTCAGGAAAATCATAGGCCTATTCCAGCTATAACACAGAAACAAGGTAGGAATCACCCATGGATGAACAACAGTCCAGTGCTGGAAAAATTACTGTCACTAAACTATAAGCAAGTAAGTTTTCAATGTACAGTGGAAAAAATATAAATGAAAATAAACAGGATATGCAAACTATACGCAAAAATCACACAGGAAATGGAACCAGAGAAAAATGGTGGGAAACTACATCATTATCAGCTGCTCCACTCTCTTGTGGATATTATAATTAAATTACCAGAAAACACATTACAAGAAAACAATTTAGTTTAACAAATTCACAAACATAATGCTATTCTGGTCAAATTTTCTACATGATTGCATATTTTTAAAATGAACATTATCATCTAAAAACAAATACTTTACCTAATCAGGTCAACTAGGACTCTGTAACTGGTCACACAACTTTTAGCAGCAAACACTACCACTAGACTTTCTCTTTTTCTTGTATAGGTACTTAAGTGACTTTTGTTGGTGTTCAAGCACAAGCTGCTTACTTCATATACAAGCTCAACTTCACAAGGTTTAGGAGAACACTTTAACTAAGTTATTCCAAAGCTGTAAACTTGTTTTTCTTTAGTAGTTCTGATCTAACATTGATTGTTTGTGTATTTCAGGTCAGTGTCTTGCTGCACTTTGAAAGACTTAGAAAACAGAAACTGACATCTTACACTTAAACAGCTTCCTTCAAGAGTGAGCTGCTGAAGGAACTATTTACTGTATTTGTGCCCAAATATAGTTACAAATGCCATTTACCTTGAAGCACTGCATGAATAAATATTAAATAATAACCTGTGTGTGTTTCACAATTTAGTTACTTGAATATTTAAATGATCTATGAAAATGTGTGGTACTTAACTATTTACATTCAGACAATCAGTACATAAAACCTCCGACAGATCAATTAGATGGGTCAAAGACCCCACACACCATATCCTCCCATAAAAATAACTGGTTATTACGGTCAAAAGTCTTACCAGCATCAAAAGTAAGGAAAGCTACAGGGCTACAGAAGAATAAGGCTCCATTACTGATCCCTGCAGTGTAGACACCAGGGGCCTCATGCATAACGCCGTGCGTAGAATTCGCACTATAACATGACGTAAGCACAAAAGCCGAAATGTGCTTACACACAGAAAAATCTAGATGTAAGAATCTGTGTGTACTCCAACTTTCACGCTGTTCCGCTACATAAATCCCGGTCAGCGTGAAAAGTAATGCTCGTGCACGTGCCTTCTGTCCCACCCCAACTCCTCCCAGAATTGCACCTCTATGAATATGCAAATCAATATAAATAGCCCTTAAGCTCAGCCTTCTGTGAAAAGACAATGGGAAAAGCACGGTTGAAAATATAAGAATTTCAGCGAATACCAAGTGGAGGCAAAGAAAAACTTACTATTTGTTGGATTAAACAGTGGTATAATCAACAAAAGGAAGTTGATCAAGTGACAGAGTGTCAGAGAAACTCGAAAGCTCAAGTCCACAAAGTCGCACAGTACCCGAAATAAAAAAGTTGTCACATATCCAAGTCGTCATGAAAAGGTGAGTCGTAGCCCAACGTCTGAGTGTTGTATGAAAGCTTATTAGGGTACAGAGATAAAAAATAGGCACACAGTGGGGAAAAAAGCAGAAAATGTCAACTTTAATCTCGAAATTTCCACTTTAATCACGTAGTTTATTTTATCATTAAAGAAGATCATAAACTTCATCTTAATCGATTAATTTACTAGTTTCTCAAATCCCATTATAACTAAAATAACACGTTAAATGCTTTGTTTTGTATTTGATCTTCTTTGTGCTCTGTGTGTGAATCACTATGTGGTTCTTAAACCGGCTGTCTCTTCCTCCGACAGGACACAAAATCCATTACATTCGTGATATTACAGCTGTCTGAATAATTAAAATACTGAGATGTATACGTGATATATTTTTCATGATGATAGAAATGAAAGCATGTTATTAAACATGGGAACACAGTGGCGGTACTGTCTCTTTCAAATGTACTAACGTCTGTTGAAGCTGGCCCGGACACACACAGACGGACATCATTAGTTAACCCAACACACGTGTTTATTTATAATATTTACAGTCAGTGCACTTCCCAGTGCCTCCAGCACCGTTCCCCCAATGTCCAGGGCACACAGTCTATTGCCTTTCTGGCCGCCTCCAGTCCTCTCTCCAGCTCCGTCTCTCTTCCACCCGACTTCCGCTCCTGAATGAAGGAAGGCGGCCCCTTAAATAGGAACCCGGATGGGCTCAGCTGCTTCCCGGCATTCCTCCGCAGACAGCCCTCCGGGTGTCCCCTGTCTTCTTCCCCCCAGCACTTCCTGGTGTGGCGGAAGTGCTGGGCTCCAGGGTTGTTCAAGCACCGGGGCGCCGCCTGGCGGTGGCCACGGGTCCCTACAGGGCTGGGCTTCCAAGCCCTTTACCCGTGGCCCCAACATAATCAGGGCGGACGCCCCCTCGCGGTCTGGAGGAGGTACAAGCCCTCCTCCGGTCCTCCTGGGCGTCCTGGCTGGATGCCACACCTCTAATTCCTGTTCCAATCGCCACACAATCAGCTCTGTAATAGACGTTAAGCCATCTGTAAGCTTACAACAACGATTCTTCAAAACTTTTAAGGAACATTGAAATATCTTCGTAGTACGTGTTTAATTATTCTATTCATCTATCCTTCCAGTATACAGCAATCAATCAGGATCAATCTGTGAACTAGCTAGCGCTGCAGCACGGTGTCCTCACATGTTTAGTTATTAACAATACAGATTATTTAAATTAAGTTAGTTTTATCTGTATAACATAATCAACATATTTTGCTGCATTTCATCTTAAAAATGATATTGTCATCATATGTAAATACGCACTTTATAAAGTGGAGCAGGTTCTGCAATATTATAACTGAAATGCAAGTTTACAGTGAGGTAATTGTACTTATAAGTACAAACAGTTCTACAAGGAGCACTTGATGGACTGATTGACTGTGTTTAAAGTTCTTGGGATGAAACTGTTTCTGAACCTGAGGTCCGTATAGGAAAGACTCTGAAGTGTTTTGCCGTGGCTGAGGCAACGTGTGCTTGATGCTGTATCCCGATAATTCTCTTTCCGATCAGCTGCTGCTGTGATTCACCACTCAGATACAGTGATATAAATACTCCGAGTGGTACAGTGAGAGTAATATGGAAAAAGATGATCCGCTGTGGCAAACCCTAACGGGAGCACCTGAAAGCAGAAAAAGAAGGTGCAGTGAGAGTAACAATGCTAAAGCAGTTACGGTATTTGGAATACTATGGCTATTCCCTGGACCATTACATTCTTACAGGTTAATTTGAATCAGATGCATTACATTAATAAACACTATGCAGTTATTTTCAGTGTACAGTATTTATAAAGCCGCGTCAGGAATGTGCATCTAAGAAAGAAACGGTAACCACACAGGGACAGTAGCACTGCTTTGACGCTGGGTGCCGCCAGTCTGCAAAACTGAGCGGAGAACTTGCGTACGACAGGGCATGAGGTACCGTGGAAAGGTGCGTGGCTTTACGCCAAGTTTAGGTTTTATACATCGCGATTTGAAGGTGGCAAAAACGTTCTTACACAACATTTCTATGCGTACGCACCGTTTATACATGAGGCCCCTGGTGATCAATCGTAACGAGGCTGTCTACCCGGGTCCAAGCTGTCATACTGTCATTCAAGCTTTCCTTTACTCCATTAGTATTTCCTAATAACATTTGCCACAGAAATTTGCAAGCAATTTCAAAATATTTACCGATAAAGCATGGATGAACGAAAATATATATAACTGTTTTTTTACACAGTGTAACAAGCAAAATCCATGGCAATTTTAGCAATGTTATAAATTTCTGCCACGTCCATATTTTCAGCCACAAAAATGGACCTGTCCGTGAAAAGAGGGCCTCTGCTAACACTGACATAATCATTTACGTACACAAATAAACAAGCAAGTGTACATTTCAGAAAAAAATTAAAAAGACGTGTATTTAAAAAATGAGTTAACAGTATACGTACGAATTTCTGTAATCTCCTCTGCCTGCCCTTGTACTGGAAGTCAAACGAAGACGGCAAACGAACAGGTAAGCGCCGAAATAAACGCCCGAATCGGGGTGGGGACAAGTGTGGCGCATGCGTACCAGAACATCATCAGCCCGCTAAACTACACGTGTAATAAGTGGTGTAGCGAGTCGGAGTTGGACATACTGTATATATTTGGGTATAGCGCTAAGCGGTTAGTATAATTCCTGGCAAATATCAGTCCTGCCAGCAGATCAAAACGGTAAGAGGGACTTTTGAAATGCTGGTTGGTACAGGGTACATGGTGTGATAAGGTCCTAAAAATTCAAAGTACAACAGTATACCCGTATGCAGGGTCGACGATCTCAGTACTTTTCATAACGTCGCCTGATGCGATGTACATTTTTGCAGCCCATTCGCCACAAAATGTTATACACATAATTCATATACAGTACGTATTGCTGTTCATCCTTCGCGAAACAGTGCATTCTCTGAAAATCGGACAAAATAGCATAGTTTTGGGAAAAAAATGTAAACTAATAAATATGATTAGTTCTAAAACAATAAAACACATAAAATTAGTATTCAAAACAATTTTACAACTTGCCTGAAGAAGGGGCCTGAGTTGCCTCGAAAGCTTGCATATTGTAATCTTTTAGTTAGCCAATAAAAGGTGTCATTTTGCTTGGCTTTTCTCCATATTCAAAACATCCATCCATTTTCCAACCCGCTGAATCCGAAAACAGGGTCACGGGGGTCTGCTGGAGCCAATCCCAGCCAACACAGGAATCC
Organism: Polypterus bichir lapradei; assembly: GCA_026402145.1. Lineage (NCBI taxonomy): Eukaryota > Metazoa > Chordata > Cladistia > Polypteriformes > Polypteridae > Polypterus > Polypterus bichir. The sequence continues at coordinate 31,958,426 of JANRMT010062835.1, read as the reverse complement.
AATCCCGGGCAGGGTGCCAACCCACCGCAGGACACACACAAACGGCCAATTTAGAATCGCCGATCCACCTAACCTGCATGTCTTTGGGAGGAAACCGGAGCAACCCCACGCAAACACGGGGTGAACATGCAAACTCCACGCAGGGAGGACCCGGGAACCAAACCCGGGTCTCCTAACACGCTACCACTGCGTCACCGTATATTCAAAACAGTATAATTTATAATACGAAACTGAATGCAAAACGAAACTTGGCCCCTCCGCTCTTTCTGTACGCTTATTTAAATTTGTTTTCAGTTTCAAACTGTCCAGCAAGCTGAAAGACGACTTCCCTTGTAACTTAACACGATCGGTGCGAACATGACACTCGAATATGAAAATACGTGTTCCATTACAGATGTGCTAAATTACAAGAAAGTTTACAATTGGGTTTTTTTAATCTGTGCCCTCTGAACATGACATGTGTAAAGATTTGGTCAACCGACACAATACATTTACATTAGTAGGGACTTACCCTACGGAAACTTATACTACTCAAATTTTTTTTGGTAAAATAATTACGATATTTTGCAAATGTATTGCGCTATTATGGAAACTTTTTTCATTATGTCGCAATAATTATTGAGTTATTGCGCAAAAGATCCTGTCCGGTGTGATTGAGATCACCATGCACGCACGTATTCTGCCCGTCCAGTAACTAATGCTGTTGCTGCCGATTTTACCGACAGGAACAACTAAAATCTCTAAATTAAGTTTACATCTGCACGCATACAGAGTTAAATGTATTTCAATGACATTTGTTCAGCTCTTGTCAATGGATTTCGCGCCTTGCACGTCCTTAATCAGTCTCTTTGTCATACTATGTCCAAAGCATGAAAATGCACAATGAGACCGACCATACCAGACAATATCTTATGCGAAAATACAAAACACTTTAGAAAATTAATGCAGAGTTATTCACAGATTTTTGAAGTGGTTGAAATGAAAGCCTGCAGCTATGACTGTACTTGAGAATTTCAGCTGTGTTTTATTTTGCATGTAGACACTGAACAACTTAACTTTGATGTTTACGTTATGCAGTGCAATACTGATATTTGTAACTTACATGCAAAATCTGATACAGCTCTTCTAAAAACTTGCATAACCAATTCACATTCCATATGGTATAAAACACTGTTTATCAACTAGCGTGCATGTAGCTAAAAATTCAGAAGATGTAGAATATGTGTAAAATTCAATGGTAAGATTTAACCACTTTCCTAATAAGCTCCTAAAAAGAGAATTTTCAAAGTATTAATACTACTTTCACTTCTTAGAAATAACCATTAATTTAAAAAATACTGTAGTTACTGTTAGATAAATAAGGCAAGCAGACTCATTTCCAAACTAAAGCAAACACAAGTTTTATACATGAGGTTGTGTTTATAACAGTGTGGGCTGTAACTGGGTAGCTTTAAATTCAAGTGGAAGTTATTGTCATACCATCTATGCATAAGCAGTACAGTAATACAATATAATACAATTTATTTTTGTATAGCCTAAAATCACACAAGAAGTGCCACAATGGGCTTTAACAGGCCCTGCCTCTTAACAGCCCCCTAGCCTTGACTCTATAAGAAGACAAGGAAAAATGTCATTCCCCAGGACCATGGTGCAACATACAGTAGAACAAGTTCTCTCTGGATACTGTAGGGAGGGCCACATACAAGAAGGGTTATACTTATAAATAATTCTGTAAATATGTGAAATTTAGCAGTTAAAGAATATGGTGCAGTTTTTACAATACAATTAATATGATAGTGCAACATGTAATACACATAGACAGGACATTTGTAATCATTTGAGTTGGTTGGACATGAGGAAACAGAAGTAACTGTATATGTAGGTCAGTGGTTCCAGCAGTTCCAAATGGCAAACATGTAGTTTGTGTATCACAAGATGTTTAACATACATATGGTGTTTGACATACACTGATGGGAAATCAAGAAAGACAAACTGTTCTGGAATGAGAACTTTAATTATAGCTTGTGTACTTCCGAAAATAGCTGTTGATTTATTTTAGCACCATAAAAGTGCAATACAGCTTGAGCAGTCAGGCACTGCAACTACCCAAACACACAAATGCTTCTTTGGTCTTGGTGGAACAACTCCTGATAAGGTCACCTGTAAAAAGGACTTAATTTAAAGCTTAAACCGGAGCAAGATATAAGATAGATAGATAGATAGATAGATAGATAGATAGATAGATAGATAGATAGATAGATAGATAGATAGATAGATAGATAGATAGATAGATAGATACTTTATTAATCCCAAGGGGAAATTCACATAATCCAGCAGCAGTATACTGATACAAAAAACAATATTAAATTAAAGAGTAATAAAAATGCATGTAAAAACAGACAATAACTTTAAGTCTGTCTGTCACTGAAGCTACTCCTCTGCCTGGAGATGACACTGTTCAGTGGATGCAGTGGATTCTCCATGATTGACAGGAGCTTGCTTAGCGCCCATCTCTCTGCCACAGATGTTAAACTGTCCAGCTTCATTCCTACAATAGAGCCTGCCATCCTAACAAGTTTGTCCAGGTGTGAAGCATCTTTATGCTGCCTCCCCAGCACACCACCACGTAGAAGAGGGCACTCGCCACAACCGTCTGGTAGAACATCTGCAGCATCTTATTGCAGATGTTGAAGGACGCCGACCTTCTAAGGAAGTATAGTCGGCTCTGACCTTTCTTACATTTAGGCAACATATTGGTTTTCTGAGCACTAAATGCAAGGGAGAGGATGATTTGCCTGCTGCAGACAGGCATGTCATGTGCCTGCATTACCAGACAGTAAGGATTAGGATCCGAGCTGCATACCAACAAAAAGACAATGTCAGGTCATGGATTTGGCTGCCATGGTCACAGCCATCCTTAGGAATGTAGATGTGCAGGTGCAGCCTTAGCCTACCTTCTGTCCTGACCTTAACCTCATACTGCATGTTTTGGAATGCTCTGGAGTCACAACATCCAGAGATGTGACCCTTTGTCTGCTTAAGGCAAGCGGCTTTGTCTAGCCCATCTGCAGGAATGAGATAACAACCCACAACTATCTGTTCAAGAGCACATTGATTTTTTTGTGTCAAAGGTCACATAACATACTAAAGGGATGCAAGATGACTGTTGCCAATGTTCACTGCTAGAATTATGTTCCTGTTTTGTTGTTGTAGTATTTTGTTAACTTATTATTCTCATTAGTTTATTGTTATTTCAGCTATGAAGGTTGACATTTCAGTCCAACAATCGTTACAGTTCTTTTTTCTATTAGTGTATAAAATTATGTGCATCATTTAAGATTAACATGAAGGATGCTTGGAGTAAATGGTAGCTCATTGTTTAGAGTTTGTGGCTAGTGCATGGCACCCACCCATACTTACTTGGACCAGTCTCATTCAGCATCCATATTTAACGTTCAGAGTGCTGGCTTATGACATCAGACCCACGACTAAAGCACACTTGAACTGCTAATAACAATAAATAGTAGCAGCAGTGCTAAGACCCCAGTCATATGTATAGGTGTTCTGAAGTAATGTGTAACTCAACTGGTGCATATAGAAATGCTCTCTTCCCTTCATAATCTTAATAATGATATGGCTACAAGTGCAAAAACAGGGTATGGTACATAAAGGATGTGTTCTCATGCGTAACACATGAATGACAAGTAATCAGAGAGTTATGAAATGTTGCATATTAATCTACTCTCTCTATATAAAACCCTAAGCCTGAAAGTGCAAAGATTTTATGTGACTTTTTTGTCACGCTTTAAATCTGGCTTATTTTAAAACCTACATATATATGTTTGGTATCATTCTTTTCAGAATTTATTAAACTTTAATGTGATGTTTGTTAGATTTTCAGATTCTTATTCCATTTTTAAATTATAAACTAAAAAATATCAAGAACTCACGTACCACGAAATGACACTTCGTGCCAAAAGATTTAACCACTTCCGGGGCCGGAAATAAAAGACAAAGAGTACGAAAGCTGCTGTACAGGCTTTTAAATGTTCAAAGCGCCGCGCAAGATGCAGATCACACGGCACTGCAGCACCAGCAGCAAGCCAGCAGCTGATCAATTAAAGAGGAGGTAAAAAAAAAACTGTATTTGTTTCCCATTGTATCACCATTTAACAGGGGGTTTCGGAGGAGTGACTGTGTCTCCTTGGGGTGCATTCAGCCCCCCTCTTCACAACGCAAGCGGCAGAGACACGAAGTGGCCTGGCGCATTGTGCAGGCCGGTGGGGTTGATGAGCGAAGCGAGCGGGGGAACCCCCTAGTATACCAGTAAAGATTTTACTGAACTCTGTATATGTGACAATAATGCTACTACTTTCTGATCTAGATGGAAAAGCAGAGGTCAGCCCTTTGTGACGGATGGGCTGGCTTTCTGGCAGGGAAACTAAGATGGTGAACGATCGAAGGGGATAGAGGCGCATCCTGGTGAAGATGCATGGTGCCGGGGGCTGGCACGAATGGTCAATATAATGGATGAACAGTACTTTACTTTAAACTCTAACTTTCTTTTTATATTGGTGGACAAGTTATACTGGAAATGCCTAAATTATTAGCCTTGATTTACATGTACACTCTGCATTACTTACATATGTGACATCCACCTATCACTTATATCTCAAACACTCAAATCTAGTTGAGCAATATGGCCATGACTGACTACCTTAGCTTCAAAGCAGAGCAAGCAAAAACACCTTTACAGGGACTGAGGGCCTATCTTTGTCCCTGAGTGATTCCCCTGAAAGGGCTACACTTCAGAACACCTTAGCAAAAACCAGGAGCCACTGCTGCTCATCCTGTCAGATTTTCGTATCTTGATGGCTACCTTTGAAAGTTCTTCACAAATCAATCTAAAATATACATCCATCCATCCATCCATTTTCCAACCCGCTGAATCCAAACACAGGGTCACAGGGGTCTGCTGGAGCCAATCCCATCCAACATTGGGCACAAGGCAGGAACCAATCCCGGGCAGGGTGCCAACCCACCGCAGGACACACACAAACACACCCACACACCAGGGCCAATTTAGAATCACCAATCCACCTAACCTGCATGTCTTTGGACTGTGGGAAGAAACTGAAGTGCCCGGAGGAAATTTACGCAGACATGGGGGGGAAAACATGCAAACTTCACGCAGGGAGGACCCAGGAAGCAAACCCGGGTCCCCTAACTGCGAGGCAGCAGCGCTACCACTGCTCCACCGTGCCACCCCTAAAATATACAGTATTTCTAAAAAAAAAAAAAAAAAATGAAGTTTCCAAAGACAACTAACAGATAAAATACACAAACTTAACACAAACAGTGGCCAGGACAGGCACTAAACCCAGGTCACTGGAGCTGTAAAGCGGTAGAAACAACCACAAAAGGAATTTTAGTAATGAAAGGTCAGACAGTCTGCAAAAATATTTTAATATCCAGTATGGTGGCTTATGACATGAAGCTGCAACAGGCTAAAGCAAACATGTCTCCTTAATAACCATAACAAGCAGGAACTATGCTGAGGAAAATTGACCCTAGTCATATCTGAAGGTATTTTGGAGTAATGTGAATAGCGCTCTACCCATGAGAGAACCTAGTATCATCACTAGTTATAATAATTAGTTGCAAATGGACCTGCAAATCAAAAACTTCATAAATAAATATCATTGTATTTTTAAGGAATCAACTATACATTTATCCCTTTAGAACTGCTGGTTCTTCATCTTTTTAATCTGAGGTCCCAAATAAGAAAATGGATACCACACTGGGACCCAAGAAGAGGATTATTATCATTAATGACAGCAATCCATACATGTCATTTTCTTGCCTGTTTAATCCAGACAATGGTCATTAGATGAAGTGGGGAGGACTGGAGCCTATCCCAGCAAGCATGGAACGCAAGGCAGGAAGAAACCCTGGACAGTGTGGCAGTCCATTGCCAGGTAAGCACACACACGTCTTCATGCCAACCACACACTAGGACCAATGTACAGTAGTGTCTCCAGTTCACCTAATCTCCTTTGAATAGTGGGAGGAAACCGGAGCAACTAGACGCAGACACTCGGACACAGGAGCATGGGCAAACTACACATGGAGACTCTTAAAAATAAAGGTGCCAGAGCGGTTCTTCAGAGAGATAGGGGAACCATTTTTGGTTTCCAAAACGCTCATCCACATGAAGGTTCCAGAAAGAACCTTGTTTATTTCGATCCATAACAGGCTCCATACAGTAATTTAACATGAATAGATGATTACAAATCTGTGAATTACCAATGGGTCCTGATTTTAAAAGGACTCTTGCTGCATACATACAGTTACACAAGGTATTCTTAATCTGTTAGTGTCCTGCTATAGGTAGCCCATAGAGAATTAATTTTTCCTACATATTACGAGGTTTTTCAAAGCCCCCCCAAAAAACCAACTTAATATGTAAAAAAAAAAAACTGCTCCCAAAATGAAATGGTGAATGGTCACATAACTTAGTCCCTTGAATCATGGCGACGAATTAAGAGTAAAACAGACAACAACAACAAAAATTGATGCAGTTTATTTCCCTTTTTGATGCAGTATTTTTAAAATGACGTAAACTGAGTTCGCAAGTTGTTCAGCGCATCCCGGGTTTCGTGTAATAATTCAGTAAAATGAGTAAAAAAGTTGAGTCAGTTAGTAAAATTATTCCTACAAACGTATGCCTTATTTGTATTTTAAACAAAGGATTATCTTAATGAATTCTCCAAACAGTCCAGTTTAAAATGTTTGAACTGACACATCGTGCTGAATGCCGAAGGCTTCACTCTGTAACTGGTTGCGTCTGTCTCTCTCCCTTTTCTGGATTTGGTCTGATCCCACAGACTCGTCCCTCACACAACTGAACAACAACTGAAATTTATCCGTTCACTTTAAAATAGTGCTAGGAGGAAAGCGACCCTAGCCAAGGCATGTTAAACTGAAAACAAAATCTTTGCACATCTCTTACCGATTTAGATTCATACTTTGGCGCAACTGCGACTATTTACGTAACCCCACAACATCATGACAATCATCACGTCCTTAGACCCTCCCTCGTTATTTTGATTTAAACATTTCAGGCTTAACGGCAGGGCGGCTTTCCCTCACAAGCTTGTCTAAAGAGAGAAGTCGGTGTCATGGGCAATATTTGTTGTATTTTCATACCACAGAAGCTAAAGCTCTCCGTGATGCATCAATTTTTATAGGCTATTTCTTGGATCGCTTGCCGCAATACGCTAAATAAAAACATTCTAGAGGTATTTCACTCGCCTGAGAATTTGAGCCTGTACGGACTCGGCTAATTTTACTACACGATCAGTCACGAACATGTCCGCGATCCATGTAGTTTAAGGAACATTGCTTTAGATGAATAATGTGGGTCATAAATCCCATTACCTTTAAAACCACTACATTGTGGCCCCTGCAGAACAGTTTACAAATACAAAATTGCCATTTTGAGACAACTATGCTAGTGGGAAATACATGGAGAATCCAATTATGATATGTCAGTTTCTGACAAAAACACAATCCATCTGCTAAGAGAGATACTCATTCGTATTCAGCAATTACAGTTACACACAACAGACCTCAGGTTGTTTAAAGTTGATGTTTTGAGATAACAAGTCTGCTACAAAGGCTTGAGAACAGAATTGGACTATCAGGAAATGTTTTGTATTTTTGTGATTTTTAAACAGCATTATGGGGGGAAAATTAAAATACAAGTTCAAAATTAAGAATATTCTGAAACCTTAACTGCATCGGTACATTTCTGTAACTGATGTGATTGTCAATAAGCTTATTATGTCAATTAAAAGGACTCTCTTTTTGATTGTGGAACCATTTTCACCCCATACACATAATCTATTATCATTAAACTAATGTCATCCTTCTTTGCATTTACAGTACACCAATCATGCAGCGGTATCGTTAAATGGAATCCTGACAGATCTGATATCCTTTAGCATACGTCGCAGTTTAGCTTATATTATATCAGATCAACACTCTGTGTTGGAATGCGGCAAAGGAATTTCCGGCCAAATGCTGAATGAAGAAGGATAAAAGTATATTCTAAGCAGATCTTTGGTCACTGGGAAGGAACCTGAGCCACTAAAGGAAACCCAGGTGTTAATCATACAGGAACCTATGTTGTTGGGTGGCAATGCTATGTGCTACACCACTGTACTACCCATAAATCCATCGTTATTTTATAAAGTGCATTTAACAGCTACGTCATCAAAAATTGCTTTGCAAAGCAAGCAAAAATATAGTAGATCATTAGCCAGAAACCCATGAATAAAAGAACAGAAACAACAATTAAATATTGAAAGATAGTAAAAGGTACATCATTATTTATCTAGTACGATTCTGAAAATTTTAAAAGTCTGAATTAGCCAAAGCCGTCCTAATTCCGGGTTTTCAGAAGACATGTAATGATTTGCTTCATGATGTAAAAGTACATAATAGACAAGAAGAATTAGGTCGAATATTTGAAATCTTAAAATGTTTAAAGTCTAGATATTGTCGATTTTAATGAAGTTTGTCATTTTCACCCTCTGTTAGAGATCCATAGTCCATAGATGGCTCGGTCCCTAGTGAAGGGGCAAAAATCAGAAATAACATATTTGAGATCACTGACCTTAACATAGTCTTATGTTTGAAATTTGTCAGTTTTAATATTCTGAGAGTGACACTTGAAGGGGTAGAACCACCAGTAAAGAATCAAATATTAAAAATATTATATTCATGATTGGTCACCTTGAACTATGGCATAAAACGACACTCCAAATGCATGTATTACCGATCCCGATTTTTATGAAAAACAGTAACTTTGATCCCTCGTATCCCATTAGGGGGTGAAGTCCTGGGGTCGGTTGATGCACAACTTCAAGTCCTTCTGATCATTTTTGTTTTATCATATAGGTGTAATTTACGGCGCATAATATTGTCAAAATGAAGTCTTTTTTTGGTTCTCGAGGGCCAAAAATAAGAAGTAAACCAAATAGCTTAACGTCCTGCATAACTAGACTTCGACAGAAGTCGAACGGTGTATCATACGTGGGCATTTTCTCGTACTGGCTAGTCAGGAGGCGCCAGATATAAAGAAAAAAACTTAGGTGGTTACTAGCGTTTAATCGTAAGTGATTCTTATAAACACAGTACGAATCATATACTGCATATACAGTACAGTACTCGATGACGCTAGTGTACGTTAAGGACAAAATCTGTGGAGCGCTTGTTTCCTGTTTTGCGAGTGGATTTACAATGGATGGATGGACAATGAATTATCACCTTGTTAGGTAAGTTGTGGTTATAAATGCAGTTGTGCAGGGCCGGATTAAGATCTTTAGAGGCTCTAAGCACATAAAACATTTTGGTGCCCCCACATATATTGGCTGCACTCACTCTCATTGGAGGACTGAACGTAAACAGCCGTCTTGACCAGGACGAGAACGATCACCGTGGACCGTGTGGCAGTTACCAGATTTTAATTTTGTTGTATACCCATGTTTTATATATATATATATATATATATATATATATATATATATATATATAGTGTATATATATATATAATTAACCTCTATAATTACACTTTTATTATCATTATTGTGCATATATGTATGTATTTTTGTAATTTAATGTGGAAGCCTCTTTTTGTGGAACCAAGTTCAACTGTACTATTGGCAGTTTTGCACCATATGGTCCATGGTGAATCCGGCAATGAAAAGATTATGTTGTGCCCCCAGTTCCCTTGATGTCATGAGCACGTGCTTATTTTGCTTGATGGTTAATCTAGTCCTGTTGTTGCCTGCAAATTTAATAAAAAACAGCTGAGTAAACCGTATGATTGTATCCACCTTTCCCCACGCCTCTGTATGACCACCATTTTTTAAATACTGTATTATGTCTTCCCCAAAGGTTTACAGATTTACTGCTTAATTGCAAAAATGCTAATATAAATAACTACGTTAATCATTTTTGCCTTTTAACTCGTATACAGTTCTAGAACTAGAATATAAAATACGAGTTTACTAATCTTATTTTCCAGAAAAAAAAATTCCGTTACACAATCTCACCATTAATGTATGGTTTTACATCTAATAAAGACTAGTAAAAAAAAAAGACTAAAGGGGCGTCTGTCCGATTTACTAAGCATGCCACCAAACTTCGCATCAATGAGCTGTTCATCCACCAATACCATCGCTTCGCTGATGAGCATCCTCTCTAAAATTGGCCCTGGTAGAAGTGGCGAGATCACGCGTTCCCTCGCGCGGGCCACTCTGATCTTGTTGTTATGGCAACTTGATGACGTAACGTTCGCCGTCACAGACTCTGCGCCTCGATTGGATAACCCATCGGACGATGCAGTCGCATTGCACACTCATGTTCCTGCTGTAGTGGGTGTACCGTCCTGTGGGCTGTGGCCAAAGAAAGGTGTTTATCTGTCAGTTCTTGAGTGTATTTTATGATTAATTTAATACACTATTTATTGTCATTTACAAGGTTGGGTGGCCGCAGGTTTTATTGGGTTGAGTTTTACAAAGTAACAGGCAGCGAGTTGGACGCACAAAGGAAATAGTGAGGTCCTGTGAACATTTCCGCTTGACAAGGCAGGCAGACAGACAGGCAGCAGTAGCAGGAGTGAATGCATTAAGGCTAAAGTGACGAAATCGTGTAGCGTGTTTTTTTTTTACCAGTCTATTACTGAAAGAAGGTCATACGAAAGAACAGCATCTGGCAGTGCGGTGGTAAGTGTGGCCTGGTCATAACATTTTTTTTCGCTTATTTTACACACTTTATGTGAATGGTGTCACACCTATCCAGTCTGTCGTCAGTCTGTCATTTTCCCCTGACAGTGAATACTGTTCATGATTGCTTATTTTGGAACTTGTATATATAACAAGTCATTTAATGTGAGTTGTGAGTATATCGGTGACAATGATATGTCTAATTTTAGAGAGGTAAACTCGCAGTGTTCTTCGGGGTTTCTCTCTTCAGAACGTATATGCTTTGTTATTTGGAGCAGCAGAGATGATAACGATGTTTTCGAAATGTTGTGCTTTCTTTTTGGATGTTTGAGGAAACAGAGTTTTTTTAGCGTTATATTTAGTACGCGTTAGGGAGGTTTAATAAATTGTAATTTGTAGAGTTGTAATAAGAAAATGACTTGGCAGACTATAGTGTTTGTCTTAGGTTTTGTAGCTGTTGCCATTCTAGTATCAACAAACAGGGTTAACTTGACTAAATAGCGATGAAGTGGAATTTTTAACAAAGAAATGTAGATTAAATTGGAGTAAATGGAAATGAATCTGTACAATTAATACCTTGCCTTTCACTTTAAACTCTGCACGATAGACTGTAAAGTATACACAAACACATTTGCAGGCATTCAAGTCACGTTTTATTTATCACATATAGTACGATATGTAGTGAAATGCTTTGTTGCTTAACTCCAAGACTGTGCATTAAAGTCAATATAAAGCCTGATAATACACGTGTTTATAGTATCAATAAACAGATATTAAATGAGTGCAGTAGCATACGTTATAATGGGAAGACAAAATGTGCCATAAATAATACATAATAACTAAATAAATATCTCGATTTGAATAAGGTAAGAGAGATAGCAATAGGGCATCATGTAGCACTGCGCAGGTGGACTGCGGTCAGAAGCTCCTTCTCAGTCTCTCTGAAGTGGTCTTCACGCAGCCATAGCTTTTTCCAGACCACAGCACAAAGAGACCATTGTTGGGATGATTGGTATTCCTAGTAATTTTATTAGCCCTGGTACAACATCACTTGATGTAGATGTCATGGAAGTTAGGGAGTGCACAACCAGTCCAGCTAGTTGCAGAGCCTTGCAGTTTTGTTTTATAAGTAAAAATGAAACTTGTGCTTGCAGAGACTTGTGTTAGTTCCCTGTGGATTTTCATAATTGTTTGCTGACATTAGGATTTATATCTGCTGAAAAAAATGATTAGGCTCCAGTAATTGTGTGGCAACAATCTTTATTCTAGACCGCATTATCTATATCAAATGTTTTATATAATGCATATAAATACCTCCAGCGCATCTAAATGATGGGCTTGAGTGAAATCCCAACACAGAGGCTGTAAAAAAGGAGATTTGAGGTCAATTGGTGTATGCAGACCACTCTACATATTTTCTACCAGAATATAATGGCCAGTGTATTTTCTATATGGTAGTGGCATTAATAATCTGATTTAAAAAGGCTGCTTCAGTTTTGAGTGTCAGGCTAGACTCACTGGAGTAAGTGGGAGAACAAAGGGCACTCGGGGAAACTGCTTGGGTTTGGCTAAACTGAGGCGTACATTTTAGAAACAGACTGAGACAACAGTGTTGCACCATGAAGCGCTATGCAAGGTTGTTTCTACCCTCGGCCATCTGGGACTATAATGAATCATCCCTCTGCCAAGGTGGTATTCTGTTCTCTGTGTACTGAATGGTATTGAGCCGGTCTATGAGATATCTGATCAGACAATGATGCTATGAGCTAGTGCAATAAACTGTGCCAGTGTCTTGAATCCTGTACTGTGGAGTTGAAAATATGGAGTTGAAAATATAAGTATGTGAAGTTCTGTTCACTTTATACTTAGTAAATACCCACACTTTAAATTAGTTAAAGGTAATTGTTGTTACATGTGTATTTTTAACTTATTAGCATACTTAAGATTATTATTCTTGTTATATGTCTATTTGTGCCTTTTTGTTTGCCTATCTATCAATCTATTTATCTAGAAGACACTTGACAAGTGATCAACTCGGTAACACTAAATTGTAATAAACTGTCATTTAAACAAAATAAGGAAATGTAGACCAGGACACCATTCAATAAACTCTGTATAACAGGCTGTGAAATACAGTATGTACATAGACATGTTTACAACAGTTTACTTTATGAGTTAAAATTAAACTTGTGCTTGCAGAGACTTGCATCAGTTTGCTGTGGATTTTCATAATCTTTTGTTGACATTTGGTTATTACTGCTGAAAAAGTGATGAGACTCCTGTATGTGTCTGGCTACAAGTTTTATTCTAGACCATGGTATTCATGTCATTTGTTGTATAATGCTAGTTTTTACAGCACAATTTACAAAATGTCTGTTAAAATATAAATTAAATATGTACATGGGAAAACTTGGTAAAAGATCTATGATTTAATTTAGGTAATCCAATTTACCCTCTAATGCTGTACCCTTTCCTAGTTCTATGACTAGCAAAATTTATTTTTTTATCCAGTGGTGTAGTTCTTCAGTGGACTTCACAAACTCCAAATATGAAGTCCAGCCTCTTAATTCTACTCTACTTTCTAGGAGTGGGCACAGTTTTATGAATAAATAGTCAATTGATCTTCAGATTAGCAGCACATGATATTTTATTTTCCCTGTGTACAAGTTGTTGACTCGTTTATTTGTTTTCATTGTAATTTCAGTTAGAACTTGTTAGATCCCTATAAACCTATATAAGCTGTGTGCAAGCTTAGTGAAAATTCTCACATCCTTGTTTTTTGTTTACACAATAATCATTCACTGTACAATGTAAATTTACTTTTAACTCTCTCTTTTGGTAAAGTACTATGTCCGAAGCAGACTTTAGCGATCATGGCCTTCCATGTGTCTCTTAACCTTGCCCTACTAAAAATCTGATTTCAACTCATGTTGTTCCTGAACAATCTTGCAACTTTTCTGCTGATGGTGCTTCTGTATTTTAGTCTTGCTGTCTTCCCATTGGTTGGTTGGTGTCCTGGGTGATTTCATCTGCATGTAATAGGTATATTACATCGAAGGGAGTTATCCACTTGTAGTTCTGATCATGCTAATAAACAAATGAGCGTGAGATGCTTGAAAACTTCGGGTACCAAAATTAACGAAATGCTGGTACCATACATTTTGAAGTTTGGGTTTTTCAGTATTGGTATACCATGCAGCACTTCCTTATCTCATTACTTCTGTTTTCTTCATCTGTTTTCTTTACCTCAAAGTTAGAATTTAATTAAGAGCCAGGAAGACACATACTCTCTAAAGATGCAAAGTGTCTTAAAGAAATATTTTAGAAGTTTTTATACAGAAGGTGCAGATCAAGAGTATAAAGTACTAGGGCACAAAATAAAAAGAAATTGTGAAACGGCTAAATTAAAAATTGGGTGTTTAACAGTTTTTAACTGTCTCTGAAGTTTCCTCTCATTACGATAGTTTCCTCCCTCATCTCAAAAAGATGAAAGGAACATTTATTGAGCATCTCTGATATGGCCCAGTTTGGATGGGTATGCTGTAGAGTGGGCCTGTGTCTCATCTAGAATTGGTTCTGGCTGTGTGTCCCTCTGTCTCCCTGTGAATGTTGGGGTAGGTGGGTGTGGTGAATAAATGTATACATTATTGTCCTGCTGAAATGGTGGGCTGCTTTCCCAACTGATACAGGCTTTACTTGCATATGCAGGCTACCCCAAAAAATTCTGGAGAAGTCTGTGGATGCACAAACATTATGAAATTTCCCAAGACAGGACTTAGTGGGATTCACAGTATCTGCATATACGAGGTACAATCCAAAAGTTCCCAGAATGAATTTATTTAAAAGCATACACACCAAATAACAATTAATGGTGAACAGTTCCTTCAAAATAGTCACCTGCTGAGTTGATACACCAATCCCAGCGAGATTTCAACCTTTCGAAGCACCTGTGAAAGTCGTTTTTTGTCAGTGTGTTCAAGATGTCGGTTGTTACCACTTGGATCTCCTCCACAGTCTCAAATCTGCGTCCCTTGAGCCTCATCTTCATCTTAGTTAATAAAAAAAAAAAAAATCAGACAGCGCTAAATCAGGGGAGTACGGAGGGTGGGAAAATGGCAGTAAACTTTGTAGAAGCCAAAAATTTGTGCGCAATCGGAGATGTGTGAGCTGGTGCATTGGCGTGATGCAAAAGAAATGACTTGTCAGCCCACATCTGAGGACGTGTTTGGCAAATTCGATTTCGCAAATGCCTTAGAACATCCCTGCAGAATGCTCCATTCACCGTCTGTCCTTGTGGCACAAATTCCTTGTGGATGACACCCTTCACATCAAAGAAGCAAATGAGCATTGACTTGGTGTTGCTGTGAACTTGTCTAGCTTTTTTGGGTCTTTCAAATCATTCATTTTCACGAGCAACCCTTCACAGACACAACCGAAGTTTAAACGAGAACTGCAACTTGGAAAAACAACTGTGCTGACGTTATAATGTGTGATACAGCTCTCAAGGGCAACTTGAACTGCTATCTAGCAGCGATTGATATAACCAAACCCTTCTGGCTGCAGAATAAATGCATTCCGGGAACTTTTGGATCGCACCTCGTATGTGACAAAAAAATCAGGAAAATTGAAAGGTTAAGCACATAACATACCAAGATGTTATTTATGAATTGTGCTGTATTCATATGAATGAGGTAGTCGCATGCAGAAATCTATAGCTATCTAGTTACATAAGAACATACAGTAAGTGTGACACACGAGGAAGCCACATAATCCACCAAGCTTATTTGGTTAATAGAGGCGATAGTGTGCAAAGATTGGCTGTTTTTAGCTAACTCCACTGATTCAAGTACATTGTTCAAAAAATTTTGTCAGGAAAATCCTAATAATGCAGCTGTCATAAAGTGTGGTTCGTCTATTAGTTTTCATTTAGTCAAATGCAGTGTAGTAGGTGTTAATTGACCTTTTCCCTAAACTTCAAGAGTCTCACACTTGTAACTAGTCCCGGAAATTCCACGTAATCCTGGGGTTGTTAGACCTGGGAGTTTCCTGAAGGATTAATCTTGTAGCAGAAGGAAAGTTTTGGTTTCTTTCTTAATAGGTGCTCCTCAAAAAGCTTAGTTGGTGTGTGAAAAATGAAACCACACGTAACTCTATCAGCTTAGGTTTTTCTTCTCACCTTAGTTTGCTTGCGATTGAATTTCTGCAATGGCTAAACCTGGAACTTTCCTGAAGGTCTGTGTGAAAAACAGGAGGGCACCTGTAGTTGTGTCACAGAGTGCAGTTTTTGATTATGTCCTTGATAGGTGTACCTCAAGCAGCTCCCTCCCTCTCTCCTTTGATATTATAAATTACCAGAAAAAGATATGTCTAACAAGGTATTGTTGCTTTGTGATCAACTTCTATATGGTATGGAATGGGATACTACATACTCAGTGTTGATTAGTGGGTGGCATTGGTTATTGACCTTGGTGGGGGACGGAGATACGAATATTCTCTCTTAGAGAGGTGTAAACAAATTAATAATTGTAGCGATAACACTGCAATAAATATTTTTACAACAAAAAATGACATTTTTAATTGATTTTTTTTTTTTTTTTTTTTTTTTTTACTTGACTCACTGATTTACGTAAATTTCAGATTTACGTCTTGAAACAAATTGCAGCAAGGTTTAGACTGGACATGTCACAGAAGTACAATAGCTAACATGTTTAAACCTCATTGGTTTGCTTGAGACAGATTCCTATAAAAGATACAAAAATGTTAAAATCTCAAACTTGCAAAACAGGTAACTAGTCTTTAAATGTACCTGAATATTATGCAAAGCATGTGTTTTCTAAGTTGTTATAATAAGTGGGATGCCAGAACACTGTTTGCTCTGCATTATATGATAAGTTATTGAAAGATGAGATAATCGTGGGAATGCATTTGCTGAGGAGGTCAGATGGGATCATGTTACTGTCTAAAGGAGTTTCAGATTTACGTCTTGAAACAAATTGCAGCAAGGTTTAGACTGGACATGTCACAGAAGTACAATAGCTAACATGTTTACATTCCATAGTCAATGGAATTGTGTGCTTAAGTGAATTACAGTGAATGATTAATTGCACAATTGTTTTGGAGTTTCCACACTGCAGATAATACAATGTTGTGGTCATTTTGACATAAAAACAGGAACATCATTGGAAAGTAAACAAACACCATAGACAACTCAGGTGCAGTGTTCCGTTTTTAAAAACTCTAAATGATTTATTAAATTGATTTAATTTATTTCAAAATTGAATGCTGCAATGTCTTTACACTCCCCACTCCCAACCCATTCCCGAGTCAACTCCTATTGACTTTAGTGGATGGGTGGTCAAGATTGCAGGACAGTGTGTACATTAATTGCAGTGGTAGGGGAAACACTGTTACAGTAAAGACAGCTGGTTTTATATTCTGTGGTTACTGTCCAGGTGATCCTGGCGCCAGACCATGACAATAAGATAGTCCTCCCCTAACATGGGTAACCTTCTCACCACTTGAAATCTGTTTGATGTAAGCTACATTCTGTTGAAGTGTCACCTAGTCTTCGTTTTGCTAACTAGGAAAAGAAGAAAAATACAAGAGGGTAATGTAAGATGGATGTAGAGGGAGTGGCGTCACAGAAAATGTTTTTTAAGTTAGAAGTTATTGATGCTGACTTCTTGTTCCTCTTTTCTAATCTAATGTTGTCATAATGTCTTCAGCTGCAGTCACCTTTGAACACACGTTGTTAATTGCTAATTTCAGGAATAAGAGAGTGGCTTAATTTAGGGATGCATGATGTCTCTCCTAATTTCATGGTTAGGAACCACACACTACTTTCACAGTGCTACCTGTAACGCATACATTTTTAAGGCAAGTAGTGGAAAAGACACTTCTCCGTCTGTGCTACATCTTTCCTTGTTAAAGAGTCTATGAACATTAGGTGTTATTCCTTGATACACTTGCTGTGCTAATTCTGCCATATTTGTGATGATATTTGGTTTTTAAAAGATAGTTTTGTTAAAACTGAAAACTTTAAAGATCTGAGCATTTTGGCATTATAACAACAACTGTATGCAGTATATGGAGAGAGACAGATTTATATAAATCAAGATCTAAATGTTACACTTTTTAATATGTTGACATTTGATTGACCTTAAGGTACATGCTCACACTTGCTTGTAGGTTTTCAGTTTGCAGTACTTTTTTAATAAGTGATCTACTTTATACATTACTTCAGGGAGTCCCTTAGAGTGTTGAGGCCGCTAAGATACAAATATTGTGGGGTGATTGCGGCTCCCTCAGAGGTCAGAGTGTGCGCTGCCAGTACACAGTCATTAACTTTCAGTACCACATTTAACATCATGCTAGCTTTAAAAATTTGATACCATGCAATTCTAATCAGGGTAGAGGTTATCATAACTAATAAGATGAGTTTGCCTTTCAGAAAATAAAGAATATTTTTTATTAACTTCTTCATTACCTCAATAAAATTTAAACAACTTATTAATTGGTAGTGTTTGAATTTTATTTATTATTTTTTTTGTACATATTTCAGGTTAACTCCGAGTTAAAATGTTGACAAGACTCTTTCGGATGCATGGGCACTTTGTAGCCTCCCACCCTTGGGAGGTGATAGTGGGGACAGTTACTCTGACCATCTGCATGATGTCAATGAACATGTTCACTGGAAATGATCAAATCTGTGGATGGAATTATGAATGTCCAAAATCTGAGGAGGTAAGAATAGAAAGGAATTATGGCTGTCTCTCTTTGGGCCTGTTTCCTAAAAATGTTAATAGAACTCAAATTCCAGATTAGCAAAAGCACAAACATCAGTACATTCTTAGTAAGGGAAAATTGTGCAAGAAAGGTTAATGACTAGTCTTTGGCTTGAAACTGTTTTGCCAAATTGGATTTTTCATTTTCTGCAACCACCATACTATGTGCCATCATCAGAGTGTACTATTGCTAAATTATACAATATTGTTAGGATATAGGTGAAAGTAATAGTTTTACTGAGTAATTACTGGATTATCTATTATTGCAGCTATCCTAAATTTATGTTGTGCTTAGCCACTGAAAAAAACCTTGCACTGTTGATTGTGGTGCTGAGGTGGCACCCACTGCCCTCGGATCTCAATCTGGGTAGTTCATCGTGTGGTGGGTGCAGAAACGCGCTGTAATCAGCGCAGTTTCCCAACCTAGCTGTATTGTCTGATACCTTATATTATCACCAGTCAATGTTAGCAAAATACTTTATAAAATGTAATGGTTATTTTCTTTACCTTTTGATGGTATCCAGTAAGATACTTTTTATGTAAAGTTCACTGAAACAATATTGCATTCCTTACGTACCAAAAGGTTGACTGGCAATGAGTCTGTTAACTCTTGTCAGGCTAGGTCGTACGGCCTCCTCTTCTTTACTGATTGTATCATAACTAATGGTTTTCCTTGGTCTGCTTTTACAGGATATTTTAAGTAGTGACATTATCATCCTGACAATCACACGTTGCATAGCAATTGTCTACATATATTTCCAGTTCCAAAATCTCAGACAACTTGGATCAAAATATATTTTAGGTATTTCTTATTTTTTTTTTGTATATTTAAATATAAATGTTTTTGAATATAATTTCTGTAATTAATTCTGAGCATATGTTTTTGCTTTGTAGGCATTGCAGGCCTTTTCACAATATTTTCCAGTTTTGTGTTTAGCACGGTTGTTATTCATTTCCTTGACAAAGAGCTCACAGGACTCAAGTAAGTGTTCTGTTTTTGTTGTGTGCCATATTACATCTTTAGAGCAGAGCTCTCTTTTTTTTTATTTAAAGACTTTATGATGTTTTGCTTTTAGTGTAGATTGATGTACAGCAGCATGTAATGCCAACTGTGTCCAGCAGAGAGCACTAACTCCTTGGATGGAGCAGGTTCTGACCTGGACTGCACTGAGAGAGGTTAATTTCAGTCAAGTTCAAAGTCAGAATAGTAACATTATAACCACAACAACAAAACAAAATATAATTTTGACACAAAATTAAATTTTAGAATTTGTTTATATTAAATAATCTTTCAGCATACAAACCCACAAACGGGTTCTGCTGGGAGACCCAACCCAAAACAAAAATTGAAAGATATGAATGCAAAGGTAAGATGATGTGTTGGCTCTTATCTTCTCCTGATGTTGTAGGAGTGTGCAGACTTTTGAAGTGTGTAAGGTTACAGAGAGCCACAATTCAAAAGTCCCAGGGTTGAGCAGATCAGCGGCTGTGGTGCACCAGAAGTTGTGGGGTAACACTTTTCGTAACTTTAGGATAATGTTTTGATACAATAAACCAATCAGTCTGTAACTTATTCTCTGAAAAAACAAAGAACTCTGTCACAGCAGAGCCCATGAAATGCATTTTCATGGATATATACAGCGCAAGAATTAAAACAAAGGCAAACAAAAATGAAAAGTGTGTACCGTAATGCAGTGATAATCAGAAATAAAAATGTATATGAAAGAGTAATATTTCATAATGAATGCAAAGCTTATTAAATACACATTTGTAAGCAGTAGTGGTAGTTGTAAGTTGAACATAGCAAAATTGTACCTCTGGCAAAGAGGCAACAACTGAAGGCCAATAATGGTTACTATAGCCACCCTACCACTTAGCAAACAAAGGTTTATTTGAATTTAGCATAAGTAATCAGAGTTCAGAGTCTATATTCAGATAGTTTATTTAACAGGGGAGCTTGTAATTATACATTACAATTAACTATTTTCTTACTTTATAGCTTTATAACTTTATAGTTATTTCTTCATTATCACTGTGGCTCTTTGTTGAATTTTTGTGTACAATAAGTTTTTTTTTTTTTTTTTTTATATATAAATTATAATGTTTCAGAAGTGGGATTTTTATTTTTATTTTAAGGAATACCCTTTTGTTTTTTATATTTTAGTGAAGCTTTGCCATTTTTCCTGCTTTTGATTGATCTTTCCAAAGCATGTGCATTGGCCAAGTTTGCTCTGAGTAGCAATTCTCAGGTATGTACGATGACTAATGACTATAAAAGTTGAATTGTTCAGGTACATGAATGAATGGATATCCTTGAAATTTTGTAATTTCTGTAATCTCAAAAGGAGACCAGAGTCAGTTCTGGCAGCTGAAAGCATTCATACACATACTTCATTTAGAAACCACACACACAGTTTTTAGCTTGCCTGTGTGTCTCTGGAGTGTAAGTACAAAGTGAAATCCATGTAGAAAATCTAAACAACAATGAGAAGAACTTAGTTATAAGACCTGAACATTGGTTAATGCCCGAAATTAATCCAGATAAAGTGCCCTATTTAATATAAATTGATAAATAGCACTGAGACACACATACTGTACCAGTAAAAGTCATTAAATTGGCAGTGCTCCATAACTACAACATCAGAGTGTAGACATCCCTGATGATGGTGGCGTGTTTGGATGCAGCAGCCCGGAGCTCATACTTTTAGATGTGCTTTCTTGTTATTGTTTACTTAACACATAGCATGCAAGAAGTACTTGATATTGGAATGAAGTGCTTTATTTTACCACCACCTCCCAATATTCTGAATATGCTTCTCAACACATCAGTGCCCACCTGGATTACCACTCCAGTGACAAGCAAGTAGAAGTGGGGTAAGAGAGCCGGCGTTCATGCTAGACTAAACAACTCGGCTCTACCCAGCTTGCTCGTCAAACACCCATTTTATAGTCAACAAGATTGACGAGCTGAGTCTGTGAATTTTGTCACACAGGATGAACAGCTGGGCCTCTTTTTCCATCAAAACCTGGCTGAACATTAATGTCCCAGATGCAACTATTGAGCTTGCAGATCGGACTGCTAAATCAGGCAAGGACAAAGGCGGTAGGGTGTGTATAAATTTAAATAATGCTTGGTGTACCTCCACAGTCATTGCTGAACAATATTGTTCTCTGGATTTAGAATTCATAACGCTTAAGTGCAGACCTTTTTATCTGCCGAGGGAATTTACAGTTGTGCCTCACAGCAGTTTACATCCCTCTTCAGGCTAATGTCGAGCCTTGGCATTGACTAAACTGCATGATGTTATGAACAGTCTGCAAAATATTCTTCCAGATGGCATATTTACCTTGCCTGGTGATTTTAATCATGCCAACTTTAAAACTGTGCTCCCACATTTTATCAGTTTGTTGATTTCCCAACAAGAGGGAATAATACACTGGATTACATATACTGCAATATAGCGAATGCCTGTATAGTGTTGCCGTCCCCCTGCCTCAGCCAATCTGATCACATTTCTTTGTTCTTGACTTCTGCATACAAACCCCTTATCACCAAGGTGAAGCCTAATGAGCAAACAGTCAGAGTCTGGCCTGAAGGAGCCATAACTGAATTACAGGACTGCTTTTATACTGATAGGGAATTGTTGAAATAGGCAGCTAAAAAGGACAATCACAAAGACTTCAATGTATATGTCCACTCTGTTTTGTCCTACATTAACTTCTGTATGGACAATGTCACTATTACTAAGAGCATCCATATTTTCCTTAATAGGAAACCCTGGATGAACAGGGAGGTCCAAGACCTACTAAAGGCATGTGACATTGCTTTCTATATGTGAGACCCAGTGGCCTACAAAACAGCTAGGTCAAATCTGAGGAAAGGCATTAAGGAGGCAAAGTGCTGCTACAAAGCAAAAATAAGAGGAGCATTTTAACAGCTCTGACTCCCCACCCATGTGGTAGGGCATTGGGTACATCACAGACTACAAGGGTAACACCTGCTCAACCAACATTGGAACATAATTTCTTCTTGATGACCTCAATCACTTCTTTGCACATTTTTACAAGAACAGTAACCAATATATCACCAAACTGACAGAAGCAAGAGGCCCCATTATGCATTCTGGCATTGAATGCACACGAGATGAGACCAGCTCTAAGCCACATTGACCCTAATAGGCAGCTGGTGCTGATGGGGTTCCTGGATGGGGTCCTGAAACATTGTGCAGAACAGCTGATGGCAGTGTTCACCAGCCTGTTTAATATCGCTTTAGAACAGGCCACTGCCCCCACTTGCCTGAAGTCTGCTGCAATTGTCCCTATTTCAAAGCAGGCAGTGGTGAGGTCTCTGAGCGATTATTGCCCGGTGGCCCTGACCACTATTTTCATTAAGTGCTTTGAGCGACTTGTTCTCAAATACATTAAGAGCAACTTCCCCACGTACACTGTCTCACTTACCCATCACACTGCCCTATCACACCTGGAGCAAAATGCCAGCTATGTGTGGATACTGTTCATCGACTATAACTCTGCCTTCAGCACAACCCAACAACAAACTGGCTATCAAACTAAACAACTTGGGTCTCAGCTCACACCTGTGTAAGTGGATTTTAGATTTTTTCACTAACCAACCACAAAATGTGTGCATGGGTAATAGTAAGCACTCCTCTTCATCAGTAACACTGGACGCTGGGGTACCGCAGGACTGTGTACTAAGCCCTCTCCTTTACTCCCTCCTTACAGACGACTGCAAACTTAACCCATAATACTAACATTATAATAAAGTTTGCAGACGACACCACAGTGATAAGCCTGATCTCTAATAATGACGAAGCAGCCTACAGAGAAGAGGTTTGAGAATCTGGAGAGTTGGAGCCAGAACAACCTTGCACTCAATTTCAGGAAAACAAAGGAACAGCGGTCACCATCCCATAAGCATTAATGGCGAGAGGGTGGAGAAAGTCCATAGTTTCAGGTTCTTGGGAGTCCACATCAGCCAGGACCTGTCATGGATAACAAACATGACCGCAATGGCCAAGAAAAGTCTTCAGAGGCTTCACTTTCTGAGGAGCCTGGAGAAAGCACAACTCCCACAATAGCTGCTGGTTAACTTCTATAGGTGCACCAGAGAGTCTGTCATCACACACTGCATCAGAGTGTGGTACTCTGGCTGTACTTCTGAGAATAGAAACACCCTCCAGTGACTCATCAAAATGGCTCAGAGAATTACTGTCACTCAGCTACCATCACTGGAAGATCTCTTCACTACCCGCTGCAGCAGAAAAGCAAAGAACATTTGTAAAGATCCAACCCTCCCCGGCCATAGCATTTTTACTCCATTTCCCTCTGGCAGGTGCTTCAGAGCCCTGCATGCCCACATTACTAGGCTGAAGAACAGCTTTTACCCCAAAGCAATCAGCCTATCAAAAGTACAGCAATCACTACTCCTTCCTATAAGAGAAACCACCACTGATTTAACTGAAAATAGTCATACAAGTATACATGGCCAACGTGAAACTCGTGACCATTACGTTGATTATAATCTTCACTGCGACTTCATTTATTATTTATCTATTTATGCCTACATGTTTAAAGTTACTTTTACTCTCTGTATATTTGGAACTGTTAATAGTAACTGTGCTTCTCATAGTTAATGTTTACTTAGTTTATTTCTACTCTATTATATACTTTTATCTAAGGCATCTATCTACAGTAATCCCTCCTCGTTCGCGGGGGTTGCGTTCCAGACCCTCCCGCGATAGGTGAAAATCCGCGAAGTAGAAACCATATGTTTGTATGGTTATTTTTATATATTTTAAGCCCTTATAAACTCTCCCACACTGTTAACATTATTAGAGCCCTCTAGACATGAAATAACACCCTTTATTCAAAAGTTTAAACTGTGCTCCATGACAAGACAGAGATGGCAGTTCTTTCTCACAATTAAAAGAATGCAGACATATCTTCTCTTCAAAGGAGCGCCGTCAGGAGCAGAGAATGTCAGAGAGAGAGAGCGAGATAAGAAAAGCGAACAATCAAAAAATCAATACGTGCTTTTAAGTATGCCGATGCACCGCGATAAAGCGGCATTTTGTAGAGGAGCGTCCGTATCCTCTGTGCAAACAGCCCCTCTGCTCACACCCCCTCCGTCAGGCGCAGAGAATGTCAGAGAGGGTGAGAGAGAACGAGAAAAGCAAACAATCAAGCACCGCGCGGGAAGCATATCTTATATCATTGAGGAGTTTTAGTTAATATGTATTACATGCTCTGATTGGGTAGCTTCTAAGCCATCTGCCAATAGCGTCCCTTGTATGAAATCAACTGGGCAAACAAACTGAGGAAGCATGTACCATAAATTAAAAGACCCATTGTCCGCAGAAATCCGCGAACCAGCGAAAAATCCGTGATATATATTTAGATATGCTTACATTTAAAATCCGTGATGGAATGAAGCCGCGAAAGTCGAAGCGCGATATAGCGAGGGATTACTGTATAGGCTTCCTTCAAATGATATTTAATTGTATTGCACAGTGACAAAAAGGTATCGTGCATCTTGCAAAGAGGTAGTGTCGTTTTCTATCTCTGACTCGCATTTGTGATAGTGGGCAACTTCCCTAATGTACCAGTTTTCCAAAACAAATATATACATAAAGAATTGTGTTATGAACTTGCGAGTTGTATGTCACTAAAAGCATTAGTTAATCAAATTAAGTGCTGATTGGTTAGTCAATATCTACAACAAGGAGCCAGTGGAGCCTTTGGTACTAGAGAATATAAAAGCAAGTTTAGTGGCCTGCTACTGTAAATCATTGTATTGGTTATTTGAATGGTAGTTTTCTGATTGATGGAGTGCATGTTTATTGAGGACAACTTACTACAAAGACAGGCAGTTTATGATGATATTCTGAGTGTCTGGGTGCTAGCAATAAATGATCATCCAGAGGTTAGTATGAGTGGCAGTGTGTGCTGACTTTCTATGCAGTTTTTCGTGTTACAAAGAAAAAAAAGCTGTTACTATATTACATGGAGGGTAACTGAATAGTTAAAAGAATGTAAATACTGATGGACATAGTTTGCCTAGCAGACAGGAAAGTCCATTCTAGAACTATAAAATAAACCTAAAACAGGTTCACCTTAAATATGGTATGGTTTTCTATTGCATTTGTAGTCAAAATAAATGCATTGTGCAAATACAGTATCATATGTTTTACAGAATTTTTTCATTCAAACCTGGTGTGCTATGCTGTTAAATCGGCAACACGTGACTCTTGAAAAAGTATTTTGATATAAATCTAAAGTCAGTTGTACTATTGTATAAATGTAATTACGAAAACACTGATCATTACCCTTTTTATTTATATGTGTGTTTATCTGTGTGTATGTTGTGTGTGTGTGTGTGTGTGTATATATATATATATATATATATAATATATATATAAAATATATATACTCAGCAAAAAAAGAAACGTCCCTTTTTCAGGACTGTGTATTTCAACAATAATGTTTTAAAAATCCAAATAACTTTACAGATCTTCATAGTAAAGGGTTTAAACAATGTTTTCCATGCATGTTCAATTAACCATAATCAATTAATTAACATGCACCTGTGGAATGGTCGTTAAGACCTTAACAGCTTACAGAAAGTAGGCATTTAAGGTCACAGTTCTAAAAACGCAGGACACTAAAGAGACTTGTCTACCGACTGTGAAAAACACCCAAAGAAAGATGCCCAGGGTCCCTGCTCATCTGTGTGAACGTGCATTAGGCATGCTGCAGGGAGGCATGAGGACTGCTGATGTGGCTAGGGCAATAAATTGCCATGTCCGCACTGTGAGACGCCTAAGACAGGGCTACAGGGAGACAGGAAGGACAGCTGATCATCCTCGCAGTGGAAGACCACGTGTAACAACACCTGCACAGGATCGGTACATCCGAATATCACACCTGCGTGACAGGTACAGGATGGCCACAACAACTGCCCGAGTCACACCAGGAACACACAATCCCTCCATCAGTGCTCAGACTGTCCACAATAGGCTGAGAGAGGCTGGACTGAGGGCTTGTAGGCCTGTTGTAAGGCAGGTCCTTACCAGACATCACCAGCAACAACGCCGCCTATGGGCACAAACCCACCTTCGCTGGACCAGACAGGAGTGGCAAAAAGTGCTCTTCACTGATGAGTCACGGTTTTGTCTCACCAGGGGTGATGGACGGATTCGTGTTTATCGTCGAAGGAATTGAGCACGTCTGGGACCTGTTGGATCGCAGGGTGAGGGCTAGGGCCATTCCCCCCAGAAATGTCCAGGAACTTGCAGGTGCCTTGGTGGAAGAGTGGGGTAACATCTCACAGCAAGAACTGACAAATCTGGTCCAGTCCATGAGGAGGAGATGCACTGCAGTACTTCAAGCAGCTGGTGGCCACACCAGATGCTGACTGGTACTTTTGATTTTGAGCCTCCCTTCATTCAGGGACACATTGTGAAACATTTTTAGTTTATGTCTTATGGTATTGACTCTTTTAGTGTTCATACAAATATTTACACATTAAGTTTACTGAAAGTAAAAACCGTTGAAAGTCAGAGGACGTTTCTTTTTTTGCTGAGTATATATATAATACAAAGAGTACACAACACGTGTTTCGCCCTTATTGGGTGTGCACCTGACGAGCCCCAATAAGGGCAAAACACATGTCCTATACTCTTTGTATTATTTGGCAGATACTGTATCTATGATCTGCTTCTCGCAATTGAGAGGATATGGCAGATGTTTGCCGACTGGCCAACCAACCACAAGCCTTTCCTGGTAGATAACTACCCAAATAATCAGATTGGGACTCAGACCTAAAAAATATATACACAGACACAGGTTTTTTTATATTTACATTTATACAATAATACAACTGACACACACATTCATACATACAATGTTAACTATGAATGTGATGCATCAGAGCTGTGAACCTGAGAATATTTTAAGATGGATAGTACAAGTAATTAAATTTTGTAACAGTTCTCCACAACAGTTTCAGTGTCTCGTAAATGACCACACGTGACTGTTAATTTTGCCTAGTAACAAATTTGTCTTCCTGAGCCTCACAGATTGTTTTTATTCCCTTTTCCTACCACATCAAATAAATGTACACATAATGTTAATTGGTATTTCTAGACTGGCGAAGTATGAGTAAGCACTAATGTCCAGGTTTTGTTTCAGCCTAGAGTTCACTGCTGCCATATTGGCTCTGGCTTTGTGCAACCCTGTAATAAAATAAATATGATTAGTAAATGAATGGGTGTCTGTGGTAGTTTGATACATTTAATATAGAATATTTTCATCAATTTAAGTTTAACAAGGATTTTGCCATGTGGAGTATTACTACCATGAACAAATATGGTAGTGGCATACTGCAGTGTTTAGTCAAAACTGGTAATATGTTTTGCAGGAGGAAGTAAGGGACAACATTGCACGTGGAATGGCCATTCTTGGACCCACCTTTACACTTGACGCTCTAGTGGAATGCCTTGTGATTGGAGTTGGAACCATGTCTGGTAGGCTGTGTAGCTACCGTATATCAACTGTTACTTTGACCATAATAAATGATGTATAGTCGCATTAAGTATGATTTTTATATTCTTTTTATTCATATATATGAAATATTTTGGGTCCTAACGAAACACTTCTTTTTCATGATTTGGTTTGTATGTTAATTATGGAACAATGTCCTTTAATTGGAATTGATTTAATGAAATCAACTGATTTGTTTCCACTAAAAATCTTGAAGGTTCAGTAGAATCTTGTTTGTTCACTAAATATATGTGAATATAAGATGTTTGCTAACAGCTCAGCTTCTGCCTATTTAAAAAGCTGTAAAACAGTAGCCAGATATAAATGAGTATATACAGAAACAAAAGCAATGTCTGCAGGGAAGTGTCTTATTTATTGTCAGGTATCCCTTAATCTAATATGGAAAAATAACCCAGTAGTTAGAATTCTTTGTACCATAGCAATAATTTTTCGTTGCTAAATGTTAAACTGCACGTTCATCCACAGATGGTGGAATAGAATCAAACATCAGGGGCCTCATGCATAACGGCGTACGTAGAATTCACACTAAAACATGTCATAAGGAGAAAAGCGGAAATGTGTGTACACACAAAAAAAATTCAGATGCATATATCTGCCAACTTCCACGTTGTTCCACTCCATAAATCCCGGTCAGCGTGAAAAGTAACGCACGTGCACGCGCCTGCTGTCCCACCCAAACTCCTCCCAGAATTACGCCTCTTTGACTATGCAAATCAATATAAATAGCCCTTGAGCTCAGCATTCTGTGAAAAGGCAATGGCAAAAGCATGAGGGAAATAGAAGAATTTCAATGAATACGAAGTGGAGGCAAGGAAAAAACGTACTATTTGTTGGTTTAAACAGTGGTATAAACAAAAAAAGGAAGTTGATTGAGTGACATAGAGTGTCGGAGAAACTCGAAAGCACAAGTTCACAAAGTCGCACAGTGCTGAAATAAAAAAGTTGTCAGATATCAAAGTTGCCGTGAAAAGGTGAGTCATAGCCCACCTTCTGAGTGTCATATGAAACCTTATTAGGGTACAGAGAAAAGAAAAAAAATAGGGACACTGTGAGAGAAAAAAGCTCAAAATATCAACTTTAATCTTGAAATTTCCACATTAATCACGTAGTTTATTTTGTCATTAAAGTAGAACATCATAAACTTCATCTTTAAATTGTTTCATTTACTAATTTCTCAAATTTCATCGTAACTATAGTAGCACGTTCCTTGCTAGCGCTGTGACACCGTGTCCTCACATGTTTAATCATTAACAATATAGATTATTTAAGTGATGTTAACATTTAACTGTATAAATGTAATAAACATATTTTGCTGCATTTCATCTTAAAAATATCATCATCTTATGTAAATATGCACTTTATAAAGTGGCACAGGTTGTGCAATATTATAACTGTATCGCAAGTTTACAGTGAGGTAATTGTACTAATAAGTACAAACAGTTCTGCTCTACAAGGAGCATTTGATGGACTGATTGAGTGCATTTTATAGCTCTTGGGATGAAACTGTTTCTGAACCGTGATGTCCCTACAGGAAAGGCTCTGAAGCGTTTGCCGTATGAGAGCAGTTCAATAGACAGCATGGCTGAGGCAGCATGTGCTTGATGCTGTATACCGATAATTCTCTTTCCGATCAGATTGCACACTGAGATATAGTGAGTGGTGCATTGAGAGGAACAATGCTAAAGCAGCTTGCGTATGCCAAGCATTTAGCTAGCGTGAAAATGTGTGTGGCTTTACGCCAAGTTTAGGTTTTATACATTGCAATTTGAGCATGGAAACGGGAGTACGCAACATTTTTGTGTCTACGCACCGTTTATACATGAGGCCCCAGGTAATCGAGGAGATTTAAGTCAAGAATGTTAACACTCACACACTGTTTTTGTCAATGTGAAGCAAAATGATTTGTAATATGTGATAGTGGAATGATTCCTTTTCTTCCACTTAGGTGTTCGTCAGCTAGAAATCATGTGCTGTTTTGGGTGCATGTCAGTCATGGCAAACTACTTTGTATTTATGACCTTCTTTCCAGCTTGTGTATCTTTAGTTTTGGAGGTGAGTACACTTCTTACACAGCAAGTAAATGATTTGTTATAGTGCTTATAACTACCGTATTAAATGTCATCCGCATAATTAAAACGGAAATCAGATTTATTTTTGTTGCCTTGAAAACTATCTGTTAAATTGCATGCTTTACTTTTTCGATTTTCCATTTATGTCAGCTATCTCGGGAAAGTCGTGAGGGACGTCCTATCTGGCAGCTGAGTCACTTTGCTCGTGTTTTAGAGGAGGAAGAAGACAATAAGCCAAATCCAGTGACCCAAAGAGTGAAGATGATTATGGTGGGTTTACTTTCTTTTTGTAGTTTCTATATAACAATCATTTTTTTTTACTTTCAGAATTAAACATATCTACGACACACAGAGGCCCCCACAATAGCATTTATTTTCGGTAGTCTTAATGCAGTTACCTCACACACTGTGCATTATCAAAGAGGGGCTGATCTTTCAAACTAACTTGCTAAGTATTTGATGTATATTTAGTATAACTGGTATATTATTAGAACTGGAGTAGAAATAGCCATTCAGCTATTTATTGTTAAGTCTTTTCACTTTACATACAGTTTAAATTTTGTAATATATATTTTTTTCTCCTATTTCTCTTTCTGTGGAAAGTCTTTGGGACTTGTGCTTGTCCATGCACACAGCCGCTGGATAGCAGAGCCTTCTCCTCAGAATAATACAGCAGACAGCCGCAAAATTACTGCAGGGCTTGAAGTAATGCCAAAAAGAATTGAGCCTGAAATGCCACTTTGGCAGTTTTATCTAACCAGGTAAAAACAAGAAGTACAGATTTCACATAAATTATTTCCAAAATAAAGCCCAACATAATACTTTCCTTGTTTAGTGTTTAAAGGTTTGTTCTTCTGTATGTCAAGAGTTTTCTTGAAATTAAATTACTGAATTTTTGTAAATTTGAAGTGAGAAATTTATTTTAAAAGCTGTGTCATTACTGAGGCCATGTAATCCAACTGAGTGAATATTTAAAAGTATCACTTACAATTTGTATCCGTGAATCTCTCCATTGCTGAGTTTAAAAGTGAGACTGACATTGAAGTCACATTTGTAACTTTCTAGTCTTCAGATGCTTCTCTCATTTTTTTTAAAGAAATACTCCTCCCAAAATAAAGTTACTCACCCTGCATTTGTAGTGATGACTGAAAATAAAACTGATGTTGTATGAAGAATGGAGACAACAAAATTCCTGTTACAATGTGCCTCAGTTGGTACTCGGCTTACATGAAGTAAATCTCAATTTAGACACACTTTTTATTTTCCTATAATGTATTTAATAGATGTTTCCTCATCCTCAAAGTCTGCTTTCTGAATCTTACATTTTTGCTATGATGATTTCAGATTTATACAAGTTGTGTTCGCTGTTGTTGCAGGGGACCTAACTTAACCCGCAATAATTTTGACATGTTTCCTTAAAATGTACTGACACGCAGTTTAAAAAGATGAGGTAAAATATGAAAACAAATTGCTTGCTTAAGTTTTGGCATTGATGCAGAGGGTCATTTTAAAATCTTTTTGTTAATATTTCATTACCAACATGCATTAAATATTTATTCATTGTAATTTATATTTAAGGAACTTAACGTTTTTTTTTTTCTTCTTTTTTTTCTTTTATTTTTTTAACAGGATGGCCAGCATGGATTTGGAACAAGTAATAACTCTGAGTTTAGCTTTATTGCTCACTGTCAAGTACATCTTTTTTGAGCAGTCAGAAACTGAGTCAACACTGTCTCTGAAAAAAACACCAATGTCAACAATATTAAAACAGGATAAAATAACCGATGAATGTTGTAGGAAAACTGCGAACTCTTCAAAAAGCCCCCAGTGTTCTGCAGCACCGGAAATTTCATTTAAAAAAGAAGAGATAGGTATTTGGATTTTAGGTATTTTTATTGGATGTGCAGAAGATTAGGTTTTATGTGTTTCTTAAAATGTCCTAAATTTTCTTTTTCAGATGAAGTTATTAAACCTTTGCCTGTTGTGAGGACACCACAAGCCACGTTTGTTGTGGGTGACGGTGTTTCCCCTAATGCATCAATTTTGGAACCATTTCAAGACACAGAAGAATTTCCATTGGAACCTAGGCCTGTGGATGAGTGTTTAGCAATATTTAAAAATCCAGAGGTGAGACTTCATATTTAGCTCAAATAGAAGAACAGATTGTATGCTGTACACAAGATGACATTTAATCAAAAAAGTGCTTAAGGAAGGCAGTAAAACTGATAAATTCCAGGGCAAGTGAATGAGTTAGGAATCTGTCTTATGTCTGTGTAGTCCTTTTGTGTGCCAGTGTACTTGGAAAACATACATTGACACTTAATTTGGTTAATATATGTTGGTGTCCTCCACTAATGTTGTCAGCCTTGGTAAATGAAAGCAAAAATGGCTGAAGAAAAGCCTTTATTTTTATGCTCTTGGATCGTTAATTAAAAATTCTGCAAAAATTCCAAACTTTAATTGTCTCTCTATTATAATAAAAAAAAAAATTGTGGGACGAGACAGGACTTTTTAGCCTGCGACGAGACATGGCTTTTTCAGAGAGATACTTTAACGTCCCACGAGACGAGACTTTGTGCCAGGAGATTTAACCACGCCCGGGTCCAGAAATAAAAGACAAAGGGTAGATGACAAAGGAGAATGTCGTAAAGAATTCAAAAACGTTGGCGCGATACACATGCAGAGTAGGTTAGAGATAATGAAAGTACTAAAATTCTAAAGTCTCAAAAAAATGACAGTTAAGATCGCATTCACGCAAACAAATGGAAATTATTACTCGCTGAAATAACCGAACAGCTAAAAGATATTGAATATATTGATTGAATTTAAACTTTAAGTCGGAGACTTGTAGATCGTCTAATTCCTGTTGACATCAGGGAAAAGTAGTGTTTATTCCCAATGAAGAGGCGTATCCATGAGAATTAAAACATTTGTTGTATGGTGAAAGTGAAATCCACATACGCGAGCGGCAGAGACATGAAGTGGCTGGTGCATAGCACAGGCTGGGGGGGTTGGCGAAAAAAAAGCGAGCAGGGGGCGAAACCCTCTAGTATACTAAAATAATTGAAACTAAAAAGAAATTCTCATTTTTTTTTTGTTTTATATAGAGGGCTTGATGTGTAGTTTGGCTGCTCACTTTTAAAGTATTTCATCTTTCATTGTTTCGTTTTTACATTTAAAGCAGTCATTAGTTTGTTGATAAATAGTTTGTTGCTAATTTCTTAATATGCTGTTTGAGGTTAATCTATAGAACAGTAAAAATTCATTTTTAAATATTGTTTGATCAACTTGATATTTACAAATGCTTTTTTTTTTTTTTTTTTACAGATGGGCCCTACATTCTTAAGCAATGATGAGATAATTTCTTTGGTTACTGGAAAGCATATTCCATCACACAAGCTGGAATTTGTTGTGGAGACTCCTGAGCGTGGTGTAGTGATTCGGAGGAAAATGATTGCATCCAAACTTAAAAATCCATTTGCCCTGGAATTTCTTCCACACAAAGACTATGACTATAATCAGGTAAGTTAATCTGTAATGAAAAAATGCTGAAAATGTATGCATTTGAGGGTTGTGGTTGGTCATGTAACACACCCATTCAGTTTCTGATTTCTAATCTTCTGATAACTTGAATTAAGATAAGGATTCACTTTTTAGTTGAAACTGAAACCATGACAACCTTCAAGAAATATCTGAATGAGATGTCGGTACAGCTTAGCTGTTAGATAAACAAAAAAGCTTGATGGACTGAATGGTTACTTCTCGTTTGTCAGTTTTATGTTATTTTAACAACACTACAGAGCAGTGCCATATTTCAGTTTGTGGATTTGTATTTTGACATAGTTGAATTCTCCTTTTATAGGTGATGGGAACTTGCTGTGAGAATATTATTGGGTACATGCCTGTGCCAGTTGGAGTAGCAGGGCCCTTGACTTTGGATGGCAAGCAATTTCAGGTGCCCATGGCAACAACAGAAGGGTGTCTTGTAGCAAGTGTTAATCGTGGTTGTAGAGCAATCACTGTGAGTATCCTAATATCAGATATCTTAATGCAATGGCGTTCACTTATTCAGAGGGAGATGGGCACAAATAATTATAAACTTTGTTTAATTAAAAACGGTTTCTGACTTTTTGCAGTGTTTATACAATGTATTATTAGGCAGTAATATGATGTTAGACCATTTCCTGTTTAAAACGTTTCCTACATCATTACACGGCTACAAAAAGTTTGCATTGCATTGCATTGCTATGTGTAGCAGTAGGCCTCCCATCTAAAGTGGAATTGCAACTGCTTCCAGTCAGTTTTGTTTGCTTATACATGCCAAAAATTTAGTTCAGATATATTTCTTGAAATTAAATTGATCAGTCAAACAAAATATCTTGCAGTTTTGATTCAAACTTAGCACTGCAACCAACTTCTAATGAAACTATGACCCTTTTTAATAGAAACATCTTATACATTTACTCTATTTAGTTCATTCTTTTGTAGTACTTTAGTGCAATCAATCAAGTCTTATGTTATGAGGAGTCTGTCTGTAGTGAATATCATTCTCCTGTTTAAGCTTATTTTTGTCAGGTACAGAACAGGCATGTCACATAACTTGCTGAGGGTCACTTTTTTTTTTTTTTTTTTAATCAATTCAGATGGAATTATATTCCAACAATTACTTGTGCTGTTAAGTCTGACATGATGAATCATTTTAGTGTGTGGCGCATTTAGGTCAGTGCAAGGTTTTACAAGAGTCGCATGCATATTAAACCTGCCATTGTGGGTGTGTGTGGTTTTTTTTTTTTTTTTTTTTTTTTTGCAGTATATTTGTAGAAACCTTATTAAGCAACTGCATAATAAGTTAGCACTTGTAGAAATTTATATTATTAAGGTTTTTAGATGTATGCAATGTTACACTCTGCAGGTTAAGTTATACATACAGAGTATAGTATTATCTTGACGGTAGTTTTTTGCCTTTTTTTATTTTTTAATGGGAAGCTTGGGGGAGGAGCCAGCAGTCAAATCTTAGCAGATGGCATGACACGCGGCCCCGTGGTCAAACTACCTTCAGCGTGCCAAGCAGCGGAGGTGAAGGCATGGCTAGAGAGCAACGAGGGATTTGAGTGTGTTAAAGAAGTATTTAACGACTCTAGCAGGTTTGTTGATCAAATATTTCCACACCAGTCTGTTACCACCAAAGTTTGCCAAAAACAGCTGCTTATTTCTTGTTTTTTTTATTTTAATAAAGATTTGCACGTCTGGAGAAGCTTCTTGTTACACTTGCTGGACGAACAGTCTTTATTCGGTTTCAATCTAAAACTGGAGATGCTATGGGAATGAACATGGTTTCAAAGGTGTGTTGCTTTATCTTTACCTTATTACTGTTCTGTGTACCATAAGAAGGCTCACCATGGACATGTTAACCTTTGTGCAATATTTTGGCAGGGCACAGAACAAGCACTTGGCAGACTTAAAGAAGAGTTTCCTGAGCTGGAAGTTGTTGCTCTTAGTGGGAACTACTGTACAGACAAGAAGCCTGCAGCCATTAACTGGATTGAGGGCAGGGGAAAATCTGTTGTCTGTGAATGCGTGATCCCTGCAAAGATTGTCCGTGAAGTATGAGCTTTTTAAGAATCTCACTGTAAATTAATTTCAGGAATACAATTCAGTCTCACCCCCCCACTGAAAACATAGGAACAGATTATCTGTACATTTGGGTTTTTTTTTTATTATTAATTGAATGTACCTGTTGCTATACCTCTTAGTCCATCCCAGCCATAAAGATTAAAATGGTTTGTAGTTCCCATTGAATGGTCTGATTAGGTCTAGGAGTTTGCTTCATCCTTCCTTTTCTAAAATTATGCTTTATTGGTAAACGTGCAGTCTACTAATAGCTAAAGTCTTGTTTTGGATTTAATTTTTGTCTCCCTTTCAAGCCAATCATATTTTTATGATCTCAGTGTATATCCTAATTTCTGTGGAACACTAATGTGGCTAGCAGCTGTCCTAAACTAAATCCCACATATCTGGCAAAATATCAAAATTGTGAGCATCCAATATATATGTTGAATTGATAATAACAAACTTAATAAAATATTTCCATTTTTTATCTTTTGTTCAGG
The DNA here is from genome assembly GCA_026402145.1 of Polypterus bichir lapradei. NCBI lineage: Eukaryota > Metazoa > Chordata > Cladistia > Polypteriformes > Polypteridae > Polypterus > Polypterus bichir. The sequence goes on along the minus strand of JANRMT010062835.1, from coordinate 31,922,088 downwards.
TTTTGAAAACCTCTACAGCTGCACTAATTGAAGTTAACATTAGCAAAAACTTAGTTGGTTCTGCTATGGCTGGCAGCATAGGAGGATACAACGCTCAAGCAGCAAACATTGTAACTGCCATCTATATTGCTTGTGGTCAGGTAAGGCTTGTGATATTCCTCATATGTTTTTAACATTTTTAATACCAAATATTTTTTACTTTATTTTGGAGTTTATTTACAGTATTTAAAACTGCATTATTTTGTATTTTGCCATACATCTTCATGTATTAACTGTTAGTTTATAATTGTATTGTTAGCTTTTATTATATAGTTTAAATAGACCCTGTTTACTTCAGGATCCTGCACAGAATGTTGGGAGCTCAAACTGCATCACCCTTATGGAAGCAACTGGTCCCACAAATGAAGATCTGTATATCAGTTGTACAATGCCATCTATAGAAGTTGGGACAGTGGGAGGAGGAACAAATCTGGCACCACAACAAGCTTGCTTGCAGGTATATGATGGAAAGAGCTACTTTCTTTACTAGTGCATTTTAGTTTTGGATTTTTTTTTCTAGTGGGACAGTGACCCACTACAAAGCTATCAAATCAAAAATAACTATTACACTAGTCTGTTTAATTTATGATAGTGTGTCAGATATCATTATAACTTTGCTTAATATCCTTCATCTCCTAATCCTTCTTTTTTTGCCTTATTCCCCCTCCCCAGGGTGCATTGCTGAGCAACAAAAAGTTACTTTTACTGAGCCTGAATTGTCATAAAAACGACTATGATAAAATCTGTCACTTCATACAAAAAAAAAGTTGTGCTGATCAGTTTAATACCTTTTTTGTAATAATTGTTACAATAATTGAAGTGCCAGGAAATTAGGTCTATGCTATTTCCATGTTTGTGAAACAATTTGCAAATTTGAATTGCATTCCACTTCAGCCACTGTTCAACCTCTTGGCCTACCTTAGTTCGACTGCCATGCTATCTGTATGTATATAGTTGTCGTCTAATGCGTATAGTATTTATACTCTGTAGTGCAATTGCACCAAGGTCCTGCTTTTGAATTTTAGCAACATAACTATAACAGGACTTATCTGCAGTGACACATTGCTTTATAGACTGTAGCAGAACGTACTGTGTCATCTCTGCATTGTTTTGGTCTGTACTGCTTTTATCCCAGCAAGCGAACAAGCAAATAAAGGTTGATATGCCTCTGTTGATTGTTCTCAGAATGGAACAAAAGTACCATATCTAATGACAAAAAGACTTTATAAAGGGAGTTCAACCTGTTGTCCACAAGAATTACTTAATGTGTGTCACTTGTTCAACAAACGTGTACTAATTTTGTTAAATCTCCCATCAGTTAAACAAAAGGCACCAACTTGAAAACAAAAGTCTATAACTTTAAAGGAGCAAGTTTCTTGATTTAAGAATACGTGCCTTCTGCTATTCTAAGTCATGCTTGTGACAGCAAAAATAAAACTGGAAATAGTGCATTTTTTCACAAATTCTTGTTACCGTTTTCTTGAGGCAAGGATACGTTTCCCGTTCATATGTCTTCTAACAGTGGGTGTCATGGATGGAGTTTTAACACTTTGTCTTGACAATTCAGTTTTTTGGCCATGGCTCCTTAACAACAGACAATGCACATTCAAATCATATGATTATTTTCTTTTTCCTTAATGGCAACTACTTTTCCTCTATTACATTCTGTGTTATTTAATGCAACTTGTGGAGGGAGATTTACATTGAGTGGCAGCATAGTTGCAAAGATTTCACACATATGAATTTCATTGTATGCTGTAAAGCTGAACTCAACTGATTACACTGAATTGCTCTTTATTTACTTTTTTAATTATATAAAAGCACTAGATTTTTTGACGGAGCCAAGACGCCTGCACATCAATACTAAGTTCACAGGGCCAAACAACATTCACTACTATGTACTCTCCATAGTGTATCTATCATGTGCACATATGATAAGAAAATACTGACAAAGTAAAAATGCAGAGAGTACGATGTAGCAAACCACAATGTAACAGATGGATGCTGTACAAACCAATCGTCAAATTTAATAGGACCATTGCTGAGGATATGGTAATAACTGAAAATGTTTCAGAGCTAGTAAACTCACCGATACCAATCAATCCATAAGTATGCAAGTAGAACATGCAAACTCCATGTAGACCCTAGGCACTGTGAAGACTGTTTTCACCCTTCCTATGCTAAAACTTGTGTTCTGACCTTTATAACTTTAGATAGATAGATACTTTATTAATCCCAAGGGGGAAATTTATTTATCTGTTTTACCATGACTAAAACTAAATTTATGCCTGTAACATCTGTTCAGTTCTTGTAAACCTATTTCACACTTTGTCTGTGCTTATTTCTATGCTAGACCACTGGGGCACAAGTTTGGTGATGATACCAGGCGGGAGCAGGCAATATCTTTGCGATATAACAGAATAAGCTTACATACAGTGAAATACATAGTGAAGGACTGTGAGTAATCAAGTGTGACTTTTTTCAGTGATTATTGTCCAGTTTTCTATAGAGCACACACAGCAGTCCACATCTGGGTATCTGCATTGAATAATATCAGTAAACAGTGCTTCGAGATGACTTGTCAAGGTGAAAAATATATGCTGGGGAGAAACTGCACCCCCAGGGCTGAAACGTTTCCAGGGAGCACTGCCTGTTTTTTTTTTTTTTTTTAATGGCTAACTCTCACAGCAGTAGTTTTGCTTTTGAATTCTTCCTAAAATGACATGGACATGCTGTTTTACAATACAGTATGTGTACAATCTCTGGACTCGAATCAAGACTTGATAACATTTTTAGATGAAAAAATGGATATATTCATATTTTTAAGGATTGGGTGGGGGGGTGTTGTCTCTGAGGCTAGGTATCTGCTCTGGCAATCGGAAGGATGCAAGTTTTAATCCTGTAAATGCCAGAAGTGACTCTACTTCGTAAGTCCCTTGAGCAAGGCCCTTTTCCTGCAATTGCTTCATCCTGGGTATGATGTTAATCTGTATCCAGCCCTGCAAGCAGGTCCTCCAACTTACAGGGAAAACTTGGGGGTTGGTGGCAGGTTTGGCACTCCAGCCACCATTAAAAAAAACAAACACACACCTCACATTGTTTCAGTTTGGTGCTGAGGTGTCACCCGCTGCACTCTGGTCCCAAACCAGGTGGTCCATTATGTGGTGGGTGCAGCAGCGTGCTATCAGTGCATGCTCCCAAACTTTCTTCTCTTTCTTTCTTTCTCTTTCTCTCTCTCCTTTTACATTGGTATTTTGGTACCCTTCACCTTCATTAAACGCAAGAGTAGGCTATATATTTTTTTTTTTTTTTAATAAAGGAATGCTTCGCTTTAGACCACAGTTTCACATGTCAAACTTAATACCTACCTTGATGGCAAATAAATAACATAACTTGAAAAATACCAGAGTTCTCCTTTAATCCCAAGGCCTTAGTTTCTTCAAACAATATGTATTTTGATTTTTCTTACCTTAGAATTTGATGCGGCTGCCCTTTGTTGCTTTGAAAAATGCAACAGCTGTGTTTTTCTTGCATTTTCTGTTATGTAGACTGTATTTGCAAATCATTCTAACTGATAAATAAGTATTTGAAAACCAATACAAAGGTTTTCACAACAGTATTTTTAAGATAATCTGTGACAGTGATGGATAGGCAAAGCATTGTACTACTCTCATCACAAAACATGGGACAATTCAGTTCAAAATTGTAAATCTCTGCATCTCTGTCTAGGTTGGCATTGTAACAAATCTACCCTGGATTACACTTCTTCCACTTGTACCCTACTGAATTATGGCTTTCACCTGCCTATTGTGAAGCAGCCATCAAACTCCATGCTTTCATTGGCCACTTTGAATTAATATCAGATGCAGTGCTATTTCCCTATGAACACTTGGGAGTTGGTGCACTGTATTTACTGCATTACTGATGTGGCTTCTTATTTTGTTCAATCGGAAAAATCCTAACCTGTCTGTTATAGCATGGTTGAGGCAGCCTGTATATTTAAAGATGTTAATTATTATAAACGGGTCATTAATTATACCTTTACAATGAATGTTTACTTTTCTATTTAAATTAATCAAAAGAAAAGTCATGCCTGTATAACTGCTTCATTTATAAATGGTGTCTTTCAGAACTTGTATTGCATAGCTTTAAAGTCTTTTCATTAATATTTTTGTATGTTTGCAGATGCTGGGGGTTCAAGGTGCTAGCAAAGAGAATCCTGGTGAAAATGCCCGCCTACTGGCAAGAGTTGTTTGTGCTACTGTACTGGCAGGAGAGCTGTCTCTAATGGCAGCACTGGCAGCTGGCCATCTTGTAAAAAGTCATATGATTCATAATAGGTAAGAATCCTTCATATTTGGCTAACTAGTAATTATGTTCATTGTAAGCTTCATGGTACTATTTTCTATTTGTATAAAGTTTATTCATGGTTGTGGAATGATTTGAGCTACAGCTTCACAAGTCCAGTGTCCTGGGTTCAGATCCTGCACTCAGTCTTTGACCTTTTCTCACCCCTACACCACACAATTGCTAATGTGTGGTGAGCATAACGGCGCAAAATGGCTGCTGTCACATCATCCAGGTCGGTGCTACACATTGGTGGTGGTTGAGGTGGCTCCCCACTCTCTATGTAAAGTGCTTTGAGTAGTGAGAAAAACACTATTATTATTATTATTATTACAGTCGTGTCCAAAAGTTTTGAGAATGACACAAGTATTAGTTTTGACAAAGTTTGCTGCTTCAGTGTTTTTAGATCTTTTTGTCAGATGTTTCTATGTTGTAGTGGAGTACAGTTAGGTCCATAAATATTTGGACAGAGACAACTTTTTTCTAATTTTGGTTCTGTACATTACCACAATGAATTTTAAATGAAACAACTCAGATGCAGTTGAAGTGCAGACTTTCAGCTTTAATTCAGTGGGTTGAGCAAAAAGATTGCATAAAAATGTGAGGCAACTAAAGCATTTTTTTAACACAATCCCTTCATTTCAGGGGCTCAAAAGTAATTGGACAAATTAAATAACTGGAAATAAAATGTTCATTTCTAATACTTGGTTGAAAACCCTTTGCTGGCAATGACACAGCCTGAAGTCTTGAACTCGTGGACATCACCAGATGCTGGGTTTCCTCCTTTTTAATGCTCTGCCAGGCCTTTACTGCAGCGGCTTTCAGTTGCTGTTTGTTTGTGGGCCTTTCTGTCCGAAGTTTAGTCTTCAACAAGTGAAATGCATGCTCAACTGGGTTAAGATCAGGTGACTGACTTGGCCATTCAAGAATTTTCCACTTCTTTGCTTTAATAAACTCCTGGGTTGCTTTGGCTGTATGTTTTGGGTCATTGTCCATCTGTAGCATGAAATGCCACCCAATCAATTTGACTGCATTTAGCTGGATTTGAGCAGACAGTACGTCTCTGAACACCTCAGAATTCATTTGGCTGCTTCTGTCCTGTGTCACATCGTCAATAAACACTAGTGTCCCAGTGCCACTGGCAGCCACGCACGCCCAAGCCATCACACTGCCTGACTCCACCGTGTTTTACAGATGATGTGGTATGCTTTGGATAATGAGCTGTTCCACGCCTTCTCCATACATTTTTCTTGCCATCATTCTGATAGAGGTTGATCTTGGTTTCATCTGTCCAAAGAATGTTTTTCCAGAACTGTGGTGGATTTTTTAGATGTTCTTTAGCAAAGTCCAATCTAGCCTTTCTATTCTTGAAGCTTATGAGTGGCTCACACCTTGCAGTGAACCCTCTGTATTTACTTTCATGCAGTCTTCTCTTTATGGTAGTCTTGGATATCGCTACGCCTACCCCCTGGAGAGTGTTGTTCACTTGGTTGGCTGTTGTGAAGGGGTTTCTCTTCACCATGGAAATGATTCTGCGATGATCCACCACTGTTGTCTTCCGTGGACGTCCAGGTCTTTTTGCGTTGCTGAGTTCACCAGTGCTTGCTTTCTTTCTCAGGATGTACCAAACTGTAGATTTTGCCACTCTTACAATATTGTAGCAATTTCTCGGATGGGTTTTTTCTGTTTTCGCAGCTTAAGGATGGCTTCTTTCACCTGCATGGAGAACTCCTTTGACCGCATGTTGTCTGTTCACAGCAAAATCTTCCACATGCAAGCACCACACCTCAAATCAACTCCAGGCCTTTTATCTGCTTAATTGATAATGACATAACGACAGACTTGCCCACACCTGCCCATGAAAGAGCCTTTGAGTCAATTGTCCAATTACTTTTGAGTCCCTGAAATGAAGGGATTGTGTTAAAAAAAAAATGCTTTAGTTGCCTCACATTTTTATGCAATCATTTTGTTCACCCACTGAATTAAAGCTGAAAGTCTGCACTTCAACTGCATCAGGGTTGTTTCATTTAAAATTCCTTGTGGTAATGTACAGAACCAAAATTAGAAAAAAAGTTGTCTCTGTCCAAATATTTATGGACCTAACTGTATAATTACACACATTTCATAAGTTTCAAAGGCTTTTATTGACATTTACATTAAGTTTATGTAAAGAGTCAATATTTGAGTGTTGGCCCTCTTTTTTCAAGATTCCTCTGCATTTTGCCGTGGCATGCTGTCATTCAATTTCTGGGCCAAATCCTGAATGATGGCGGCCCATTCTTGCATAATCAATGCTTGGAGTTTGTCAGAATTTGTGGGTTTTTGTTTGTCCACCCACCTCTTGAGGATTGACCACAAGTTCTCAATGTGATTAAGGTCTGGGAGTTTCCTGGCCATGGACTCAAAATTTCAATGTTTTGTTCCACAAGCCCCTTAGTTATCAGTTTAGCCTTATGGTATGGTGCTCCATCATTCGTCACCAAACTGTTCTTGGCTGGTTGGGAGAAGTTGCTCCCTGAGGATGTTTTGGCACCAATCTTTATTCATGGCTGTGTTCTTAGGCAAAATTGTGAGTGAGCCCACTCCCTTGACTGAGAAGTAACCCCACACATGAATGGTCTCAAGATGCTTTACTGTTGGCAGGACACAGGACTGATGGTAGCACTCGCCTTTTCTTCTCCAGACAATCTTTTTTCCGGATGCCCCAAACTATTGGAAAGGGGATTCATCAGAGAAAATGACTTTACTCCAGTCCTTAGCAGTCCAATCCCTGTACCTTTTGCAGAATATCAGTCTGTCCCTGTTATTTTTCTTGGAGAGAAGTGGCTTCTTTGCTACTCTTCTTGACACCAGGCCATCCTCCAAAAGTCTTTGCCTCACTGTGTGTGCAGATGCACTCACACCTGCCTGCACTGGTGGTGCCCCCCGATCCCACAGCTGAATCAACTTTAGGAGACTGTCCTGGTGCTTGCTGGATTTTCTTGGGTGCCCTGAAACCTTCTTCACAACAATTGAACTTCTCTGTTCTAACTCCATCAGTATGACAGAGTGATCTCCAGCCTTGTCCTCGTCAACACTCTCACCCTGTGTTAACGAGAGGATCACTGAAATGATGTCAGCAGGTCCTTCTGTGGCAGGGCTGAAATGCAGTGGAAATTATTTTTTTGGGGATTAAGTTCATTTCTATGGCAAAGAGAGACTTTGCAATTAATCTGATCACTCTTCATAACATTCAGGAGTAGATGCAAATTGCCATCATAAAAACTGAGGCAGCAAACTTTATGAAAATTACTATTTGTATCATTCTTAGAACTTTTGGCCATGACTGTAGCGTTTCTGGCATAGGCTTTGGACCTTGTGTTAGGTTAAGTTTTGTACTATAAAGCAGCATCATTTGTAGTTGCAATGGGAGAGAAAAGAGCCGTTATGGCTGTATTTTAAAAATACAAAAAGGTGCCTTAAAAAAAGCAGCTAGTATAATTGACACAGTTAACATTTCTGTAGAAATACAAGAATAAACGTTTGTGTCAGTTAACCAGTTATTTGGAGTGTTTCAAGTGTCATATGAGGTTTTTCAGCTGGTACTTAATGTAACACATACATTAAGGTGTTAAGATGGAAATCAAATACTAGAAAAGCTTCCTTCACAACACAATTTGATTTTTATTTGCAATACAGCATCTAAATTGTATATTTTGTTGTTGTTTTATTGGTTTTTCGGCCACAAGGTTTCATATTTCAAGGACCTAACTCTGTTATCACAAATTAATTTCTAGCTATCTATCTATTCTCAAACGCCAAAGGTGATGTGACAGCAGCCAGTACAGCAGTTTGTTATCCAAGGCATTTGAAGAATCGCCCACTCATTAATGTTTTAACCATTTCATTGTTTTCGATTCAACTTTGACCTTTTATCTGAAATCAGTAAAAGCATGTGATATAAATATCTACTTAACCCATAAAAACATTTGAAATATCATCAGTTCTAATAGGTAGGATCATCAGTACTACAAGTTCAGATGATTAATTATAGAAAGTTTGGGGTGAAAGATCACCTAAAAGTGGTGTCGGAGTCAGGTCAGTCAAAAAAGACCTGTTAGGTTAGTATTGTAAAAATGAACGTTCACCTTTGTCACTATTCCAGTATTCTAGTATTTTCAATTTGATTTTTACTAGATTGATAAACATGGACATTTGTCTTAATTTCCTACTTCTGTAAAAGGTCATCTACAAACACTTAGTGTTAGCAGTCAGGTCATTCTGGACAGGTTACATATTTGTGCGAATAAATGACATAATAATGGTAGAGATTAACTATTTTAACTGTCCTTGATCTCGTGATTTTTAGGTCAAAACTAAACTTGCAAGAGCTCCCTGGTACATGCACCAAGAATGCGGCTTGAAGAGAGGGCACTGCCATTTCTGTGGAAAGCTGCTGTATTTGCAATGGCTGCTGGGAAATGAACCTCTCCAATGACATGAAAACACTGACAGCTTTTTTTGCGAAAAGTTATTTTGTAAAAGCCATTCAAGAAAATGTGCTTTAAGGTATACGGTACAAGTATATTGTAAAAATACAGATGAGTTCATTGCCACTTTTACATGTTTTTATATCTGTACATTCAAAGTGTTGTGCTGCCAAACATCCCAACTAACCGTTCTAGTTCAAAAGACATGGCTGCCTGGGGTGAGGATGGAAGATTTGGGGTGCGTAGGCTGCAATGGAAGACCAAATTTGTTTGTTTGTATTTCTATAAATTCAGATTCAGAGAGCTTTATACTGTAAGTTCTTTAAAGACCACCATTGTTTGCTGTACAATTTCTTTGTAATTATTGAGAAAAATCTGGGGTTTCTAGATCAGTCATCATAAAAAGTTGCAAACAGAGCCAATAACGGATTAATCCTGCGCTGATTGGTTTAATTTTACAAAAACTGGACTGCGCTGATTAACAGTTTCTGTCCTTTGGATTCCCCCGCTGTAAAGTACTTTTTTTTTTTCCTCCCATTTTCTTTGGTCCATTTTATTGGTTCCAGTAATGTGAAGATTGGGGTTATTTTACAATATGGGCACTTAATGTGCAATTAGATTTTCTAAAATGCAAATATTATGTTTTAAAATTTCTCAGTGTACAGAACCAAGTGAAACATTGGCCCACCGATCGACATGCAGCAGTAAGCAGAGCCCCCCATTGGGTGGAGATGCTGCGGTGCCCTGTCTTAGGAGCGTCACGAGAACGCAGTTTAACGTTCACAATTTACAGGGGCGTTGGACGGAGGTGACGGAGGGCTGCAGCTTTTTCTTTTATTCATTTACTTTTCCTTGACCTCGCCTTTGATTCTTACGCTCGGCTGCAGCAGCCGTTTCAAATGTTGAAGATTTTTAATCATTGAGAACTGAAGCAGATATGTTGGCTTTTTTTTCCCCCTCCTAATTTTCTTTCTAAATATTTTTTTTTAAACTCTTCCTCCAAATGCACACACATACCGATATTAGCCGTTGTCTCTCTTATGTAATGTTAACTGGCTGCAGGTTCAGGAAGTAGAGCAAAAACGAACAAAACAAAAGTGTTATGAAACTTCAGCATATAACTGACCAAAGTGAAAATTGGCGGCCACAACAGCCCTCCAAAAACTGGGGACTCTGAACTGAAATAGTCCTTCTGTGCGGTGCTACAGAAGACCCCAAATTCAAGTCCCTACCTCTGCCCCAGGGGGGCCGAGCAGGTCAGAGAATGTTCTGGTGGTTTGGGGACGGTTGTCTTTACAGTGGGGTCTTGTGACTCCATGCTGCGCTTTTGCCAACAATGTTAAGTTAGCATTTGCGGTCGAAGAATCAGATGTAATTTATTGATGAGCCTACTGTATGTACAGTCATTGTATAAAATGTATTATGGAAAAGAAGGTGTCAAGCTATTGTACAGTTTCTCAAATTATTTAAGTACAGATGTCTTAAAATAATGAGTCTATTTAAGCTATTTACATAACCAGGTTAGTATTTTTATCACAAATTTGGACTTTGTTCCTCTTCAGTTGTAATACTGTGCCATGTATATTTATAAAAACAATAAGGAAACACTGACTGACCATGAGGACTGTTGGAACTTTTCCATCACATTTGTAACTGCAGGCTAGCCGTTGTCATCATGGTGGTCCCGTGGTGTACTTGGTGTATTTTTGCGTAGCTGGTTTAATTGTAATGCACTAAAAAAACATTTGGTACTTAAGTATCTCACATGTACAGTCAGGAATGTTTTTGTTCATTTTTCTCTGAACTGTTTAAAACTTAATTTTGTTATTTCTAACTTTGTGTATATTTTGTTTAAAAAAATAATAATTTTTTTTGATTTTAAATAAATTAATATAGACTGGCCAGATTGTTGTGTTTTTTTGTAAAACAGCATATTTAAAGTGAAGGTGTGCCGATTAGTGTCTCTACAAGTAATTTCATTTATTTTCTGCACCTCCTTTATCTTTTGCTGGGCTCAGCAGATGTTCACACACACACACACTTTACTTGACGGCAGACCACCTGCATGAGGACACCACAAAGACCACACATGCAGGAGGCGAGGAGCAGTAAGGTGCTTTTTAACAAGCCACTGCACGATCGAACAGAAGCAGACTTGGAATATACAAGACCTCGCCCTCAGAAGACCACTCTAATGTCAGAGCTACAGCAGATGTCAACAGAGTGGTCTAAATAACTGTAGAAGTTACAAAATAATTGGTCACATAAGTATGTATTCAGCCCCTTCAAGTCAGGATTTAGTAGATGCACCTCTGTCAGCCTTGTGTCTGTGTGCTCAGCTCTCTCATCTGGACATTTGCTGTTTCTTTTAGTTTTTTGTTCTGCAAAACTGACCCAAATTTGCCATCAGGATGCATGGAGATTGTGAGTGATGAGCCTTTGTCGAGTCCAACCACATGATCCATATAGAATTAACACAGCGATCGTAAGTGACGTCACAGTGTCATAGCACCCCTTCCCGCAAATTAACACTCGATAATATTTTATGGTTTTCTGATACAAACGTTAAGGGTTCACCACAAAGATGATAATAATAATCAAATTAGAACGACAAGGATAAAACAACGAGGTAGGGCACTGGCACCATTAAATTTGGCAGACCTGGGGACGGCGATTAAGGGACTGAGGCCAGTGCAACGGTAAGAAAGGTGCAGTTACTGTTCAGTAATTACAAAATGTGAAAATAATAACTAGTTGATAAAATGTGCTATAAAATACACACCAAATATATAAGGAAAAAGAAAATGTGAAAATACACGAATCTTCTCCCATTTTTGCCGTCTTTCTCTAGAGCTCTAAGAGAGAGCTGCCTTTGGGGGTGGCAAGTGGGGCGCCCACCCCAGGCCCCGCTTTTGAGGTCTGCGTGTCCCATTCAAGCGGATTTGTCAAGTTATATTCTCCAGTTTTGATAATGTCCGTGTGTTATCTTGCAAAAGTGTAGCTGAATACTGTAATGAGAAAATCAGTGTATTTTAACATTTTTGTTAAATTCATGCGCAAGTTTGTACAGTCCACACATACCGGTAACAGCGTTTGACGTAACCGGCCCTGCACACCCCTAAGGCCACCTCTGGCTCTAAGGGCTCGTTTATACCTCACGCTCAGAACACCTACGCGCCCGCATCATGGCTGCCACTCGTTTCCAGTGTTCATTTCACGCGTCCTCTGAGCAGGTCCTCAGAAATTAACGCGACGCATACGTGAGTTGCAGTACGAGCAAAAAGTCGTGGGGGCGCAGTGTGATAAAAGTTGGACTGTGACGTCAGAGTCTCTGGTTACTGTCTACATGTGACAGAAAGCCTCTATGCAGATCCTACGAGATCGGTGTGCGCACTTTGATGTTTGATGAATGGTTTGATGTGGTGAAGCAAAATGCCGACCTACAGATGTATTTGTGGTGCTTTTATATTCAAACGTTGTGTATTTCCGATCGTAATGACACGATACATTTTAAAAGTCTCACATACTATCCTCTGTGCCGTCTTTTTTTTCTAGGGCTTCCTCCGGTCCTGACAGCAGTGGATCGCCAGCTATAGATCGCCACATTGAGCACATTAAACTCTCTGAACATTTAGAATCCTTAGATTTATACTTGATATCACTTTCATGATGAAATGCATTGAAGTATGTATGTACATTTTACAGATACTGTAAATCGGTAATTTCATTTACTGTAAATAATGAATACTGTTAATAATTACACACATGGGGGTGACAAGGTGGCGGAGCGTTAGCGCTGCTGTCTTGCAGGGAGTCACATCGCTGATATTCCCTGCCTGGAGTTTACATGTTTTTCTGCTGAGTTTCCACAGTGTGCTCCGGTTTCCTTCCAAAGAAATGCAGATTTGGTTACACTAAAATGACGCCAGTGTATGTGAGTGCTTGTATTCCACCTTGGATGACCTGATACATCGTCCAGGGATTGTTTCAGCCTCGCGCCCAATGCTACCTCAAATGGACAAATCCCTGGACTGATGGATTTAATCATTAATCCTTTTCAGAGATATTGCGGTAAGATGTCATAGGAATTTAATAAGTGTTCCAGGCAATTCACAACACAGTGAAGCTGAACCTGTACTCGCCGCGATGATATCGCACACTGCCACCTGCTGGATTCCTCCAGATTTACGTAAAGTACGCGCGCAAGTATAAACAGTACAACGCTTGTGTAGCAGGAGCGTCGCGTCGCATGAAGGAAGGGTCATTAAATTTTCTGTTTCAACGGAATTCCGGTTGATTTGCTTCAAACCTATTTTTGTAAATCATAGCTTATTCGTATGGAATGTTATTTGATTTTAAGAAAATCAATAAAATCCAAAAAAAAAAAAAGTAATTGTCACTTCATACCATTATCAATAATATTGTAAGGAACAAGACAAACACACCACACGAGAGTCGGTCGCCGTTCTTTCAGAGGAAATCGCCTTCCTGCTGTCACGGTCACGGGGAAAGTTTTGTAAAGTAACAGTTGTTGAAAATGGCCAGGGCTATACATGGCGTTCACTCTTGGTACTGTTCTTGATCATCTTCCAGAGTCACATGATGCGTCAGTCTATCTTTGCCCCTCCCCTTTTCTGCAAGGCTCTGTTTATCCAACGCCCCAGCTCTCCGCCTCGGTGTGCGCTGCAGTAGTCAGATGTCGGAGCTGGCAATGACGTCACACCCGAGTTAATCGTGGTCCAGTAAACCACTCAGAAAACCCGATGGTGACAACACATTACGCAGCAATTTGTGTATCTAAACAACACAGCAACATATCACGGATAGAGGTTGGACAGTACTGTGTGTGTGAGTACTGTATACTCCATCCATCCATCCATCCTCTTCCGCTTATCCGAGGTCGGGTCGCGGGGACAGCAGCTTGAGCAGAAAAGCCCAGACATCCCTCTCCCCGGCCACTTCTTCCAGCTCTTCCGGGAGAATCCCAAGGCGTTCCCAGGCCAGCCAGGAGACATAGTCCCTCCAGCGTGTCCTGGGTCTTCCCAGGGGCCTCCTCCCGGTTGGACGTGCCCGGAACACCTCACCAGGGAGGCGTCCAGGAGGCATCCTGATCAGATGCCCGAGCCACCTCATCTGACTCCTCTCGATGCGGAGGAGCAGCGGCTCTACTCTGAGCTCCTCCAGGATGACTGAGCTTCTCACCCTATCTTTAAGGGAAAGCCCAGACAGCTTTCACTCGAGATCATGGTGTACTTCACCATTTCAGATTGACGTCCTGATCTCAAGTCAGACAAACTGGGATCTGACAGACTAACCGGGTTTCCGAGTTGGAAATCCGACATAAGGGTTCGCTCCAGTTGAAAATTCCGACTTTCCACTTCAAATGGAACGCACCGTTGTAAAGTGGATCACAAATGTTTCAAGTGTTTGTGGAATGCAGAGCTTGGTGCACCTGCCTGTGTGACGTTTCTGTCAATCACCAGTCTCGCCTATCTGCAGGGTGATATGCTGGCTACTACTGTACAGTTTGTTCCATGATCACCCATATTTTGATACTGTAATATCACTTGTGATTGACTTGTGTGCGCTCATCCACACTTGGGGAAAAGATCTTTATGTGTTCGTGCCGATTTACAGGAATGTGGCTTGCTTTAACATTACCTCAGGTGGAGTGGTGGACGAACTTATAAAGTCCATATTCACACGTGGTAAGGGTGTTCAAAGTTTGGTGCAAAAGTTGATTTACGGTTGATTGTGACGTAGCCAAATCATTGCTATAGAATGTTTCCCTGTGGCGAAAAACACGTAATGTTACCAACGTTTTCACTTCAGCTGATTGCACATGGCTTCTCAGCACAGATGTATTGATCACATAACGTACAGGATCTGTCAAAGTGACATCTTTTTACAGATTCATTGCTGTCCAGCATTTCCAAAACATTCCGCCTGAATGCTTTCGTCTGGCAGCTCCTAGCAAGTCTGGACAGCTCATGACTCTCCTAAATCCTGGTGAAGTTAGGGTTCATTTTCCTAAATTTGGAACACTGATCAAAGAGCAGGACCATATTTGTGCCATTCTGTGATCTCTGAGGCAGTTAGACTCATCCTCCCACTCAGAGACGTTTTATAAACGCTCGGGCACTCCAGGATATTCACACTGTTGTTTTTAGGGCTGCAACGATTAGTTGACGTAATCGACGACATCGACTACAACAAATCATCGACGCGGATTTTTTTTATTGTTGACGAGTCATTAGCAGAACCTTCAATAGAGGCTCCAGTCGCGAAGAACCACATTGGTTTTTGTAACTGCAATGCACTACATGAACGCCTGGGGGCAGTATCGTTTATTACTGTTTGTCAAGACGCACACAGTTCTACCAACGAAAAGAAGAACATCTGAGGAGGAGGAGAAGAAGAATGTAAAGGAAAATAAACGCGGTTGCAGTGGCGAGTCGGACAGAGGAGGGGAAAGGAGATGGAAAAAAATTGAGACAAAAACTTTCTAAAGTGTGGGAGCGCTTCACCGAAAAGGAAAAAAAGTTGAATGCAGATTATGCAAAGCGGAGCTTTCTTTTCAGTGCATGTCAAGGCATCGACAATGATAGTTAACCCTTAAACCGACACATACTGGGGGTTAATGCACCCCTGGATGCCAAATACTTTTTAGCAGCGCTTTTTAAGTAAACATCACAATTCACAAAGAAAATGTGAAATTTTAACGGAACACGTATTTTTTTTTTTATCATGCAAAGAGCATCACAATTACTGTAACACTGACCATTTTACACACTGCAAATGAACTGTAAAAACTATATAAAAAAAAAACTACTGCAACAATCTATTACTATATGTTCAAGGTGCAACTGAAGTCATTGATGAAATTAAGTAAATCACGAGCCAACTGCGCTTGAACTGGCTGCACACAAACACATTGGGGTAAACACTGCAGGCTCGTCTAGTGCGGCGGCTCAATCTCACAGACAGGGCCGGTGTTCTGACGATTTGTCCTATTTTGTCGAAGTATCCTACCGTAGTTTATTTCGACAGATATATCTATTATATCCGTTTATTGTAAGTCGTAACATTAAACCTATAACGTTATACCATGTCATCATTTAACATGTTGTATTTAGAAGTCGTCTATCAAATTTATGGAAATGTTAACATTTCTCAATTTATTCTATATGCATCATGTAATGCCCGAAAGAGACACAGCCTGATGCAAAGATTTCACAAGACGGTTGTAAAAAAGGCGCCTGTGCCTTTAAGGCGCTGAAGCATGATCACGT
>JANRMT010062835.1:31881554-31905931 GCA_026402145.1 Polypterus bichir lapradei | reverse complement strand
CGACTACAGCGTATTGCAAGTCTGCCTTCTGCCTTTCTTCAGCACAACGGTCATTACTCGTGCATGGATACAATGTCCTGTACAAGATTAAAAGTCACACATGCAAAATATACAACTTATAAAATGCTGACAGTAAATACCTATGCAGTAAACTGTAATAAATGCATCTGCGCATGCGTAGTATCAGTGAGTAGATCATTTCGATGGGTAGGATGTTTCGTTAGAACACCGGCAGTGCTCGTGAGCCGGCTGCTCAGCGAATATACGGCACGGACTGATCAGCTCCGGCGTGCTGGCAAATTGGACTGAGAAACAACTTTAGCCGGTCGCGGAGTTCAATGAATTTACGTCGCCGCATATACTCAACTTCGGCGTGCTTCCAGATTGCACTGCAAACCGACTCTAGCCGGTGGCGGCGGTTTAAGGGTTAAGTGCATATAACTTCAGTTATGTTTGCTGACGTGTTTGGAGCCTTACTGTAGTAAACGAGTGAATAGGAGTAGCTGAGCCGAGCTGAGTTCATATGAATAGTAAACCATCTCTAACTGACGTCAGGTAACTTGTGTTTTGGAGTATATCAGTAATTAGCTTGTTACATATTTTAGTTCGTTATTTTTTATTTTGGCATAATATAGTGCAGGGGTGCCCAATGCGTCGATCGCAAAGGTAGTGCGGGTAGATCGCTTTGCATTCAAAATTTTTTTTTTTAACTTTACTCTATCATATATCCTCCCTATGACATTTGCCACTTGATTGACATACAGGGCAGCCAGTCTGAGATCTCTTTTCTTCTAACAATCTGATCATCCCGCACGCTCGATCAAACGCGGGAGCTACTGCAAAACTCCGGCTGTGATCTATTTAGCTTTCCAGTTTATATCGACTAAAGAAGGGATTTAAAAAAAAATGTTGGTTATGGGCTGGATGTGGAATTGGAAGAGGATTTTTTTTTCTCTCACAATGTCACAATCGAAGTGCGTTTGTCTGATCTGTCAATCTATCATAGCTATTCCAAAGAAGGAAAATGTGGAAAGGCACTTTCGAACTGTTCATAAAAACTACGAAACTGACTTCCTTCCGAAAAGCGATCTGAGAAAGAGAAAGGAGAGGGAACTAAAATCGCACTTAATCGGACAGCCGTCATTTTTCAGCGCCTTGATTTGGGGAACATCCAAAACCTCGCGTCAGAGCTGGAGACGCAATGGAAGGCGTGTGCGCAACTTGACAGCATACGCCACACAGAGCAGATTGAAAATTGCCGGTCAGACTTTGACAGACTCAGCTTTCCTTGAGCCAATCGCTACATTTCAGTGCTATCCATTTAGGAAAGATGTTGAGGGTGATTCACTCGCATCAGAAATTGCAACACTGTTTCACCTAAAACTCCTCTACAATGGAGGATAAGAGTTTGACACTACAGGATGACATTCAGCTGAAGTCTGGGGCTCTTGGACAGTTTTGGAACTCACAGATGAAAAGTACTGAAACATGAGGAAACGTGCTACCTCCTTGGCTGCATTATTCTGCTCTACTTATTTATGCGAGTCAGCCTTTTCCCACATGAAGATTATTAAATCCAAATACTGTAGTGACCGTAAATGTATTGAATTGTTATTGTGTCGTAAAGGTTATTCAGTTATGCAAGGTACGACAACATATATTATGTATAAAGTATACTCAGTATATATATAATGTATATACTAGCCATGTGTGCCCAACTATGTTGTGCGTGTTAAAGTTGTCTGTGAAGGGCTCCCTGTTTAAACGCGGCTGCCAGTCGTGAACTGGGCCCTTCGTCACACAGCCTTATGATTTTTTATAAGGGAAACAAAATTACAAAAGAAAACCCTTGGACATTGATTCGATAGGAACGGCCTACTCAGAATCACTGTCCGAATAGTAATTATGTGGTGGTGTGGGAGCATTTCTGCTTCTGTCCGTTCACAGTCCGCCTCGTTTTCACGACGCTATCGTTTCCTCTCACGATGTCTTCTCAACCTTTCTCTAATCTCGCAGGTTGCTTTGTGGCAATCCAAAGAGTAAGGCAATACAGTATACATGGAGCAATGGTTATAAAAGGGGGGCACATAGGTATCCAGGCTCTTTAAAGCATAAATAGGGATCACTTCACTGACATGTGAACAAGCCACGGTACAACTGTGAGACGCGCAGCACTCGCCGGCTGCAACGTAACAATAATAATTTCCGGAACGTGCTGTTACGTTGTCATTCATTTTACCCACTGTCTTTCTTTCATTCATATGTTACGTAGACACGTACCTTTTATCTTCGGCAATCTCATTCTCTAACCAGGCCTCAGGAGCTAACCAGCATAACACTGTCCACCACCCCTTTCGTTATTCCGGCACATTGTTGACATCCGTGAGTAACAACAACGTACTAAACTGGAAGGTGGTCTACGCATGCGTGGAATTCTCGGACAAAAAAAGATCAAGATCTAAATGAGGATCTCTTTAGTTAATTTAAAGCACAACAATTTGTTTAGTTTGAATGTCTGTGTTTTGAGGTGTGACTGGCGTACTACAGTCTTCAGTAGTATAAGCCTAGAGGAGATTCTTAATGCAATGCCTATGTTTTAGCTGTCTCTTTACTGCCATCTAGTGCTTCTTCTTCTAATTCATTCGTGGACAAACAAAGATCAAGATCCAAGTGAAGATTATATATATATATATATATATATAGAGATATATAGCATTTTTAATGTAGGTAGATCATTTCGACCTGGTCATTTTAAAAGTAGCTCGCAAGCCGAAAAAGTGTGGGCACCCCTGATATAGTGCATGATGTGATAAACTACAACACTTTTCCTTCAGAGTGTGATGATTAAAACATCTTTGTCTGAAAAATCATTCTTGCGTATTCCTGCTACCTCTACTCCCTCTGAGCGTCTCTTCTCAGCAGCTGGGAACATTGTCTCAAACAAGAGAGTCAGCCTCACACCAGAGCATGTCGAAATGCTCACGTTCCTGCACTGCAATCAGGAATATATGAACTGAATCTTTTATAAACTGTACATTATTGTATTATTTTATTTGTATTGAAGCTTTATTTAAACTTTTGGACTTTAAGAAGCACCAGTGGCCATTTTTGGTTAAGTTAAATGCATTTTTTTTGTTTAAAGACTATGTGCACTTTAGTTTGTATTGTTTAATGTATTTCTTTTTTATTGTGATGGTCACACTAATATAAAACATCTGATTATTTTCAAATTCATATGTTTCACTGGTTGTTGTTGTTTTAATTTGACTATTATTAATTTTAATCGTGTTAATGCAGAGACATCAGGGTGACATTCACAAGTGGACAGACGTGAGCAGATGAGGCAAGACATGCACTGGAGCCCAGAACAGGATGTGCAACCACAGGTCCCAGGCATCAAAATAGTCATACAAGAAATAATTGTGACTAATCGAAAAAAAAAAATTGAACAATTAGTTGACTGCCAAAATAATCATTAGTTGCAGCCCTCATTGTTTTTAAGCCATTCCTGTGTAGCTTTGGCTTTTTGTTTTCGAGTTGCAGTCTCACAGACTCCACCAGGATTTCCTCAGACTGCATTTTGCTTTCATTTTAACCTCACAAGCCTAGAGGAGCATCACACAGCATGATGCTACCACCACCATACTTCACCGTGGGGGACAGTGTGTTTGGGCAATTTGTAGTGCTTTGCTTACACCAAAAACTGTGTTAGGCCTGTTGGCTAAAACACTCAAATTTTGGTCTCATCGGAACACAGAACTTTCTTCCAGCTGACTTTTGAGTCGGGCAGCACAGTGGCGTTGAGTTTGCATGTTCTCCCCGTGTCTGCGTGGGTTTCCTTCCACAGTCCTTATATTGGCGACATACAGAGAGACAGCAACAGGCACGGGCATCAACCCAGTGTGTGAGGGACAGCGCAGTCCAAGGTGAAGATCGGCTCGTCGCAGTGGCACCTTGCATTTCTCCCCTTTGTTTGGATAGGAAATGTGCAAATTCAGAGATTTTGACTATAAAAATGATCAAAATTATTGGAATCATACAGAAAATACATTTATAGCACAGACCAGTGGACAAATTTATTTTATGTTATCATTATTAGTTTTTTTTACTTTTCATGATGACAGGTGAGGCAGAGCCTCCCCTGACCACACGTCCCTGCCCTAACAGTAACTCTAGTGATTTGCATATGATTCCTTCTTTTTAAATGGCTCTTTTCAAAGAATCATACAAATCCATTCAGTGGAGCTCAACGGGCAAAGCTAAAGTAAATTCAATAAGTTACTAGTCAATAGCCTCCTGAAACATCATGTGTTTTGCAAAAACATTGTACGTCTCCCTCCACATGAATGCCTTTGTAGATTTCCAACTGTGTTTTGGGTCATTGTCTTGTTGGAATATCCAACTCCTGCATAACTTCAACTTTGTGACTGATGCTTGAACATTATCCTGAAGAATTTGTTGATATTGGGTTGAATTCATCCGACCCTCGACTTTAACAAGGGCCCCAGTCCCTGAACTGGCCACACAGTACCACAGCATGATGGAACCTCCACCAAATCTGACAGTAGGTAGCTGGTGTTTTTCTTGAAATACGGTATTTGTCTTCTGCCATGCAAAGCGCTTTTTGTTATGACCAAATAACTCAATTTTTCCAAAGCACTTTGTTCCAAAATTAATCTGGCTCGTCTAAATGAGCATTGGCATACAACAAGCGACTCTGTTTGTGGCGTGAGTGCAGAAAGGGCTTCTTTCTCATCACCCTGCCATACAGATGTTCTTTGTGCAAATTGCACTGAATCATAGAACGATGTACAGATACACCAT
Source organism: Polypterus bichir lapradei (assembly GCA_026402145.1). Lineage (NCBI taxonomy): Eukaryota > Metazoa > Chordata > Cladistia > Polypteriformes > Polypteridae > Polypterus > Polypterus bichir. The sequence continues at coordinate 31,901,107 of JANRMT010062835.1, read as the reverse complement.
CTGCAGCAAGATGTTCTTGCAGGTCTTTGGAGGTGATCTGTGGGTCGTCTGTAACCATTCTCACAATCCTGCTCATATGCATGTATTATGCATGTATATGTATTTTTCTTGGCCTGCCAGACCTGCTGGGTTTAACAGCGACTGTGCCTGTGGCCTTCCATTTCCTGATTACATTCCTTACAGTTGAAACTGACCGTTTAAACCTCTGAGATGGCTTTTTGTGGCCTTCCCCTAATCCATGAGACTGAACAATCTTTGTTTTCAGATCTTTTAAGAGTTTCTTTGAGGATCCCATGCTGTCTGTCACTCTTCAGAGGAGAGTCAAAGGGAAGCACAACTTGCAATTGACCACCTTAAATACATTTTCTTGTGATTGGACACACTTCTCTATGAAGTCCAAGGCTTAAACAAGCTCATCCAAAAGGTTTGGTGTTGAAAGTAATCAGGATTGAGCAGTTACAGCCATTCAAATCAGCAAAATTACAAGGGGACCCAAATTTTTGCACAGCCAGTGTTTCACATTTGATTTAAATTTCATACAACTAAATACTGCTTCACTAAAAATCTTTGTTCGGAAAACACCCCAGTACTCAGATGTTCCTAGGAAATGAAAGACATACCACTGTTATCTTTTTTGTTGAAAGTAGAGTCAATTATTATGCAGGCTGAGAGGGGCTCCCAAACTTTTTCATATGACTGTAGGTACTTTCTAAATAACTTTTGTCACTCTTTAAAAAGTAACACCGTTGATTTTGCTGAGCAAGTTTATAACCCACCAATACTTTAGTCAAGAGAGCTGGCTATTAAAACGCATGTGTACAGTATAGGCCAATATACATTTGAGGCTGAAGTTTACCTGAGGAAAAGTCGTCATCACTGGTGGCGCCCTGAACTGCTGCTCTTCAGTGCGGCGAAGCTCTCACTATCATGGACTGCTTTAACTGGACACCAAGGGATTTTGGAGATTTTCTTGTTTCCAATCTCTGATCTTGTGCCTTTATGGGTGTCGTATTAAAGGGTTGATCGATTATTTTCTGTTTTATATTTATAATTAATTTAGACCCCCTTGCAGAGATCAGTCTTCACTTAGACCTGAAAGAGCCTTTACGTTGAGCCCAATTAAATCCAGTGGGTTTCAACATTAACAGTAAAATGTGAAACCGTCCAAGGAGTGAATACTTTTATAGGCCCCATCAGTACACCATGGAGCTGCAGTAGCACTCAGCGTTGCTCTATAACATTATCTTTTTGTGCTCCGTAGCTTAAATCACGTGTTTTTCTCTGTGCTAGCAAAACAGCCCAAAAGGTATCAATGTTCTAAAATTACGTTCAAACCAGTATCAGTGTTTTTTATTACCACATTAGCCACAAGAAAAATACCAGACGTTACAGTTGGAATTGTAGTTATAAACTACGTATTTGAAACCCAAGTGGTGACATCAGATAAGAATTCTGAGACTCCGACTCCACAACTCCATATGGTTTATTTTCAGTGCCATCTCGATGGGCGAGTGTGGCCCACAGAGTTGTTGTGTTGGCAGCGTGAGGGTGAGACTGATTGGTTACATTTCAATGAACATCCCAGGGCCACTCCTTACTATGCTTACTGAACTCCTCCGTAGTCATGTGGTGGTAGATATTGCTGTACTAAGCCAGATGTTCTCTGCACTTTCCACATTTTCAATTTAGAATTTTTTTGTCAGAATACTCCATGATAAATGGAATACCCAAATTCTTGCTCCTTGATTTTCCCGTTATGCCAAATTAGATATACTTGGGACTGAAGTGGAGATTATGAGGTCATTAGCACTGATCACAAAGTTGATACCCACCTACCAATATCATGCAGTCTGTTACAATACCAGAAGTACAGCTTCTGCCATAGTTTTCTACAGAGCTTCTTATCTTTAAGGTAAATTACGTGTGATCCCTCAACAGCCTTCTTTAGTAACTTGTGAGGTATCAAACCATTAGAGGTTAATCCAAATTACCATTCAATCTCTTTTAAACTTTTAATTCCAAGATGAGCTGCCATTTTATACATTATATAGTGTACAAATTTTTATTCAAATTTTGGATTAACCATCTTTTGCTGACATAAGTAACTCTTTTGATTCAGTTACTCTGTGCAAGTCACCTCTTCAGCATTTGCCAGTTGGCATCACACACTGAGAAACCATCCATTCACCAACTCGATGGCATACAAACACCCTGTGTGATGAATCAAAGATTTCAAGTTTTGATTCATCGATCCATAAGACTTATTTTCCTATTTTGTCCGTTAATGAATGGCTTTCTTATTGCCACTCGCCCTCTCAAGCCTGCAGCATAAAGTCTCCCCTTCACAGTAGAAACTGAGTCTTGCTTTTTTCTGCCATCTTGAAGCTGTTGTGCTGCGAGCCGCCTGTCACGCAAGCTGGTGACCCTCAGAAACATGTCTTCGGATTGGTTTGTGACTTTGGGTCTGCCAGATATCTTTCTATCAGAGCTTTTTTCCAGTTCCAATTGGCTTTGGCTTGTGTAGGGCATCACTCTTCTCACTTGACACTTTTTTTTTGCAATTTCTTTAAATGAAAGGCCTACACGTCTAAGGGTAATAACACTCGGTCTTATTTAATTTGTTAATTGACATTTTCTTGCCAAAAATCACTGGAATTTACAACTTTCGACACTGTAATATTGTCCAAGAAGTACTTCAGAGGATGTAATAAGACGGTCTGTTCCATAAGACCAGACGGTTATCAAGTAATCAACAGAAGCTGGGACACCTGTGCTAATTGTTTGCTTCAACTTGCAAGACTTAATTTACTTTAATTGGTGCACAACATCTATAAGTTGTAAATTATTAGTTGTTCCCTGAAGACGACTTATTTGTAATATTCTGAAATTTCAGTATTTGCCAACCTAAACTTTAAATCCTCTGGTAGTTTACCTTTTCACTATTTTACGTCATTCATTACATTTCAATTATTACATTTGAAGGGAAACTGGAAAAACTGAGGTGTTCCTAAACGTTTGATCGGTTGTGTGTGTATGTATGTAACCATGTATATATACAGTGCCCTCCACTATTCTTGGCACTCCTTGGAAGGAAAAAAAAATAGCAAGAAGGGTTAGAAAAAAAATCAATTTGGTGAGGAACCGTCATCTTGCACTGTAAAAAAGAGACAGTTTTAATTGAAACAAGTCAAAGAAAAACAAAGCCCTCATCAAGAAATAAATATTCTTTAGCAAAAACTGCATTTAATACTTTGCACAACCTCCCTTTGCCAATATAACAGCACAGAGTGTTCTCTCGTAACCTTTTAGAAGGTTGGGGAATACAAATAATGGCATTTGAGACCATTCTTCTTTACATGATCTCTGCAGATCATCCAGGGTCCTAGGTCCTCTCCTCATCAGCTCACTCCACCGGTTTTCAACAGGGTTCAGGTCAGGGGACTGAGATGGTCATAGCAGAACTTTTGATTTTGTGGTCAGTTAACCATTGCAGGGTTGATTTGGACATGTGTTTTGGATCATTATCTTGTTGGAAGATCCAAAGACGACCCAGTTTTAGTTCCCTGGTGGAGGCAGCCAGGTTTTGATTTAAAATCCTCTGATATTGTACCCTAACAATGTTTCTGCGGCCTCCTGGGGGGGGGGGGGGGGTTCGGGGGTTAGGTGTTAGGGGGGTATGGGGTGTTAAAAAGACCCACAACATCACAGAACCTCCACCATATTTCACAGTTGGGACAAGATTCTTTTCATTATAGCCACCCTTCCTTTTACACCAAAACAACTAAATATTTGTTTCATCAGACCATAGGTTCCAACACGGTTCCAGTCAAAGTCGTAGTAACATTTCACAAACTCCAGGCACTTAAGTTTGTGGATAACTGACAGAAAAGGTTTCTTTCTGGCATACCTTCTAAATAATCGATTGGCATGGAGATGGCACCTGATGGTGGTTCTGGAGACTTGATAATCTTGCAATTCCCTCAACAGTGATCCTTGGAGATATTATTGCCTCTCTTAACCATCCTTCTCACTGTATGTGGGGGTAAAATAAACTTGGGTCCTCTTCCAGGCGAGTTTTGTTAGAGTTCCAGTTGATGACCTCTTTTTTTTTTTTAATTATTGCTCTAACTGTGGAAATGGGCATTTTCAGGTGAGTAGCTATTTTCTATTTTTACAACTATTCCCCAAGTTATGAAGAGCAACAACACACTTCTCCCTCATTTGGATTGAGTGTTCGCTTTTCTCTGCCAAGATGATGGTTGGCTAAGGAAAGTTGGTTGTGTCCCCTCACATTTGTATCCCAGTTTATTAGGAAGTCATTGATTTCAGTTGGAAAGTTCTTGTACACTTCAACTTAATGTCCAATTTAAATGGGAAACATGCTTCAATTCCATTGTTTCACATTCATTTCCAAGGGTACCAACAATTGTGGCACGTGTGTTTTTGGTTTTTTTTTATATTTATTGCTTGAAGGAGGCTTTGTTTTTCTTTGAGTGAACTTGTTTCAATTAAAAGTCAGACGTTTCTCATTTTTTCAGTGTAAGATGACGGTTCTTTAGCAATCTTTTTTTTTTTTCTAACTCTTCTTACTAATTTTTACAAGGAGTGCCAATAATAGTGGAGGGCACTGTGTTAGGTTTCATCCTATACAAGCCGAGTACTTCCCATTTGGACTTCATATATTTATTCAGTGCCATGCAGCTCATTAGTCTATTAGCAACAACCAAGTAAAGTATGTTTCCTAAAATTTAAAATACTGTTCTGATTTGGGAAACTTTTTTTTTTTTTTTAAATCTACTTAGTTGTGAATAAAGAAACCATTGGCTTGCTGCAGGCCCATCAGAATGTATTCTTTTCTCCAGACTATCCTAAGAATATGGAAAACATCATGCAAGTTCTTGGAAACATTGTAAGAAATTCCACTGGCACCGAGAGCAGGGCTGGGTCTTGCCTTAGACTCTACCTTCTTTATTTTACTCTTCAGTTTGCTGTAAGACTTCAGGTTCTGAAGTTTAAGCTCTTATTAAAATCATTTGCTCACACCTGAAAGATTAATTCAACTGTCCTAAACTCTCTTCATCTTCACCCTGGTTTTAAGCAGCCTTGGTTCTCTTCTTAGTATCTTGATCTTCCTAAGCCTTCCATTAGGTACTTCTAACTTTTCTCCCTTTCCTTTTAGTTTGGGCACACCAAAACAATCAAGACAGATTACATTCATACTACAAGAGTTTCTTTACGTTTCTGCTATTGCACGAAGCAGAAAAAGGACAAGATGGCAGCTAAATCCTCAACAGGATCCTTCCATGCAAGGTTTTTTTTGCTTATTTAAACTCACTGGTCAAAAATTTGGAAGATCTGCGATTTGTCATATTGGGAGTGTGATCTTTGTGACCGAAACAGCTGTTAGACATACATCAATTGCTGAGCGGTCCCGTGAATTGTGTGTGACTATGTCAAGTCCTCCTACATCTCACCAACCAATGTAGTGAAGCGCTGCATCTGAACACTTGGTGGGCTTACTTCTGGGCTGTGTGTCTAATTACATGTCTAATCCTCTTTCTTGTGCAACTTACCACAATGACATTGAGAATCTGCAGCTTCTCCAGTTAACAGCCTTTCAACAAAGAGTTGTTGCCAAAACACTTCCTTCCACTGTGGGGGTGTTCATATTTTTCCGTGTTGCCAGTTTTTTGACATGACTGTCCTCATGGAGGCTACACTGCAGTGTTCCAACCCATGGTTCCCCAAGGGCTGCAAGTCAGTTCCAGGGAGTCAAGTGTTTTCTGCTATCAACCTGAATTGTATTTCAAACATCTTTATAATGCATTTTGAGACATTTCTAAATACCAATTCATACAGGGTGAATTTAGATGGGTAATGTCGGTATCCAAAAGCAAACAGTAAAATAGATAAAACTGCCAAGTTTAGTATCAAGTTAAAAACCGCAATTGCGTATATTGAAATGATCAGAAAACATGGAACCTTGATAAAGCCAGATTTTCAACTTGTATCAGAGAGGTCTCCCTTTTTTAGTAGCAATGTCATCAGTCAGGAGGGCACGTTTTGAGGTTAATAGTAATACAGGGGCTGGAATGGAAGAAAAGCAAACCAAAAAATAAACATGGGATTAATAAAGGCAAAAATACAAATGTGGACAACCAATGAAACTTGAGAATTTTCAAACTTGGCACAAGAACACACACACACACACACACACACACACGATTTCTGTCCATTATATATTTTAATTTCCTTCAATTTAAATACTGTGTTTTAAGTACATAACATGGAAGAGCCAAACTCTTTGTAAACGGATTTACTTGTAATTCTTAACACATTTTCAAAAAAGCTTTACAGACCGATATTATAGTGACAACAGGACCAATCTTTCTTTGTACAGAATTCCCATAATAAATTTTATATAAAACAAAACTACACTCTGTACACTTGAAATTGACAATAAATTTTATACTAGATACTGGATAAGCCAATAATCAACTATACTTTTCAGCCTAGAAACATAACAGAACATGTTTATTTCCAGGCATGTTAATCCTCGACATGTTAACGAGGTTTAGAAAACAAAGTGGAGGACTCAGTGTGGTCTTGTATACTTGATTTCGAAAGAATGCAGCCTTGTTCCAAATGATCTTGGTGAAGCTGATTTCAGACCTCCAAACTGATCTAGTGATCTAACAGTCCTTGTACTATTTTTGCCAGGTTCTCCCTTTCTGGCACAGATAAAAGCAACGTGTGTCAAATTTATCAATATAAAGCTATATCTGTTGCAAACTGCTCATTTAGTGTAATCACCTTATGTACAGAAATTATCAAAATTACATCACATTATTTGTGCAAAAGTAACTAATGATAAAACTGACAGACAATCCATGTAAACGCCCCAAACTATTTATAGGAAAGCTTTTTAAATTCTGAAGAATCTTAATTTCAGTGAGAAATAATTAGATAAAAGTAACAATATTTATATTCCAAAAAAGATTTTTGATGTATGAATTTAAAATAATCATATTTGAAGTATTAAAAAAAAGCAAGTGCAATTATAAATTTAAAGCCCCCAAAAAAAAGCTTTTTTTTTTGGTTTGTTTTTTGGGTATTTGACAGTCTAAATGATAACCATGCAGTATGCCTTACTAAGATTAATACAGAGGCACTTCTCTACAGATATACCTGGTGCATGAAATAGAATTTGCATGTAACTTACTAAGGCATGTGCAAGTTAATCGGAATATATTCATCTTGTAAGTGATGGGAAATGCAGAGGAAGTTTTTCCAACATTTTCAACTGAAATCATACATATGCAGGGGAATATAATCGATTACTTTTCAAAATAACTGTATGAACCAGTCAAACATAACGCCAGATCCTTTCAGAAATATGAAGTATGCATACCAGCAGATAAAGCATTTTAATTAGTTTTGGCTTGTGAAGTATTCTCAAGGGCAAACTAATTATTGCTATTATTTTAAGCACACCACAGCCTTTCTTCAAAGGGTTGCTGTTCTGGTCAACACACTGTGTACTCTAACAATTGCACCTTTACTTCCAAGGCTTATCAATTAGATTCAAGTAATCCCTCTTGACAGCTCTCATGTTTATATACAAATATCACTTTTTTTTTTTTAATCACAACACAACTGAATAACACGTACAACTAAAAATACAGTAGAAATATAGAAATTTCTGTAAAAGAAAAATATAAAGCTTTTCAAATTTTCTCTCCATCAGAACCACTGGTTTTCATAGGAGAGAAACAGAGAAAATGCAGACAAAAGTTCATTAACAGCCCTCGACAAGTATTACAAACAATACATTTGTTTAAGAAACAAGATGACCCATTTTTAGAAAAATTAGCAGCATGAAAATAAGCCATGAGATCAATGATTATACATAGCAAATTAAAAGAAAAAATTTGGGACATTTACAAAAGCAAGACCAAAAGACAAACAATTTACTTTAGACCTGCAAAATGACCATAACAACAGAGTGCTTTGAGTGGGCATTTGTGTAACAGACAGGAATATGTCCCTTCCTTCTGAAATCAGAGCTACTGCAGTCTTTGTGTACACTGGCTGGCCACTTCAAAATGTTGCTCAGACCCTTCCAAAGGGTTCAAAAAAACTAAGCAACTGATGATTGTGTCTAGAGAACATGGCGGTGAACAATCTACAAGACCGTTAGAACCAGGTGTTCATGATTCATTTTATCTATATTTCAGCCAATCACATTATATATTACTGTTCCACCTAATCACTGCAGCTGTCCTACAACCCAAGATTCTCAGCAGTCTTATATTTGCTGCAAAATTACTATGACATTACAGGGAAATGACACTTTTTCTATCGAATAATAATATACTTGCTTATATATTAAGAGAATTATTGTGATCTGAGATAAAATATATTGCATTCCCATACACTAAACATACAGATTTAAAGTAAATATCTGTTTACTATAAGGTCCCCTGAAATGGTACTTTTTCTTTTTTTAAATAAAATGTGAGAGTTTGGAAAGACATTCATTATCTATATGACCAATTGTGGTGTGCTATTGCCCATTATGTTATAGATCATTTGTTTCCATTTTGAAGATTTTAGTTTAGAATAGCATGTTGCCAACTTGCTCAGTTAACAGACCATCCCTGAGAAGCGTATCATGGCTCTCAATTACTGTTACAAAGTGCATCTCATAATAAAGCCCGCAAAAGCCACTGCTCTCCAGTCTCTTCAGAACTAACACTGTGCCCTGCACAACTACCACCTCAAAGACCTTGTGAAACTACTCTACACACTGCATTCAGTTAACAATACAAAATAAAAACTATTTTTGTATTTGGTGCCAGCCCATATCATCTACATTTTTACGAGGGAATTTTTAAAAAACTGTTACAGCTCTGTCATCAGGTTAATAAATGATCTTATACAGGAATAGCAGCTCAGAACTCTTCATTCATAGCTTAAACATTGCAGCATAGGTTTACTGGATACTAAAGAAACTCAAACTTTGATTTGTTGCCTCATATAGGGCTGCTGCCAAAAACCAGGCCAGGATAGTTACATTATGTAATGACATGAAGTATTCACACTGACCATTAAAAAACTGCTTCTAAAATTAATTAAAACAAGAATAGTAAATCTAATATTCTATCAAATATTTAGCATATGAACAGTATGAAACATTTTCACAAAGGGCTTCAGAACACAGAAGCATATTTCTTCGAAGCCAAACGTTTGCTAATATTTACTAAAAAGAGGCAAAAATCTGCATTACAAAAAAATAATTTAACATTTCTTGTGTAAATAGAGCTGTTCATCTCTTTGAAAAAAATGTAATTTCCAAAGGAAATATCCGAATGTAGTCCTCAGCTCTGACATATATGCCAATTATGTACTATTTAGACAGACTGTCAGTAAAGCTTCAGTATTAGCCTGGAAAGGGTATTTACAAACTAGTGCCATAAAGGAAAGAGAACCTAAAGCAACTTTACGACTAATGACTTTATGGTGGTAAGTGTTGTGCAAAACTGGCAAAAGGCACTTCATTGTGAACAAATCAGAATACCAGAAAAGAATGGTGCAGCGAATAACACTGAGATGAGGACCATGATAGAATCATAGGCAGTACAAATGATGTGCCGTTGTAAATGTCTGATATTTAGATTGCTGAAGTTCTATATTTACAGTGCCTTACAGCAGTCATTAGAAACTATCATGATTGAAAAACTAAGTTGGTGTAGACAGGACTAAATACAAACTTTAAAAAAATAAAAATAAAAACCTGCAGTTTTCACTACAATCTTTGCCTTGGAGTACGAGCAGATGGCAAATAGTGCTGCAGAATGAAATTCCCTCGCAGGGCTATACTTCATTACATTAGGATCATTGTCAAGTACAACTGGACAGAAAGCCACACTGGAAATATTAGCAGAAATGGGTAATGGCTCTTCTAAACAAATTATTAGTTCTCAAAAGTTAGTATTGTTTTCAAATTCAGAATGCATATCTAACATTCTGCATAATTACGAAGAAAAATTGTTTTTTTTTATTTTGTAAAAACGGCAGCCTTTCATTCCCAGCCGCATTTATTTCCCAGAATACAGCAGCCTTTTAGTTTACAGATGACGTCCGTGTTACAGAATACCAAACAATATATTAAAAAAGAATTGTTTCAGCTGCATGTGCATTTTTTTTTAGTTTCAAAACAACATAAGATTGACACTGCTGCTTGCATGGAAGTATGTTCTGCTCTACATTTCCAACAGTAAAGCTTTTCTCCTACAGATCACACAACCTGTAAATGTGTATCAGAATAATCATTTAACTAACTGATGTTCTAGTATTGCTCATTTACTAAATAAACAATGCACTGGGGCCAAAAACACATTTACACTGCGGCAAGTATGCAGCAACAGTTTCAATGACAAGGTAAAGGAATGCGATTACATTTTGCCTTATGCCAATGCTACTTTTCTTGTTAATATGATAAAAGTTGGAGAGGAAAGGTAGAAAATTAACATTTCCCATATCTACTTTCATCAATATGAGTAGCCAGTAATTTACAGATTGGGCCAAATCACAAAAACAGTTGTCTTAAAAAGGTCCCCCCCCCCCCCCCACTAATACTTATTTTAAGTAAAACCATTACATGGAAAAAATTGCAGTTTCTTTAAAACTGATTACATTAAAATGTGACATCACTATTCTTTTTATTGAGAATATGCAAATAAGACAACTAATCTCGAGATACAGCCTCACAGTTTGGTTATCATCCATTAAATTAACCCTCCTTCAGTCTCCATTGTTACATCTTACAGCAGCAGTTCCCTTACTTCTGATCCTCAAATGTGTCCCTTCACCCTGTTGAGTTCTGAACACTGGAATTAGTTACAATGCTTCCCCTAGCTGCAAAATGAAAGTAAATAGAGATGGGAAATGAGTGTGTTAACTAGACATTCTAAATGAAAGAATTTATAGCAGTATTGACAATTCTTTTTGTCAGGATGCTTTATCTACTCCTGAATTTATTTTTTTTTTTTTTTCAGAAAAACATCTTCAGTGCACAGTGCCACCAACATTGTCAGTTCTCAAAACAAACTATATATTTTGTTCCACTGCAGCACTTCCAGTTTTCTACAGTGGTCTTTAATTTTGCAGATGTACTCTCTTTTGCATATTAGTCATGAATATTGTTAGACACAGTGCAACAGGGGTGTTTTAAAGGTGATGAACAATGTGGAGAACTAGAATCCTTGTATATTACAAATCCATAATTTTGTAAAAATGTGGTAGTTGGCTATATTGTAGGTCTAGAGTATTAACATAACTTGCTTATTAAAGCCATTCAACCAGTAAATCAAAATTCTTAATGTCTACATTTGCCACTAGAGCAGTATAAATTACAACAATATTTGTATTCCCCCCCCCCAATTGACACATTGATGCAGCAAGAAGTTTTAGCGGTGCACAGGTAGTGTTGGATAATCTGGCCTCAAGGTGATTTGTTTCCCATCTAGTATTACTTTGTAGACGCCAGTACTGAAGATCAGAAAATGTCTTGACTTGGATCCCACACAGTTCTTCTGCCCAACTCACTTGGAATGGAATGGTTGCACAGTCTTATTTTAAACCACTTGAGCAAAGCGTAGAAGACTTGGCAGCAAACCAATGTAAAATTCTAAAGACAACAAGAAACACTTGTCAATTTGTACATCTGGTTTATCATAAATATTACCAAACAAACACTCAAATGCATACAAAGACAAAAGACAGAGTTCTCAGCAAAGTTAGTTGGGTTGAACAAGTCTCTCTCTCTGTACTGTATTACACTTTCATTGCTATCTCACACAAATTGATTAACTGTAAAGTTCCAGTAGAAGGATAAGCTTATCTGAATATATTTCCATTTAGCATGTATGCCCGCCAACATAAACCAAAAATGGCAAGTGCTTCCCAAGTGCATTTAAAAATATTTTTTCTTATTCATGGAAAAGCATGAATAAAATGTTATGGATTATGAATTTATAAAATTAACTATAGATATTGCAAACATGTATGTTGTTTGGCCCTAAATTTAAATTAAGCATTGAACATAAATTACCTGAGCACAGCACCCTTAAAAAAAAAAAAAAAAAAAAAAAAAAGCTTATGGGTAAAATGGTATTTTCACCAATGGCTTTTCCAGTTGCCACAATCTCCATTTCCACCCATTCCACTCAAAGATGTCTGCATTAAATTAATTTGGCTCCAAGTGATTGACTGCAGGTGTGTATTTTAAGTGTGCTCTACTGGCAGTCAGTGTCTGCTTTGGTAACAATCACACTGGGATAGGCTTGACCCCCATATTATTGAACTGGATAAAACAGGGTTCCACAATGGATGACTATGTAGGCACGTTATGACAATACATGCAGTGCAGAACAAACAACACAATGCAAATGCAAAATCATAAGTACTTGGCAAACACATATGACTAATTCTAAATATGGTTTGAGAATCTGGCATAATAAAATTACTTCTTGTCCAAGTCAACTGTATCCTTCAAACTTCTATTTCCTTTGAAACATTAGTAAAAACACAGCATACACATTTATTAAAAACCGTGTCAAAAGTCATTGTTCATTACTTCTAGATGTTCTTACATTTATTTACCTTGTGATGTTAGAAAAGAATAGGCTTCCCAGAGGTCTTTTCCTGTACATATGTTGTAAATCGTTTAAGGAATTTAGGATACTCCCTCTTGGCTACAGCTCTCAAAACTGATGCTGGTGCCCATCCACCTGGATTCACTAAAACAAATAATTCAAATATTTTGAAAATGTGTCGGTATCTTTAAATTCCTAAAACAAGCATTTCATGTTAAATCACTCCATGTAAAGGGTTTGTTCATAACTTCCTATCAATCACAATAAAAGGACAAAATTATACTGTTCATAAACTGTTCAGCAAGATATGAAGCCCAGAAATACTGTGGAATCTTCTGCAGAGCTCATAGATTATCTTATATAGACTAACTTTTGGAAGAATGCTCCTGCCAGAGGAAAAGCTCAAAAAGTAACTGTTTAAATACTGCATGACTGTGTAGTACTCTGCAATTATGATCAGTTTCCTAAAAAAAAAATTGAAAATAGTGCTTGAAGTCCCATACCTAGCTATCTACAAAGAGACAACAAACAAATAAACTGATTATTTTCCTTTTATTCTCCAGAAGGGAAACTACATACAAGGCCAGGAGAATGTCTCATAAATGAGATGTGCATTAGTCATAAAAGTTCCCAAGAACATTCCTTTATGCTCTTCAGTCTTCTCAGGAAATCATGTGCTTATACTACATATGTCAGATACAATAAGTGTTGTCACTGAAGCTCAAGTTACAATTCTGTATAGTTCCAAAGGTAGTAAAGCTGCTGATCTTCAATGCTTCCTAACTACTTTGAACCAGTAATTGTAACAAAGGCAGCAGGGCTTTTTGTGTTCTACATATGTTGTGTTTTTCATACCTTCATATTTTATAAAAGGTACAGCTGGCGCTGTAGGGATGTTACAACAAGCATATTGCTCTTTGCCTCATTAAATATTATCCCCCAACACAACCAACTTCCTGATGCTGTGTTTCTGCTTCTTGTGAAAGCCCAATATGATAACATGCACAGGCCTGATGGATTGAAATCTTGCTATCTGTGTTTTGACCAAGGTACTAATATGTGGGCATGTTAGATTAGTTGAGACTCTAAACAGGCTCAGTATTTTTTTTTGTGTGTGTGTGTGTGTGTGTGTGTGTATGTGTGCGCATATGACCTATAAGTCTGAGAATGTTAAGTTTCTATGACATAATTTATATCTGTGTATGTTGTGATCTCAACAGCTATCACAGAACTCAAAGAGACAGCTATTTTGCTATCTAAAGGAGAGGCAGCTCCAATGAGCTTAGTAAACAAAGGGGATCATAGGCTTGCATAAGTCAGGAAAATCCCTTGTAGCTATTTCTAAAGAAATTCAGATTCCAATATCATCAGTTCAAAGAACTCTTCACAAGTGTAAGTCAGAGCTATGGTCACTTTGCAAATGGTCTGGAAGACCATCTAAACTGTCACCCCTCAGCTGAGAGGAAAATTTATCCAGATGGTCAGATGCAATCCAAGAAACAAACAGAAAGAGCATGTTTCACTTTTGCCACAGGCTGATTGTTCCAATCACCTTTTGTTCTCTGTAATGCTGCTCAACCATTACTGTGCGGGCTGTTTGTTGAAGCCAATCCATTAATAAGGTTTTTATAACCACTGGTACTTGGTGGGGGAACCCTCTCTGCATGTGAAAGAACAAATCAACAGTGACTGATTTTCCAGCTGAAAACACCCACAGCAAGTCAGCCCAAGTCAATCAAGCTACTATGGACTCTGCTGCCACCACCGGCTAGCAGAAAGAAAGATGATGTGCAATTAGTAAGTCGATTAAGGAACAGACACGCAAAAGCCAGCATGAGTGTTCTATGAGCTCAACTATATGCTTATAATAGATGAAAGATGATAAATGTAAACATCAAAAGACCCAACAAAGTTATGTACAGTACTGTCCTATTGTCTAGTAATGAATAAGTACATGATCCTGCACAGGAACACTATTCAAGAAGTGCGTTTTTTTGATATTTTGCTGTTCGATTCTCTTTTTTGCTAAAAACTGAAAAGAGGTTTTTCTGTAAAGAAAAATAAAGTTAAAGGAAATGATTTTCTGTTTGCCGTCTTAAAGTGTCAACATTCTTTCATCTCTTTTGTACATTGTACAAAGAAATGGAAGATGCTGTAATGAAAAATGCTCATTTTAAAATTTGGCAATAACTTACTTAGAAGGGAAATGGGAAAACTATAAACAGTGTGTCCATGGTAGTTGGATTCTAGAGTGGTTAGGCAGCTGCACCATCCACTGTGCCAACAAGGAACAATTTACAGTACTACACAATGTACACAGGTTTATTTGTAATAATTAGCACACTGCTTGACATACAATGAAAAATTAACACTACATAAATATATTATGCTACAGTCTACAAAATAAAGCCATGAAAGGAAAATGCCTACACTAGGAACAGGAATCCCCATGATTCAATTTTGATTGTATAAATATCATATATATTAACATACAGAAAACAAAAAAGTTTATTCCACTTTTTTTGAAAAGAAAATTACTTACCATTAGCAACGTAAGTGATCTTGCACAAGATATTATCTCTACTGATCTCTTTGTTACCCTCAGGTGGACTTACAAGTGTCTGACATATCATGGCGATGTTTATTTTGGCACGCACACATCTGTTAGTAAGCTAATAAAGAAAAGGAGGAAAACGTTGTACACACAAGTATATTTTTGATGGTAAAGTAGTAATATTTAGTGCATGACATATATCATATAAGCAAACTTCATATTAACAACTATGAAATAAGGTAAAAAAAATTTCCCTCACTGTAATGTGTTACAGTACAGCTCACAACATAAAATACAATTATGGAAAATCTTGTTTTAAATAATTTCTTACATACTTTCCCAGAATATATGTATATTAGCTTTCAAACATTTATATTATGGGATAGTATACAAAGCATAATATATATGTTATACTCATTAACATACTCAATAGTAAGGATGTACGTGCTCTGCAACTGTAAACAATTTGTGCTTCCACCCCTTACATTCCATAACTTAGTCTGATAGTTTTCATGTCTAACAGCATGTATGCCAGTGTCATGCATGCACTTGCTATGTGTATGTAATGCTGTTGACTGTTAGCAAACTACTGTAGTTATTGAGAGTGCTTAAAATATAACTATTTCACAATAAAGTTAAAATTTGCTTAACTTTTGTAAAACCTTTCCACATGTATTTTACTTGTCTACATTATAAGTGGTAAGTTACAATTCACTGCTCTGATAACAGGTAATTATTGAAAAAAGTTCCTAGTCTGAGAATTATGGCTTGATTGCCTATTAACTCCCTCTCTCTATATCACTATTTGTGCAGAAATAAAAATCATTGAATAGTTTTGCAGGATCCAGACAAATCAAAGAGAACTTTTAACTCAAACAGCAAACTAAATTAGATGTACCTCCTGCATCCTTTCAGCTACTAGGCTTCAATTTGTACTCAAATGCATCAACAAAATTCAAAATGTAAACATCAATTATATATATTCTTATACAACTAAACATAACCTTCTTAAACAAAAGGTAAAACTAGAAATATCCAGAGAAGAAAAAGCAAAACAAGGTATTTTCTTTAATACTGCCAATTAAGAGTTTTTATTGTCAAATTTTTTTTGTTGCGTTTTAGATACAATTATTTAATCCCTTGCCTCAGTCACTAATGTCTGTATCATCTTATACTATTTGAGAAGGGTAAAGCTTTAGAACTGAAACAAGGATTAGGATTTTGACTATAGCTATTGAAAATGAAAAACAAAAGCAGTAGAACAATGTGTGTTTATATATAATATACATGCTTTTGATCATCGATTATCGAATTCCCTACTGGCAGGTGCCCCTTCTAATCTTGTATCACAGCTCCAGCTTATTCAAAACTCGGCTACAAGAGTCCTGACACAGACCAACAACAGCGAGCACATAACACCCATCCTTCCTCGCCTTCACTGGCTCCCTGTGTCTTACAGAACTGAATATAAAATTCTACTAATAACCTACAAAGCCTTAAACGACCTTGCGCCGAACTACATCAGTGACCTTCTCCATCACTATGTGGCGACTGCCCACTAAGGTCATTTGATTCTGGCAATCTTGTTGTGCCCCACACTAATCTACAGTCCATGGGTGACAGGGCCTTCAGCTGTATAGCGCCCAGACTCTGGAATGACCTACCGAAATTAATTAGATCAGCTGACTCCATGAATTCTTTATATAAAAAAAAAACAAAAAAAAAAAAACACACCTCAAAACTCATCTGTTCAGGAAGGCTTTTAGCTCTACCTATTACCTTTATACCATTCTCTTAGTTTACCTCTATGTCAAGATGCTCATGTAACCTGTATGTACTGTATGTGTGCTAGACCATCAATTATTTTGTCTGTTAGGCTTTTCTCTGAATTTACTATTTTACTCTTTATTTATTTAATCTGGTTTAGTTCAATGCTATATACTGTATACCCTGCTGTTCTTTCTTAAACTCTGAAGTGCCATGAGTGTGGGAAAGGCGCTATATAAATAAAGTGTATTATTATTATCATTTCTGGTGGTCTGCACAACAAGCAGGACTTGATGAAATCATTTGATTTTTAAAAAAAAGACTAGTCAAGTGAGGTTTTACAATAGTGAACAATACACTTACCACACAGTATTCATTTATGAATTATTTAGTACTTTAAGAACATTGTGAAAATTAATCTTTAACTATACTCGGTGAAAAACACCCAACTGTATATCTATACAATGTAATTATAGTCCGCACAGAGATGCCAGTGAATATTCTAATAAAAAAAACAGAATACATCATAAGACCAAGACTTGTAAGTTTATCAATGAATATTCAAACAAATTGAAGAATACATCATAAAGCCATGATGTGAAGTCATTTGCCAAATAATCATAGGTTTTAAATTGTACAGTATCTGCACAAATGAAGTGCAGTGTTAGTCTGATGATGTTTAATAAACAGCTGATTTACACATTTTTCAATGAATAATTACAAAGCACCGAGCAGTAAAAAACACTTTGTCAGCAAACAAAGTGAGTAAAGTTATTGTGTGCCCAGATCTACTGTGTTTAATAAATGATTGTGGGTTTGAAGAATCATGTGCAAGGTGAGTGGATGAGTGGGGTCTAAAAATGTACAGATCATGCAATAACCAATGGAAAGACAGAAACCACTCTCCCAACAGTTTTGAATTACTTGACTATGAAATCTCTACCAGAAAACATGTTTTTGCAGTAAAAGGTCAACTCACTAAAAAGGTGGTAAAATACATGAGACAAAATAACCACAACAAGCATAGTTATGTGGCAAGAAAGCGGTTTTTAAGCATGTCAATGCAGTTAAGATTATTAGATTCGTATAGTTATTAAATGTGTATAACCACATGTATGAACAAAGACAAAGGAAAAAAGAAAAAAAAAACACTTACTGGAGCACTGTCATGGTCTACAGAAAAATTACAAACAATCCATGTGTCAGGGTCATTTTCATTGTTAGCCAGGATTTTACGTATTGCTGATAAATACAGCACATCCCTCTGAGAGGCAGGCCAAACTCTCTGAAATTGAAATTCATTAATTGGCTTTTTCAAAGGAAAAAAAACAAAAAAAAAAACAAACATCAGAATGCATACCTCACATACAATAATCAGAATAAATAAAAAGGTCAAAATTCAGTAATAATGTATAGCAATAACAAATATAGAAAAAAAAAAAAAGAGACATTTAAATTCACTTAACTGGACACCTTGGAATGTTAGAATACTTTGCTCGCCAACACCCCCTAACCCCCACCCCCCGACCTGTGCTACGCGCGAGCCACTTCGCAACTCTGCCACTCGCATATGTGGATTTCACTTTCACCAAAAAAAATGTTAATTCTCGTGAATACGCCTCTTCATTGGGAAGAAACACTTCTTTTCTCTGATGGCAACACAAATTAAATTATCTACAAGTCTCCGACTTTTGCTGTTCCGTTATTTCACTGAGTAATAATTTGTTTGTTTGCACTTTCATTATCTCTAACCTGCTCTGCATGTGTATCGTGCCAAGGTTTTTGAATTCTTTACGATGTTCTACTTTGTCATCTACACACACACACACACACACACACACTAGGGGGCTTTGCCCCCCTGCACGCTTCGCTCACCAATTCCCCATGCCTGTGCCACAATGCTAGCCACTTTGCGGCTCTCCCGCTCACGTATGGGGATGCGGATGTACAATTAAAATAGATTGTTATTTTCATGGGAATTGTTACATATGCATAATAGAACTAACTATTTTACATTACAGCAAGTAATTAACCATATTAAAAAATAGCAAAATGTAATAATTGGAAAGTAAATTATATTTCATGTTGCGTGAAGAGTTTTTCATTGCATTGTACGATTTTGTTCTGTTTGGTTTTGAAGCTGACAC
Organism: Polypterus bichir lapradei; assembly: GCA_026402145.1. Classification (NCBI taxonomy): domain Eukaryota; kingdom Metazoa; phylum Chordata; class Cladistia; order Polypteriformes; family Polypteridae; genus Polypterus; species Polypterus bichir. Next base: position 31,881,980 of record JANRMT010062835.1, on the reverse strand, counting down.
AAATAATTTTTAAATTTACACTTTTACTGTAAAATTTCAGTAAAAACATTTTTTTGAATTAAGTTTTTGTCAATATTGCATTGAATTTTGATTCTGTGTTTGGACTTGCATTGTGACAACGCAACGTACAACTGCCTGTGAGAGAATTTCATTTCTCTCTCTAATAAATACATTTTCGAATGTTTGTCTCTGTGATTTGTTAATTGTCTTTGCAAAATCTATTTTAACAGGAAACGGTTAACATTTTAATGCAAATGGCATATCAAGATCTCCTTTGTTGTCTAATGTTATGCTGCCATTTCTCTGCACCCCAGTTCCTATGTTTTCATGCATACTTGAGTCGCTTGGCTTTGTTTCCACGTCGGAGATATAGCTTATTGGCTGCAACTCTTCCAAGAAGACCACTTCTGGCCAGACATCTCCGGA
>JANRMT010062835.1:31834046-31866554 GCA_026402145.1 Polypterus bichir lapradei | reverse complement strand
TTGAACATCTCTGGAGAGATCTTAAAATGGCTGTGCACCGACGCTTCCCATCCAACCTGATGGAGCTTGAGAGGTGCTGCAAAGAGGAATGGGCGAAACTGGCCAAGGATAGGTGTGCCAAGCTTGTGGCATCATATTCAGAAAGACTTGAGGCTGTAATTGCTGCCAAATGTGCATCGACAAAGTATTGAGCAAAGGCTGTGAATACTTATGTACATGTGATTTCTCAGTTTTTTTATTTTTAATAAATTTGCAAAAACCTCATTAACCATTTTTTCACGTTGTCATTATGGGGTGTTGTGTGTAGAATTCTGAAGAAAAAAAATGAATTTAATCCATTTTGGAATAAGGTTGTAAACATAAAATATGGAAAAAGTGATGCGCTGTGAATACTTTCCGGATGCACTCTAAGTACTGGAAGACAGACAGCCCATCAGTACAGGAATGAAGACACTTCTCTCACTGATTCTCTATAGAATGTATCATTCTATGGCTGGCAGCACTGCTACAAGTACATGCCATACAAAAGGTGCACATTCTTTGTGGCACTGGCAGCTGGCTTAGCAAACTCTAGAACATGACCATCATATTGTCTTCCCACAACTATCGGTCGTAAGTACAAGTTGGTCACAACTCTGTGGGCCATAAACTCCGTGCATGACTCTACTGCTTAAAATCAATTCTTAGAATATAAATCCAAACTAAGAAAATACAGTAATTCAGAATATTTCTAGTTACACAAACTCTTTTAAGATCCATTTGTAAGATTGGTTACTGCCTCACAGCCAGAGCACTCGGGATAGTATTCGGATTCCCAATAATACGGAATCCAATGAGCCACTTAGAAAAAGGATGGATGGAAGTCATGTCCATTGCAATCTGAGGATGGACACTGCAAGGAAAGTGATTATCCTTGCCATATAATTCCTAACTTACTTAATCAAATGTGAAACACAAGTTGAAATATCGTAACTGATAGTTGAGTACTAACACCTCACAATGTCAAAATCATATTTTTACTTCTAAACTAAACATATGCTGCGATAAAAGTAATAATGAAAGATTTTTTTGCTTTCAAAACACAGCAGGATCTTCCCACTTTATTAAATTATAACCATTTCACAATACAACAGAAATTCAAGTTCTAATCATAAGAATTCACCTCAAATTACCCAATTTTCAGAAGTGTCACAGTAAAATGTGGCATTAACTTTCTTACTGGTGCTTTGAGAGAGGAGGGGGGAGGGGGGTTTGGAGCAGACGCTGATAGAGTGCATTGCCACACCCACTATATGACAAACCAACCCAGGATCCCCGATTAGGACCTGAGTGCAGCCATGCAATGGGTGACACCTCAGCACCACACTAGTTCAGATGGAGTAGAACAGTGTGAGGTTTTTTTATGGTGGCTGGAGTGCCAATTCTGCCACCAACCCCCAAGTTTTTCCCTGCAGGGTGCTATGATCTGGATTAAAAAAAATCATTGCTATTCACTGCTAAGGATGAGTACAAGACACTAAAATCTTACTAATGTAATACAACTTAATGCAATGCAATACAATACAATAATGCAATTCACAGGTCATTATCAATTGGCAGTCAGTGGCTCTACAAAGAAGAAATTTTCCTTTAACTCAACTGGGTAGGAAGGCTTGATTTTTGCCTTTCCATAGAGGTCATGCAGCTATTTTCTGTATCAATTTTTGCAACCCAAATACAAGTGTGCACTCATACCTGCTACACAATTAAAATAAGCAATTGTAAAAATATTACTACAGTGAAGATTAAGCAGACTTTCACTTGTAATATACAATTCTATAATTTAAATATAGGTTGTCCCCAGGTTACGGACATCCAGCCTACGACTTATGAACGGGGCCACAGCAGCGATGCATGCGCCTCAGTAACTGCCACTCGGTCATCTTCGGCTAGGGGACGCTGTAAGCGGTGGCTGGACGGAGTCTGGAGGGGGGCGATTTTGCTGCTCGCACAGTGTAGTGTCCCTCGGGCAGCTCCCAGAGGCAATCGGTGACCTGTGGTCCATAGTCACCGGGGCCACAGCTATCGCTCGTGTGCAGGACGAAGGCTTAATGGGGCGGTTCGCCGCCTGCCCACTACGCCGCCGCAGCTACTGCTCCCGACTGGACGCAGGCTGCATGGAGTGGAGGGGGGCCTTTCACTGCTCCCGCACGGCTTCCCTGTTCGTTCTCGGTGGGCGGCTGGTAATGCTGCAAGCGGTGACCTGGTTGTGGCTGAACGGAGGCCATTGAGGGTGAACCGGGAGGCAGGGGGTAGCATTTTAGTTTGCGCTTTGGTTGGCTGCCTGTTGAATGGGGGCGGTGGTGGGCAATTCACTACCCGCCTTTGGCTGCACTGTGTTCGTTCTTGGTGGGCAGATGCTGCAAGCAGCATACTGTAGTGGAGGTGACTGTGTGGTGGGTGAATGGTGAATCGCCCCTCGCCGCCCCCATTCATTCTCAATAGCAAGCCTGCTTGTACTGTTACGCACATAGCAGGAAGTTGTCTCGTCAGTACATTAGACGTGTTGACGACAGGAGTCTTCCTGCTGTGATAGCGTGTACAGTGCTGTGCAGAAGAGCTCATCTTAACCTTAATCTTAACCTCATCTTGAAATTTCTACCTTTAAAATTGTTACACAGTGAATGCTTAGAGACGGTTAAAAATATTGACCAATGTGGTCTCACATTTTATTACTTGTTCTGCACCAGTTTTCCAGATGACAATAGGATGCAGTTTTTATTTATCAGCTCCAAGTCACTAAAATTTTCCATCTTTCAACATTAAGTAGCACTAAGCCAGAGTGACGCCAACTTGAAAAAAATGCCTCTCACAGTCAAGAATTAAACTACATGCACTTTAAATAAGTAGTGTGCTGCACAATTTAATGTAAAAATAGAGATTACATTTTAATTCAAATGGTTTGTTAGATGCTTCAATATTTAGTACCTTGGGTATAAGGCTATTCTTCAATTCGCATCTGCAATACATGCTCCCAAATCTTTTACGGCACATAAAAGTAATGTCTTATACATGCAGGCACAGCTGTACCTGGATCCGTGCAAAACTCTAGACCAAACCTGTTACACCAGTGCCTGTGTGTTTGATCCACTGCTGCCTCCTGGGCATTTCCTCCACATGCGTCTCTCATTGCATATTTTCAGAGTACATTTCCCAAATTTCCAATATAAACATTTCCAGATCATTGTTCTTTTAATTCTCATGACTGTTGGTCCAATTTAAAGAGTTTAACTATTCTTGAGTAATTTTTTTATTGCTTACAATTGCCTTTATTCACATAATTATTACATATATTAACTTATAAAATATGATTTGAAAGTCACCCAAACTATTATTTATACACATTGACAGGTGCATGTTTAAAAATATTTTACATTTTTAACACTTCATAAAGTCTAAAAATTGATTCTCCAAAGTAACCTAAATTTCAACAAAGTTTCCTCTTCTAACCTGAAAACTCAATTTTTAACTTAACTATAACAATTGAAAATTGGGATGTAATCTGTGTACTAATCATAATATATTGCACCCTGGTTTTGGTTTTAAATGCACTTCCTTTTAATTTGCACATGTCCCAAAATTTTTCCAAGTACATGCTTCATCAAAAATCATCCTACCACTTGCCTAAAATTTAAAGGTAATGAACTTAACTCTCAAGAATAATCTCTTCAAGATTTTACACAGGATGAATGAAGTAATTACATTTTAGTTAAACTTTATTACATTGTGATTGTTAGGCAAATGTGTCTTGTTTAGTGAGTGCAATGTCAAGACAAGCATGAATAATATATGCTCCCATATGCTCAGAGACACTAAAACTTTAAGGTAAAAATAAAATTCAATCAATAAAAACTGCATAACTTGGCAAAAAAGAAAATGTTATAGCAAGGTTTAATTGTTTTAAAAATATTACTGTGCATTTTTGCAATCCTACCTTCATTTCTCCTTCTTCCACAACAAGTTGCCAATTGGCATCGCCTCCTACATCTTGCAGGGAGTATGTCATGTGATTCTGTACCATTTCTTCCACCTACCAAAAACAAAAGAAAACCAGTACACCATGTGAGTAAACAGACCTGTACTATTTGCATTTATTAAAATGATTTTTAAATTTTTGTCAAAATGCAGAATTTACTAAAGGTCAGAAAAAAACCCACAGGAATTACAAACAAGTTTTTCTTTTCCCACTGTTAAAGCTCTTTAAAATTTACAGTATTATTTATTTGACAGTGCCTACTTTTTAAGCGAGTGACTCATGATAATTAGCCTCAAATGAAGTTCATAACAACTAAACTTTCAAGAGGTAGTTTTCAGCCCTTACTAGCTTCTGACAGTGTAAAAAAATACCAACACAATTAACCAGTAACTTCAAATACTCTATTAAATATACTTTAACTGTGACATTTTCATTTGCACTGATGGCACTAGCAAACTTTACTTGATGAAAATGCCTGGCTTTACCCCAGAAATCCTAGATGCTAATGCATCAGCTTAAGACCTACAAAATGCTATTCTTTGTTTCTGTGGCATTCTCTTTTCCTTAGACTACAACATGCAGTCCAAGAAGAAAAGGAAATGATGGTTAGAAGCCTACAACAGTTCCATACATTTTCCAGGCTGAATCACAGTACTACAGCTAAAAGTGAAGTAGGATGAAAAACAGATGTATAGTACAGTACTGGCAATAAAAATGGTGTTTATTACCAAATCAATTACTATATAGGAGAGTAGTAGCTCTTATGTAAGTCAGCACAGTAGCAGAATCAATAGCACTGCTGCTTTACAGATCTATAATCATCACTGGAATTGTTTGTCGAGTTTGCATGTTCCCTCCATATCCACATGCAAAATTGGCAATTTGGCGATTCCAAAATAGTGTGAGCAGGTATAAAATGCTAGCATTATGACTAAATCCTGAAAACAATCTTACTGTAAGTGCTCAAAGCACTTATAAAATAACAGCAACTGCAGTACACATGAATCAAGCTATTAGAAACCTCACCCTGGGTGTGAAAGGTTGCCATGAAGGAAGATTGGCAATGAGGTGAAAAACGCAACCAAACTTGCATGGCAGAATATCAGAAAAACATATACCTTTCCGAATATTATATGAAAAAGCCACATACATATGTAATTTCAAGATGGGGGGAAAAGATATTCAAAAATATTCTTTGCTTGAAAATGATAAGTTTTGAGGCTTTTATTTTCACGTTTGCACCAATGCTTTGTAAATCCCACTTTAAAAAGCAAAAACAGGCATAGAATATTTCAAAATGTATAAAAATGCTCAACTTAACAACAAAATCTGCAGTGAAATTAGGATGATTGGGAGATAAAGAATATTTTTTCAATTTTATTCAATGTGAAGTCCTCTTTTACTCAAATACAATATAACCATCTTCCCATTACCTACCTGAATTATGTGTATTTAACTTAACATGAACACCTTTTTATGTTAATGCACACCATGTTACCAGAGTAGGTTATTTCTGTGTACCCTTGAGAAAAAAAAATTGGTTGAGGTTTAGATATACTGTATAGTCTATATGACAACTGCTTCTGCGTTATTTTGGGGTATTTTTCTTGACAAAGCCTTGCATAAAGAAGGTATGTTAAGTAACACCCCATTTATTGAGAAAATATTTCAAAGAGTTTCAGGAGGGGTTCACATGCCTTTGTAAAAGAATGACATTTGTAAAAATACTAAAGATTGTAAGGAAAACTCACCATAGATACTCGCGTATTAGTCGATCTTGCAGATAAGTCGAGTGTATTTTTAAGCCGAAAATTACGAAATTTGTTATGACCCGCGTATAAGTCGAGGGTAAAACTTAGGTTTTTTTTCATGGCCCGTTGTCTTAATAACTACGGTCTTCTCACCAATACCTGCTACAGTTCGATTCCCTGGCATATCAAATGTCATTGGTGTTTCATCCATGTTACCAATGTTACTGAGATCAAAGTCATGCCTTTATCTTTGCTTGATTATAAATTTATGAAAGAAAAACTGACCCTTTCTTCTAGATCTTTCGGCAGCTTCTGCGCAATTTTTGTTCACTGACGAAGGCACAGCCCATATCTGTTCATAAACCGTGTACACCAGCCAGCCGATGCTTGAAATTCCAACAAAGGCTTATGTGGTGTTATGGGTCCACAGCTCTCTTAGCAAAGGCCGTTTTAGTTTTTAAATAATCACTGCGCTCGCGGCTTAGCGAGGGGGCGTGGTGGCTGTAGCGAGCCCCAGAGCGATCTACGGTGTGGGCGTTTCTCACCTAGTGCACAGGTGAGGGACTAACCACATCCGTGATTGCTCCTGTGGCTAATGTGCTGCAGCTGCTATGTGAAAGCCAAAACGGAGTTTTAAAAAAAAAAAAAAAAAAAAGCAGGCAAGGAAGAGAAAGAAAGACAGAGGTGGCTGGAGAAAGCAGGAGAGAGAGAGATGGTGCAAGTGGGCGAGCAAGCGAACTAGCGCTCACAAACAATGGGAAATACTGTGCATTATGAGTGGAACTGTGCATGCTGTGGTAGTCTCACAGGAATTTCATTCATAGAAAGAGTCAAGGGTTAACATGCAGCATTAGAAACAATAAAAAGGTAAAAATAAAATGTTGGGGTGGACAAATTGTAAATGTATATAATAGTTTACTGGGCTACCACTTTTGCAAACCTGGAAAGTTCCAGTGTGCGCTCTGGTAGATCAGCTTTATACATGGAGTCGTTTGGGGGTTAGGTTTTGAGGGGGTTGGGTTATGTGCTGCTTTTTACAGCAACATTTATTTCTAAAGTTTTGCTGTACATGAGTGCATATAAAGGATTATGTCATACTGATGCTTTTTTCCCCCCAATGTACAAAAAGGTCACTTTATCAAAAAAAAAATCAACATTAATATGCATTAATATTGTATTCTCAAATAGTTTGCATGCCTAATTTAGACCCCATCAATTAGTTTTTTCTGTCAAAAACATCTGTTTGACATTAAAGGCTATTTTGAGATGAAATTATGCCCTTTACGGTGTCGTACATCAGCTGCATTAAGATTTATTGCGCTTGGACTAATAAGAGGGATATCTTGTTATTAAAGATGAAGTTTAGACCTAAAAATGTATGTTCACATTCTGAAGTTTTTGGGCTAATAGTAGAGAGCATTTTCATAACCTCTTGTATACCTGTTATAAGCACAATGGTTTCCTCTCATGTCCTTTATGTGATTGCATAAAGCATGATTTGTTTGTAATGTGGTACTGCTCTCTGATTGTCTAAGGCAGAACACTTTAAAATTTCTGACACAAGCATTGCTGGAACATTCACGGCCAACACATGTGATGAGTTTTAAGATTTTAGGTAATTATCTCAGCTGTAGTAAGCCCCATCAGTTGGGAGAGTTACCTGCTGATTCAGTATACATTTGTTTCCGGCACTACATCAGCATTTATTAAAATTGCTGGCTGACTAGTACAGTAAACAGTCTGTTACTGTGCTTTCTCACCTTTTCAATTCTAAAATTAGCTTTAACTGAAAACAAGTACCTCTTTTACCAGCTGGTGATTACCAGGAGGTTTCTGTATGCTCTCTGTAGAAAACAGTACATTCTCTGATTTGGTTCTGGTGCTGCCCCATCCTTGCAGTCATCACTACTTTGCAAAATATCCTCTGTATTTAATCGCCTAAAAAGTTCTAATATTTGAAGTTGGTTTCTTTTTTTTATAATTCTGCTTGTTATTTTGATAACTTTCACTTGTAACTGGCAATAAAGTAATGGAATGGTTTGCCTTATCCTGTCACTCTTTTTAATTCATTACAAAGTTATTGTATTTCTGTCACAATAAATGATGAGAGGATATGATAAACTTTTGGCACTCTTGACCTCACTGTCCCTGGATATGCACATAAAGGTGACAATTCAAATAAAACTACTTGAGCAATTACCAGTTAATCACAGCAAGCCTAGCACTTGATCAGGCACCTAATAAATCCCTCTTGTGCATGTGATTATACAGCAGTTGGAAAGAAACGGTGTAATTACATCTGTGATTGGGTTGATCAAAACACATACAGAGATGGAGAACATAAAGTAGACTTGTGGTTTAAGGCAATCTAAATGGAGGTTACATTTATATGGTGGCTACTGGAGAGTAAACGCACAAACATTATACAGTATGTGAAGCTAACCCAATTTGTCATAAAACTTGAGCACTTCAATGTATGTGCCCAGCAGAGCTTGCCTTCTTTAGTACACTTGCCAATTTGAAATGTGCCTTATTTATACTGTATGCGGGAAGCACACAAGTATTTTTTTCAGCCATTTGCTAATAGGCGGTTTGGTTATAGAGCTGCATTTGGTAAATAAACCAAATAATTATGGAAAACAAGGCAGTGCACAAACACAACTGTTGTTGACCCTCAATGATTTTTTTGTTCCCCTGGGGAAAAAATATTGTGCCCAATGATAGAAGTTCATGACATGCCCACGGGATGTTTATTGTTGTATTTAGTTACTTTGCAGTGTGAAATGCAACTGAACTGGAAATTTAACCAAATTAAAAAAATCATTTATAGTCCATTTGCTTTATTTCACATTAATTAATGTGAAAACATCTTTAACTAGGATTTTTCCTTTTTAAATTGCATTCGATACTATCCTACTGAGACTACTGCTTGGTCTCCATGTTAAAAAATAAAAAAAATAAAAAAAATAAAAAAATCACCAATTCAATACCAATACCACAAAATAAATACATTTGTTGCCTAATGCAGTTGTCATAAAAGACTGCACATCACTTCAGCAAATCTAATGATGAAAGCATTCTTAATTTCACTTTTTACCATTTTTAATGACAAGAAGGTATTATACAAGCTAATGATCTGACTACCATTCAAACATAACATACTAGCAAAACATTTAATAGTTAATATTGTTTTCCCTCTATTTCAGTCTCACTTAAAAAAATGTATTGAGAATTTCACATCCATTAGACACTGTTAAATGTTGACTTAAGGTAAGAATCAGACAACCATTTTCTCTTTTGCAGCTTGGTGGAAAAACATTGCCAAGGGTTATCATGATCCTATGCTTCCTGGCGATAATTAACTTACCACTATCACAGATGTAATTTTTTTCATCTAAGGGAATCAAAAATATGTTTCATATACAATGGATTCTCCCACTGAAGCTACCTCATTAAAGTTAATAACTAATAACTAAAGTTAATTAGGTTAAGTATTCAATTCAAAGCAAGTCATAATGTAAATGTTAAAAGTAATTTCATCTAAAAAAAAAGAACCAGAAATCATCTTATAAATGCACTCTCAAATCACTGTAAGACTACAGAAAGGAAAGAAGATGTCATTGTGTTTGTTATTTAGGAAGGGGAGTGTTGATCCAGTGGCTGAAAAACTCCACAAAGAGTAGAGTAGAAAGTTGAGAAATTTACGTCCAAAAAATGCATGTGCACTAGATATTTTGGAGCGCCATGTTTACTGTCTCTTCCTTTTGGTACTGGTTCAGTTCATTCCAGTGGAGTTTCAGAAATAGACAAAAGGTGGTGTTCACTAAACACATACACTCGAAGAAGAAGAAGAAAACTCTTGATCATCCCTGTAAAACTTTATTGGTATCATGCTCTAGGGTGTTGTGGCTAATGTACTATGGGCTATGCTTTTAATCATGCATGGTTTTAATGGGAACTGTTTTCACATTACAAAACAGAGACAGGAATGGAATACATGGAAAAGAGTGATAGTGTACTCTAGGTGATGTGTGGCAGATGCTGCAAGGAATCTGAGCCACTGTTAAATATCATTTGAAAAGTGAGCTGAAATTGCAAATTTTTACCTTTAGTATAAATTGGTTAAACAAAACCTATTCAAGTGCACTAGGAAGTTCACAGATATGGTACAGTATTTATCAATGTGAAATCCTAAAAAAGTATGTTACTCTCTGCAGGTCAGGTGTGAAATAATGTAGTACTACAACTCTTGCTCATAAGTCATGGTAGAAATGGTTGAAAAATCTAGAGGACAGCCCCACGGCACCACCCAACATAAATATACTGAACATGAACAAAAGCCAGATGTAAAACCAAACAAGTTAGGTCCAATAAGCACCTCTGACAGGATGACTTGTATTGCTGCCATTCAACCAACCATTTCAACTAGCCAGGACAAATGGATGAAAAGTGAAGGTTTATATAAAAGACATCACATGCTAGGTAGGGGATATTTCTTCAGGTATGCACTTCTCTGAACTTTTTCCACAGTATCAGCCTGACTGAAGAAGAAAAAAAAAATTGCCAATGTGTTGTGATATTCTCTGTAAACATAGGTGGATCTGCATGTTTATATTGTGTATTGTAACAAGAATTTAGATAGATAGATAGATACTTTATTAATCCCAAGGGGAAATTCACAAATTTCTCAGGCCTAAAGGATTTTTTAGGGTTTTCTGCATGGACTTAAGCTGGGAAGTCAGGCTGGAGACCCAGCTGCTAGATAAAGTTGTATACTGAAGGGTCAAAAATAAGTTATTTGTTGCATTCAGTAAGTAATTGTAAGCCCCCAAAAACAAACATACACACACCGGGAAATAGACACTGAAGGACAGAAGACTTCTAAATCAGAGGGAAATAGCAATTAGCTTGAGTTCTAAAGTCGACACAGCTTCTTTGAACAAAAGGAAAAAAATACAGCTGATGCAATATGTCATTAGATCAAGGCTGTGCTCTATACCGGTGTCCAAGTTTACAAAGAAATTGTCCAAAAAGCTATTTGATTTAATGAACTCTAAAAGGAGACCACTCTTCAGATGTTAACCACTGTTAAAAAGATAGCTAGCAACTATTATTATATTATTCAACCATCATTTACAAAACCTCTCCCACTTTCTCTCTATAAATGGCACAGTCTATAGAACCCTTGACTATATACAAGATTTTGAACTTGCATGCAGTTCTACTTTGTTTTTTTTTTTATCTGGAAAATTACATTTGAAAGGGTCCTCGTCTCAGAAGTCATATTAGTATCTCTTTAATTACTGACCGAATGCAAGACATTCCTAAGCTGAAAATGAGCAGGTTTACAGTGGTAATTCTGTTGATTATTGCGTATTTCCTGTCCTTTATAGCCATTCATTTCAAAATGCTATGAAACGAGCTAGACACACACTGAATGTGATGCTATCAGATCAACTGCCAGGTCAGGGTGAATCATAAGAGACAATTTGCACATTGTTGTTTTGCTATATTTTAAAGATGGAACAGCACTCAAGAAACATTTGATAACCTTTCATACATGTCAAGCAAAACCAATATGAATGTTTCTCTATACTATGTCATATGTCCTAGGGGGAAAAATTAAGAAGGTGGAAAAAAGATACAAGATGAGAACATTTGAGGGAGAGAGAGAGAGAGAGAGAAAGAAAAGGATGTCCTAAAAGAAATACAGCTAATGCTAAAGAGCAGTCAACGAGCTATCAGGGTGGTAACAAAATGGGGAGATTAAGGTTGGAGAGTTCAGCAGGATGGTACAACATTTCCTTTAGGAGGGGGGTTGGGGCACAATTGCCTTTTTAAACAGAAGATATATCTAAGGCCTCCCCCTTTGAAGGCAATGGAAAGAATGCAGTGGTTTGTTGGACCACTACAGCAACGTTTCTCAAAATTTAATGTCTCTCTACCCAGTTTTTCTTATGCTTTTTGACACCCCCTCCACCCCCCCCCCCCTCACAGCTGTGGTGGGCAGGCGCCTCGTGATGAAACAAGAACCAAGGTTACAGCAAGGTGGATGGCTGACCCCCCTTGATGAGCTGAGTGTAAAAGGCATAGGGGGGTTCCGACTTGGTATATCGAACATACAAGTGACAGAGTGGGAAGTGGAGGATGGGTTATTGATCCCCCCGGAAAACCACTCATGCACCCAACAATGGCAACCTGCGACCCATGGACAGGCACCTGTTACCGAAAAGTAGGTCATGACCCAGTGGTTGACAAACACTGCACTAAAGGAGACTGTAACTTAGTGAGAATATTAATACTCTCAATCAGGACAGCCTGAAAGCAAAAAAGTCCATTACATGGATGTTTATTCTAGCAGTGCAGCATGTTTTCTAAAAAGGAAAACCAAACATTTCCTTGTATTTCATAGTTTCCTGTTATTTCACAAATATATGCTTAATCCCTCATTTATGAACTGGATGTTTTTTTTAAATATCTCAGTCAATGATATAACCTACTAGCTGGGCAAAAGTACCAGCTAGTGTGCTTTTCCCTCTACTGAGCCCCTAATCATGATAAAACTTTTGAAACTCCATAATCCCTGTTAAATTGGGTTAAATGTAACAATACACATACAAAATATTATGAACATCTAACTTAGCTTTATGCTGCATTGCTTTTTGATGGCAGTTTCCTTACCTGAAATATCTCAGAAGACATTTGTCTTGCTATCAAGTATACCAGCCTATCTGCACTATGTGAAACCATATACTGTATAGGTCAAATCCTGTTACAGCGAATACCGACATAACAATTTTCAGAACAGTAAATACTTTTTGTTGGCCTGGTCAAACATGCATGCAACATCATTTTTAACAGATTTAATTTTAATAAAAGGTAAATTTTAGTATCACAAACATTTGTTTGACCAAAAATGACCACCAAAGATGATAATGCAATGCAAAAAACAAAAAAAAAAACAAAACTTAATGCCACCCCTATACTTTCGCAGAGTTTCGGGAACCCTGCAACAGGCTGTCTCTCTCTTGTTAGACCAAAAGAAAGTGACAATCTATTGCAAAATTTCCAGTCTCAGTGAGGCTCAGCGAGAGTGTAGGCACATCATCATACATGTATAGCCGAATTCTGAGTCAGTGCTCTACCACGTCGGTAGTTTTGTCGTGTGCGGATACTGTACTGTTCGAGCTTCACAGCACTTCTCAAAGTTTTTTTTGTGATGAACAAAAACAACAAAAAAAAAAGTTTGAAACGGCATCAGTTTACTTGCCCGTTTAACAGACGCAGCAGGGCAGCTACGAAGCTATCCCTTCACCGTTGCTGTTAGAGATGGCAAATCGCTTGCGACCCCAGTCACAACAGTATACATATTTTCCCCATGTTTGTTAGAACTAAATTTTTACGGTACCATGAATTTTGTTACAATGGGATTCCACCTGTATTAAATATAACATGAGAGGATATACAGTATACAAGAAATTTGCAGAATGTTACCTCAGATCATGTTTCTCTTATTCAAGAGCTTACTTCTTGTTCATGTTTTCTTCACACCAGACTTAGTTTTAGAATATTTGGTCATTGAGATTTGATATAGTGTGGTTCACAAACTAAAGTTACTTTACTGTGAAAAACTAACAAACTGTACACAAGTAACATTTACAATAGGTGGACATAAAACAAACAAAGTCTCTCAAATTTAATATCAGTTTTCAAAGGATCTGCCTATTGGGCTTTCTTGCCAAGTTACAATGTATACTTTCAAAAGAGGGGTTTCCCCCCACTTGCTTCTTTGTGACCATTGGAACTAGTTGTTGTATGCTCACATACAGGTGCACTTTAGAGAGAATGCTGGTCAGCATCTGTCCTTCAGCAGTCTGTGTTTTACTAATTGTAATGTGTGGTCTTTAAAGTCAATAAAGCTTTAAACAGATAGATAAAAAATACACCAAGGTCGTTCCTTGCATATATGCATATATGTGGCAAGAAAGAAAAAGGGAGGGGGGGGGTGGGGGGTTTGGGATCCAAAAAAAAAAAAAAAAAGATCAAAATCATCTTACTCAACATGTTCACCACAGGTTGACTGTTTTTTCAGATTTTGGAATATTTACATATACATAATGAGAACTTAAATTACAATTCATACGTATAATTTTTATTACCAAGCAGTTATTATAATGTGACATGACAAACCTTTTAAACCTCAAAAGTGATAAATATGATGCACATGCTCTATTGTAGTTCCATTTATGAGGGCCAATGCTGTGTATTTAATTTTTGTTCTTTTGTCAGTTTATATAGGTTACCTATTACCACTTTTCAAGGAACTGTCTTATCTTGGCCAACCTTCACTCCATCATGCCTGCTGTGCTGGAAGCCATTAACTGGCGAGGCACTACATTCAAGCTTTTTTTAATTCAGAATTTTCAATCATAATTGAGACACAAAAATATAGTGCTGTGGTCTTCAAGTAATCCTAAAAATATACACAGCCATGACCTAGGCATTTCCAAAAATTTTATTCACTGCACACCTTTGATTTTCATTAAAGTTTTTGATGATTCACAGCTATTAAAATAACAAAATTATTCAAAAGTAATATTTTATAAGTCATAATGAATACTCTTAATATTCCAAGATTGGTGTCAACATTCATAACTTCACCCAGTATTGTTTGCACAACAGACATCACTAAAACTACCATTAACCGCAAAAGCTTTACAGCTTGTTCCTGCAGGACTGGTTTTAGTAGCTTATATTTAACTTTGTGCATGAGATATGTAAAACTATACTGAAGTATGGGTAGACATCTTTGTAACAATATAAATTTAATTTTACTTATAAACAGCTTTAGAATAAAATAAAATTGCTGTAGATGACTGAGGTAAATTTAAATAAATATGACAATTATTCAGTCGTGCATAAATAATTTGTACCACACAAATCAATGAGGGGATTAACATCTGATCAAGCTAACAGTAGTTAGAAAGAAAAACTTTCAAATGTAAAACCACCAATGTTACAAAAAATGTAAATACAAAACATCTGTGAGTGACAAATAATGAAATAGGTATACTAAAAACCCTCCCAGGTTTAAAATGTATAAAAGAGTAACAAAGAAAAACAATGAAGACTGCTCTCTGCTTAAATACAGTACCTTTGAGCTGAATCTGTGAACATCATCAGAGGCACTGACTAGATCAATGGAAGACATGGAGGGAGAACGACTATAGGGCTACCACAGAGACAGACAAAGAAAAAACCCAGAAATCAGAACACAAGCACAACAAAGCAATTAAATCAAAAGCTTTTGCACGAGATAATGAAAAGCAAGAAATAAAGATCCATTAAGAATTAAGCACAGCTGGGCCCTGCAGCTTTATCAAAACATGCAGCTGATTTAATAGCATTCAAGTACAAAGAAGGCAATTGCTTCTAGCAATGACTTATTTTAAAAAAAGATCAGCATAGCCATTGCTAAAAACTGAGCTATACCAATTTTTCAGAAGCGAATGTAAATTATTTTTGAAAAAAAAAAAAAAAAAAAAAAAAAAAAAAAAAACTTATGAATTACATCCAAATGGAATCTAACTTATCATTACTAGAAACAAAGACACAAGCAAATAATCACAAAAGCAAATGTCTTCATTATTTTTTTTTTTAATAACAGTCTCAATTACATATTCATTAAGCAAATGCTTAAAAAGAAAAATACCTGTTGTGCAAATCTGTGCGTACCAACCACTGAATATGCATCATCAGAAGGCACTGCTGTGGGTCTGTGTATTCTGCACTTTTCAGACTGGGTCTAGGAAAAGAATAAGCAGTATTTGAAAAACATTCTAAAAGAGAAAGATTTCCATACGTAATAATGGTTCTGATTTCATTTATAAATTGTCCATAGATAACATTTTGTTTTATCATTACAAAAGGCTGTTTATGCTATAAACAATTAACAGATCAGTCTGTAAATTTAGCTATCTTAGTATGCAGCAAAGAAACTAAACAGACTACAATGCTTTGTCTCACAACGGACAGTATCCCTGTTTAGTAATGGACTCTGTCATATAAAATTTATTCTCACTAACCCAGAGAACTTGGCAGATTAAAAAAATGCTACAACTCAACTTATAACTACTATACTTACTCTACAACTAATAAAACTATTACCTTAATAACTATTAATGTGAGGTAATTTGAAAAATACATACACACTAGATTTATTACTAAAAAATCTAAAATGCAGCTACAACCAACATGCAAAAATATGGGAGCATTGTAACCAAGAGCTTTGTCTCAACACGAGTGAACTGTAATCTGCAAAATAAATTCAAATTTTACTCATTTACAATAGCATTTACAATATCCTCCATAATTTACCCTCTGATCCATAGTTTAAACTTGTAAATCAAACAAGCCAGACATGACTAAAGTAAACATTAGTTTATTTTAAAGTTATTTGTATACATATTGGCACAGCATGTAGAAACTGCAGTACTTTACAAAATCCAAAATATAATAGACATCTGCTTCTGCTTAAATGAACATTTAAGGACATATTGAAAAAGTTTGTATCATTAAACAGCAAAAATGGCAAAAATTGCATTGCTGAGAAGAAAAAAAAATTACCTGTTCTTCAATTTTGTCTTGTCTGTCGAGAGCAGCTTCAACTGCATCAAAAAATTCATCTTCATTAATAAGGCTGTTTGGACCCTCCTGAAAGAAATTGGAAAAACCACAATTAAGCAAGATTAAATAGCTAGCTAGATAGCAATGAAAAATAAATTACCTCTCTCAAATACACACAAAGAACTATTGATATAAAAAAAAAAAAAAAAAACAACATCATCTGAATTGGCAAATAAGTCACAGAGGTGAAGCATTACATGAAGGTACCAAGGAGCCCTAGCAGTCATCAGGATCACGTCTCTTCCAAGGAAACAATGAAATAAGAATCTACACTAGTTTGCTCAATATGACAAGTGTGTTACATGAGTATTTTCAGGCAAGGATGACAGAAACTTTGAGATGTTATTTATACTCACTAATCTTGGTACCACTTGCATGCTGGTTAGTAAATGCAAGTTAGAATTTCAATATACTCGGTATACATAATAATGACTCAATAAACCCTATGGATAAGAAAAGGGTTAACTGGACCATGAATTCCCTTCTGAATAATTACTGTACCTTATAGGCAGCAATGATTTAAGTTTCTGGTTCGGTGATAATGCTATAGCAACATGAAATCAAGGGCAGTCAAATTGAACATCGCTATTCAAATTTAATTTGAATTTACATAAAAAAAAAAGTCTTATTTGAAGGCAAAAGGTGACATTCGAATGAAGACAGTTGTTTCTTTCACCTGCACTAACTCCAGACATGTTGTGTAAAGCTGTAGTATATTGTAGTTTTGTTTTTAAACTTCACTTCCACCTTCCTCTGTCAATCCCACAAGTGTACTTGGAGTAGTTTTTCTCTAAACATTTTTCCAGTGCCCTGAAAGATTCACTGTGTATCTGATCCTGTCCTGTTCACTCTTAAATGTGAGATCCCAGACTGTTAAATATTAAGACCTTTACATTAAAGCAAGTGGAAAATAACTCCCAATTCTGATTTCCCCTTTACATGAACGTTTTAAAATCCCATATTTAAAGAGCCAGCGTGCCATGTCCAATTAGTCTCTGCCATATGTTGCAGATTTTATACATAATATCTTAAACAATGATGGATTTAAAAATTTTCAGGCTACCTACATCAAAATATTGCTGCATCTGTGAATTGGGGTAGGGGTTGGAGGAGAAAAAGCAGACTGTGTGGACCATAACTTCATACCATGATCCCATAAGTCACTCAGCAGACACTTTCCCAGGCAAGTCCACAGGTACTGACAGGCTAACTATACCACGCCACTAGCCATTGGACACCTCCAAAATAATAAAACAAACCAGCTTCAAACTTGCCTCTCTCTTTCCTGCTCTTTTACTTCGCTAACTATTCTCCATCTGTCACAGCTCTTCTAACTAACTCATTTCCTTGTGATCCTTGTCAGCACAGTGAGTGACAACAGCAGCTATGAAAAGGAGTCTAAAACTACTGACAATGCACTCTTGCTATATTATTCCATTTCTTCACATCTTCTCATTTGTGATACCTACGCAAATGACAAAATGCCTATGACAATGTTCCACAGGTATTGGATCACTCGTCTGGTGTCCCTGTGCTACAAATGTATTGTGACTGTTAAATAACAGTTCTCAAAGTACTGCCAGGATTTTTTTTTTTTAGCTGGTGGTGCTTTTTTGTGGCTGTTATATAATAAACGTGTAAACAAAACATGTACAAATGCACATGTATAACTTTAAGAATCTTTAACCTAAGTTTGAATATATCTGAATATTTATGTATGTTTAAAGTTATAAATAACTTCAAAGTTTCTTTTATGAATAATTTGACAGCCCTAATGCAAACATTACAATATTTAGGAACTGTTCATTTTAAGCCTATTGCCGATGTTACATTACTATAGGAAAAGGCCACAGAAATGGGAAATTAAGTTTTAGTGAAAGACTTGTAACATTTACCGTTACAAAATTACAGGCTAATTTGAAACAAATACTTCCTTTAGACCCTTTGGAGAGAAAAGTTTCAAAAATCTCCCTTAGGGTAACAGTGATGTTACACTCATCCCTGCAATTCAGATACTCTTCAAGCTTAAGCTACAACTTGGCATACCGTCTGTAATAGTAGTAAGATTCAGCATATACATAAATGGGAAATGCAAAGCCTCATGGGATTGACTTGTTGAACTGAACATCCTCCCCTAACCCTGTCCTTTGTTGGCCAATGGTCCAGTAGATAAATCCTTGCTTAATAAACAGTGACGGCCATAGAAACAAACTTGACCCCCTATCATTAAAAGTCAAGGCATAAGGGAAAGGGGAAAAAAAAGGGTGTAAACTAGAATTATGACCTAAACATTAAACTTCACATTAACCATATTAGTAGGATTGCATTTTTTCTAAGGAACTTTACAAAAGTTAGACCTCTTACAAACACTGCAAGATGCCGTTTTTAGTTGATTACTGTAATGCAATCCTAATAGGATTTGCTATTAAAAATTATACATTTTATTTCACATTAAGTTAGGCATTTTGTAACCTTATTTAAAGGGTAGCCAGCAGCTCCTTTCATTGTGTGCACAAATAAACATTTTGAGATTTGAGTGGGAGATGATGCATCGCTTCACTCTGGGGCAAGTGTTGCAGCACAATTCAGCTAACTTATCATTACAAGCTGCACGAGGAAGAGAAAGTGTCCCATGGCAACTATTGTCTTCAAGAATGTAAGTATAGTTAGTGATTTCTTGCCATTTACTTCTGGTCATTTTAATTTTGCATGGACTGGCAATGGTGAAAGACCTTGTCTTTTATCACCAGTGTGGGGATGTGATATATTTACAGCATGGCTTCTACCCGGTTTAAATAAACAGAAAAACCCTAAATACCCAGTGTTAAAACCACTGATCTACTTGATGAAACCTCAAAATGTCTGACAACAAATCTATTTCAATACCTCATAATCTGGCCCACCAAAATGAGATTTCTTCTTGAGCTCTGCCACTGCAGTCTTAAAAGCATCTTCAACTCTTCTTCTTTTTTCCATTTCCTTAAATCAAATGAAATAACAATGACACAGAATAATAGCTTAAACAATTTAAGATAAAGCATGAACAACTTTATAGGAGAAAGAAGCCAAACTTGTTTATGTTGGGTATTTCTAACAGAAAACCCATGAGCTAAAGAAACACAAGAAAAAAAGTCTTCAAAATGTATAGTTCTGGTAAGTGAAAAATATTTAACATAAAACCTCTTTGGAATAAACTAAATACATATATACATATGTATGTCTGAGAAGCTAAAAACGTTTTAACCAAAAATGAGCAAGTATTTTAACATTTAAAAAAAAATCAATCACTTATGACTTCAGAAAGTCAAACAAGAATGTTTTTTTTTTTTTAAATAAACATTTAAATTTACATTAAAACAAAGCACTCATTATTTACAAAGTCATGGTTATTAAGGATGGAATATATTTTAAAATACTGAAAATTTGAATTCTTATTTAAACGCTCATAATCCATTTAAAAATGTATCAAATAACTATAGAAGAGAATGTCAAAGAGCAACATGCAAACACTCAGGTCAATATATAAGCACACAGCTTTCTTATGATAAAAGCAACACAACAGAAACAAACTTAACAAGTGCCTCAAGGCTTTCTAAACCTAAGGGACATGTCAAATTTAAATACTGTATTGTCAATAATCAATGTTCTACAATCTTAAATTAGAACAGCAAAAAGCAGAATATTTTAAGAACAATGTAAGGCACTGTACAAAAAAATCACTCCTGGTCCTTAAGAAAATCCATTTTTGTTTGCTGTATTTCAGAGCCTCATTCCCTAGGAAAGTTTTCATCTTCCCGGAAAGTAAGCCTGGCTGTCGGACAGAGTTTGAATTCATTTTGAGCAGCAATACTCTGGTTCAGCAGTCTGCCTTGTAAAGGTCTGTACATTATCTACATATTGTCAAAATGCAGTACTTCCGGGGTGTCAACTTTGAGTAAAGCAGCTGAGGATTAACTGGTTTTACCACTTCAGTGTTTTCCTAACTAGCCATCAGGAATTATATAAAAAAAAAAAAAAAAAAAAAAAAAATCAAACCTGTTGTATAAAAACACACACATACACACACACACACAGGAGATTGCTCAGTTCAGAATGTTTGAAATACTGGTATGTATAAAGTATTCATTATTACCAAATACTTTTGCAGTGTTTAATTTGTGAAGTTTTAAGACCAAACAAACCGGTTAGAACAGGGCTTACAGTACAATGAACAGATATGACTAAGTTTTTAACTCTAATCAAATAAAGACAGGTCAACTTAAAATTAACAGCCTCTTTTCCCATTCCAGTTGTGCTCAAGAAGGATAATAGCACAAATTATCACTAAAAAGTGTATAAAATAAAACACAATAACCACCCTATAATATTCATATAATGGATATAAAAGTATGAACTGGTATTTCTATTCAAGGAAGTTACTGTGGTGTATAAAATTTTTTAATTTGATTAAAGAATAAAAGTAAAATGCAGGGATTATATGAAGCCTTAAAAAGGAGGATAGCCACTCAAAGCTGTCACCATTTTATGCAATTGGCACATTAAACTCCATAACAATGAAACCAGGCAACAAGTGCAGAATGAAACTGGTCACAACAGACAAACTGTTGTTAAGCAACTGCATTCTTGTTGTTTTGATGAACTGCCTCAGTCAAACTACAAACAGATTTTTTTTTAGCGGGGGGGGGGGGGGGTGGGGAGTCAGAGTCGATAAAGGTGGGTGCATATTCAAGATACTGATTGCAGATACATCAAATTTAGCATGCACCTTTAATTCAGCTATGTTGCTCCACTAAGAAAATTAATGCTATCAAGCTTTTAACACAAAAAGGGGTAGTGGTACTGCAGAAAGCCTGACAGAAAACATTTGATGTTAACTTTTAACTGCATCAGTGTGAACTTCAGGTTGTACTATAGTAGAAGGTGAACCTTTGATTTATTTTCTCATTGATTTTGTTGATTCAATGTACATTTCTCATAATGCCTACTGTTAAAATCATAAATAACCATCTTAGGAGGTGTAAAGAAATTTTAAAAATACAAATTAGGTAATAAAAATGATTTATAAGCAGACCCTGCAATGTACTACAAGGTTTTAAAGTAAGCTATCCTAAAATAACTTGAAATATTCTGGGCTTCAACAATTTCCAATGGCAATTACATACCTTATCAAGTCTTTTTTGCCAGCTATCCTCACGCTTAACCATTAGATCAATACAATGTGAGAGAGTTGCCAATATTCCAGCTGTGGTGGCCTTGAAAGTTATAGCTTCTCCTTTAAAGTCAATCCCATTTATTCCTTTTGGAGTCACACAGGGGAATACTGTAATTTACATGAAAAGTAAAAAAAAAAAAATTTTATATGTTTATATTACACTATAAACAACAACAACAACATTTATTTATATAGCACATATTCATACAAACAGTAGCTCAAAGTGCTTAAACAACCTTCGAAATTCAGAATTACTGACTTCAATTCACAAATAACCACACTCAAGTGTACAATAACTCAACAAAGAGAACTGTTATTGCCTATAATATACTGCACTGTGTATTATTCAAAGATAGTAGCATTTACTATACATTGTTCACTTCACTATAAAGTAACTTAAAACGATTATAAAAATTATCTTAAACATTCATTTAAAAAGAATCTGGGGATGGTAAAGAACGGTTATGTTTTCACTTTTTTTTTATAAATATACACTATAAATGATAAACAGAAATGTAAATATAAGACTGCATGAAGAAAATGAGTTTATGGTAAACATTTAGTAAAGATAATCTGTGCATCAAGTAAATAAATGGCACTAAAGGAGGTGTTGGGTCTGTGAAGCAGAGAGGTTAGATGTTAAGCAATGCTTTTCTTATCTTAAGAATATGCAGCCCAAGTTTCCAAGTGTCTAAAGAACAAAGGTGTAGAAGGCAATAATTTAAGTTCCTGCTTCTGATTTAGTGTAGAATGCTCATCAAGTGATCAAGAGTACATTAAGGGGTTAGCACCCATTAATAGTAATTAATATTCACTTTGAGATTGACTGGTAACACCTCATGCTATGCTGAGCTGCATCCCCTTACTCAGCCAAAGAAAATTATTCATTTTCTCAAATCGCAATAAATAAATGACTAGCTAGAGTGTCCCAGCATTACCTGGTATACAATTTAATGGGTCAAGATAAGAAACCAAATACTTGACTACTTTTTAAAATGACCCTTTTTTATTGCAAACTTAAATGCAAATGTCTCATCCAACTTGTACACTACCTGTCTAGAAAAATTTCTGCTCTTAGGAGCCAAGAATTTGTTCTTTTGGAGTATGATTCAATGCCGTAACTGCCACATCGCCTTGTTAGTTTTGAATAACGAATGCAACCAATTTAATTTTTCCTGGTTTACTGTAGCCTCATGAACAGATGTTTAATCCTTTATGAATAAACTGAATGGCTTGCTGAATAATTGATACTACATGATAGCTACTACTACTGTTTTTTGCATTTTTCCATCTTAAGTACCTCTAATCATGATAAGTTTATGGAGTTTTAGAAGTTAGGCAACTAATATACTGTACATATAATATATCATGTTTATGCACTTAGCTGTTTTGCAGTATGCATTCCTATTACTACTCCCCAATTAAGTTGTTGAAACACCATCATG
Source organism: Polypterus bichir lapradei (assembly GCA_026402145.1). Lineage (NCBI taxonomy): Eukaryota > Metazoa > Chordata > Cladistia > Polypteriformes > Polypteridae > Polypterus > Polypterus bichir. Next base: position 31,843,445 of record JANRMT010062835.1, on the reverse strand, counting down.
CCTATATTTTATATTTTAAACAATATTATAAATACAACATTTTGTGAAAAGCAGTCATAGCTGTGATAGCCACAATGCACCCAGCCTGATGTTGTCTCATGTAAAATCACTGGTGTGGAATGTAACATTCAATGCAAGTAAATTTGAGATGCTGCATCACTTAAAATTACAAAACAAAATTCTAAAAAAAAAAAAAAAAAAAAAAAAAAAAAAAGTTTCACTTTAAAATACAATTGTATGTGGCAAATACACACCATGATTGTAAAGATAAATCTTTGTCTTTAAAAATACCAAAAGATGCAAATCCCTCCAACATACTGTACCTGTAACAAAAAAATTCTAGGCAGAAAAAAAAATTAGTTTGAAAAATTATAACACCCAAGTTAAAAAATCTATCATTCTAAATCTCAGAATTAGTAACAAACAAAAAGGATAGTAAACTTTTCAACTTACACTTTTCTTTGCTGCCATTGTTATTGTGTAAAAAATCCCCATCAGGTCGAGAAGTAGGAAAATCATCTTCATCATCTTCCACAACTATTAATATAAATTGACAGAACAAACCAATCAAGTTAACATAGTGCTGTTGACAGTAAAAACATTCAAATTTGAAGAAAAACCATGTAAAAATTGTTTTTGGAGAAATACTCATCCAGACAGCACACAAGATGAAGAGCTGCACTGCTTAAAAAAAATAGCAGATGTTTCAACATACAGCTTATAACATGACAATACCTCATCTAACACACAGTATACTGTATATCCATCACATTTCTGTACATGCATCATCTGTTTCAACGAATTGACAAGGTTAATTAAGTTCATCTGCATTATTTCCCAACATTCTGTAAGCATGAATATGGATAAAAAAAAAAAAAAACACGTAGATGATTCGGCAAATCTTGGGCTGAGATTAAAGTGCTGCCTACAATATGCAGAACACAAAGTTTGATAAGCAGCTAATGTTGATGTCAATCAACAGAGCCAAGTATTAGGCTCACATACAGCGCATCCGGAAAGTATTCACAGCGCATCACTTTTTCCACATTTTGTTATGTTACAGCCTTATTCCAAAATGGATTAAATTCATTTTTTTCCTCAGAATTCTACACACAACACCCCATAATGACAATGTGAAAAAAGCTTACTTGAGGTTTTTGCAAATTTATTAAAAATAAAAAAATTGAGAAAGCACATGTGCATAAGTATTCACAGTCTTTGCCATGAAGCTCAAAATTGAGCTCAGGTGCATCCTGTTTCCCCTGATCATCCTTGAGATGTTTCTGCAGCTTAATTGGAGTCCACCTGTGGTAAATTCAGTTGATTGGACATGATTCGGAAAGGCACACACCTGTCTATTTAAGGTCCCACATTTGACAGTTCATGTCAGAGCACAAACCAAGCATGAAGTCAAAGGAATTGTCTGTAGACCTCCGAGACAGGACTGTCTCGAGGCACAAATCTGGGGAAGGTTACAGAAAAATTTCTGCTGCTTTGAAGGTCCCAATGAGCACAGTGGCCTCCATCATCCGTAGGTGGAAGAAGTTCGAAACCACAAGGACTCTTCTAGAGCTGGCAGACCATCTAAACTGAGCGATCGGGGGAGAAGGGCCTTAGTCAGGGAGGTGACCAAGAACCCAATGGTCACTCTGTCAGAGCTCCAGAGGTCCTCTGTGGAGAGAGGAGAACCTTCCAGAAGGACAACCATCTCTGCAGCAATCCACCAATCAGGCCTGTATGGTAGAGTGGCCAGACAGAAGCCACTCCTTAGTAAAAGGCACAAGGCAGTCCACCTGAGTTTGCCAAAAGGCACCTGAAGGACTCTCAGACCACGAGAAACAAAATTCTCTGGTCTGATGAGACAGAGATTGAACTCTTTGGTGTGAATGCCAGGCGTCACGTTTGGAGGAAACCAGGCACCGCTCATCATAAGGCCAATACCATCCCTACAGTGAAGCATTGTGGTGGCAGCATCATGCTGTGGGGATGTTTTTCAGCGGCAGGAACTGGGAGACTAGTCAGGATAAAGGGAAAGATGACTGCAGCAATGTACAGAGACATCCTGGATGAATACCTGCTCCAGAGCGCTCTTGACCTCAGACTTGGGCGACAGTTCATCTTCCAGCAGGACAATGACCCTAAGCACACAGCCAAGATATCAAAGGAGTGGCTTCAGGACAACTCTGTGAATATCCTTGAGTGGCCCAGCCAGAGCCCAGACTTGAATCCGATTAAACATCTCTGGAGAGATCTTAAAATGGCTGTGCACCAACGCTTCCCATCCAACCTGATGGAGCTTGAGGGGTGCTGCAAAGAGGAATGGGTGAAACTGGCAGAGGATAGGTATGCCAAGCTTGTGGCATCACATTCAAAAAGACTTGAGGTTGTAATTGCTGCCAAAGGTGCATCGACAAAGTATTGAGCAAAGGCTGTGAATACTTATGTACATGTGATTTCTCAGTTTTTTTATTTTTAATAACTTTGCAAAAACCTCAAGTAAACTTTTTTCACGTTGTCATTATGGGGTGTTGTGTGTAGAATTCTGAGGGGGAAAAAAAAAGAATTTAATCCATTTTGGAATAATGTTGTAACATAACAAAATGTGGAAAAAGTGATGCGCTGTGAACACTTTCCGGATGCACTGTATCCTTATTATGCAGTTGTGGATAAGGCAGAGGGTTTGAATTGCTTCCACTGTGTTTAGGAAAAGTACAGTATTATAACATCACGACAAAGCAAAGAATCTGTACTTATATACCATCCATCCATCCATCCATCCATCCATCCATCCATCCATCCATCCTCTTACGCTTATTCGAGATTGGGTCATGGGGGCAGCAGCTTGAGCAGAGATGCCCAGACTTCCCTCTCCCCGACCACTTCTTCTAGCTCTTCCGGGGGAATCCCGAGGCGTTCCCAGGGTAGCCAGAAGACATAGTCCCTCCAGTGTGTCCTGGGTATTCCCCGGGGCCTCCTCCCGGTAAGACGTGCCCGGAACACCTCACCAGGGAGGCGTCCAGGAAGCATTCTGATAAGATTCCCGAGCCACCTCATTTGACTCCTCTCAATGCGGAAGAGAAGCAGCTCTACTTTGAGTCCCTCCCAGATGACTGAGCTTCTCTCCCTATCTTTAAAGGAAAGCCCAGACACCCTGTGGAGGAAACTCATTTCAGCCACTTGTATTTGCCATGCACCCTCCAGGACCCTGCTAAGGGTGTAGAGCAGGTCCACTGTTCCACGACCAGGATGAAAACCACACTGTTCCTCCTGAACCCGAGGTCAGACTGACGGACCCTCCTCTCCAGGACCCCCGAATAGACTTTTCTAAGGAGGCTGAGGAGTGTGATCCCTCTGTAGTTGGAACACACCCTCTGGTCCCCCTTCTTAAAGAGGGGGACCACCATTCCGGTCTGCCAATCCACAGGAACTGTCTCCGATGTCCATGCCAATCCACAGGCACTGTCTCCGATGTCCATGCAATGTTGCAGAGGCGTGTCAACCAAGACAGAGTCCTACAACATCCAGAGCCTTGAGGAACTCTGGGCGCATCTCATCCACCCCGGGGCCCTGCCACCAAGGAGTTTTTGACCACCTCAGTGACCTCAGCCCCAGTGATGGGGGAGCCCACCTCCAATTCACCAGGCTCTGCTTCCTCACTTGAAGGCATGTTAGTGGGAGTGAGGTGGTCTTTGGTACTCCCCCCACCGACCCACAACGTCCCGAGTCGAGGTCAGCAGCGCACCATCCCCACCATATACAGTGTTGACACTGCACTGCTTCCCCCTCCTGAGACGCCAGACGGTGGACCAGAATCTCCTCGAAGCCGTCCAAAAGTCATTATCCATGGCCTCCCCAAACTCCTCCCACGTCTGAGTTTTTGCCTCAGCAACCACCGAAGTCACATTCCGCTTGGCCTGCTGGTACCTATTAGCTGCCTCCAGAGTCCCACAGGACAAAAGGGTCCTGTAGGACTCAATCAGCTTGATGGCATCCCTCACCGCCGGTGTCCACCAACGGGTTTGGGGACTGCTGCCATGACAGGCACCGACCACCTCACGGCCACAGCTCCAGTCAGCCGCCTCAACAATAGAGGCACAAAACATGACCATTCAGACTCATTGTCCCCCACCTCCCTCGGGATGTGGTCAAACTTCTGCCGGAGGTGGGAGTTGAAGTTACTTCTGACAGGGAACTCTGCCAGACATGCCCAGCAGACCCTCACAATACGTTTGGGCCGACCAGGCCAGACTGGTATCCTCCCCCACCATCGATGCCTACTCACCACCAGGTGGTGATCAGTTGACAGCTCCACCCCTCTCTTCACCTGAGTGTCCAAGACATGTGGCCGCAGGTCCGACGACACAACCACAAAGTCGATCATCAAACTGAGGCCTAGGGTGTCCTGGTGCCAAGTGCACATATGAACACCCCTATGCTTGAACATGGTGTTCGTTATGGACAATCCGTGACGAGCACAGAAGTCCAATAACAAAACACCACTCGGGTTCAAATCGGGGGGCCATTCCTCCCAATCACGCCCTTCCAGGTCTCGCCGTCATTGCCCACGTGAGCATTGAAGTCTCCTAGCAGTACGAGGGAGACCCCAGAAGGTATGCCCTCTAGCAGCCCCTCCAGGGACTCCAAAAAGGGTGGGTACTCCAAACTGCTGTTCGGTGCATACGCACAAACATCATTTAGGACCCGTCCCACCACCCGAAGGCGGAGGGAGGCTACCCTCTCGTCCACTGGGGTAAACCCCAATGAACAGGCTCCAAGTCGGGGGGCAATAAGTATGCCCACACCCACTCTGCGCCTCTCACCGGGGGCAACTCCAGACTGGTAGAGAATCCTGCCCCTCTCAAGGAGATTAGTTCCAGAGTCCAAGCTGTGTGTCAAGGTGAGCCGACTATATCTAGCTGGAACCTCTTGACCTCGCACACCAGCTCAGGCTTCTTCCCTTTCAGAGAGGTGACATTCCACATCCCAAGAGCCAGCTTCTGTAGCCGAGGATCGAACTGCCAAGGTCCCCGCCTTCAGCCACCACCCAACCTCCTTGGCCCCTCCCATAGGTGGTGAGCCCATAAGGGGTACTTATATACAGCTAAAGAAAAAAAAAAATAAATAAATACCACATGCTTTTATTTAGACTCCCAAAAACACTTGACATTGTTTTTCCCTTTTTCAAATGACCTTATTTATGTGTATGTTAAAATCATTGAATCAATAAAAGGTTGATCACAAAAATCTGCACTTTAACATACACCAGGTACTAAAGAAAAAAAAGTTTACTTTTCATTTGTTGGTCTAAATGCTTTTCTTTAGACTCTCTAAAAATGGTTCTCTTACACAAACAGAGTGATGCAACTCCTAAATCTCATGTCTATTAAGCCTAATGTTGTTCTTTGAAGAACTTGATTTTACAAAAAAATCTTATTTGAATACAAAGGTGATAATATAATGTAAACATTTTCTACAGTTTACAGTTCCTCACACAGACAGCCTTCTTGCCTTTTAAATACATTCATTCAGAGTATTATTGCACTTGAGATCTCAGGTTCACTGCTAATTTAGACTTGAAATATTAAGCTCCCTAGTATGCAAACAGCCTTGACTTACCAATTAAACACAATTAGAAATTAAGTGCTACATTTCTAATTTTAATTTTGTTAGTATAAAAGAAGCCTTTCTAAACAAAGCCTTTTCAGCAGTGCACACTTTACTTATCTTCGGCAACACACAGTTTTACACATAGTCTGTACTATAGCGAACTGCTCATTTAATATGTATTGCCTAGAGAAATAAGTTGTAATATTTTACTTCTGCTGTAACAGGAAAAACTAAAATAAGTTCATGATAGTTTTGTAAGTCAGTTCTTGACCACCTGCTTCTTCCCACTGCATTTATCTGGCAATTGGCCGCCATTTGACTTTGGTGGATTTACACTAATAGATTTGATCAATCATCAGTAAAAAGGCTGCTCACCAAAACTGATATTTTGAGCCCCTGTTTTTCTAAGCTTTAAAGTAATTTAGTTGAAGTGCGTGACGTAATACTATAGTTGAGCTAGCACGGGTCTTTTTCTTTTGCAGCAAACTTCCGGCAGTGTAAACAGAAAGCAGTGAGTGGAAGCTTGTTTTATCAGAGAAACAGAGGTGATTAATAATATTAGCCTTTATGTTAAAGAAAGTGGAGTAATAAACTGAAAATAGTAATTGTAGAAGTCGTCCTGTGCAACCAGACAGACAAACGACAAGAAAAGCTACTTTAAGGAATTCATATCTTTATTCTCTCCTTTAAAATTAAAATGGACACTGGAGTTTGGACAGCGAGCTTGTTTAAAATGCAGAAGCTTATGGTTTTAATTGGAAAAAGACAGACAAATTTGAAATTGCTGTTAAGTAAACAACAGGCTTTTTAAATATTTCTACTGTGTTTATTTGTTGCTGTGTGTTAAGGATGGGCGGTATCCAGATTTTGATACCGTCAAACCTCCTCCCTATTTTACCTCGGTATACGATATTACCGTGAATAATAAAAAAATTGTGACGTAAGGCTCAGACAACATCACCAAACTGTTGGCTTGTGCCTAAACCGTTCAGAAACTGAATATCAAACACTAATACTGAAAACAACAACAACATGCAGAACAATATTAACAACTTTTATTAGCAACAAATAGCAGTCTATAAAAAAGTGCAAATACAACAGTCAAACAGAATTAAATTAACATAAACATCCAGAACAGTTTTCGCGCGGAGACGCGCACACAAATCAATTAAATTAAATCACAACGCCTGAACAACTTTTAATAACAAAGAGCAGCTTATAAAAAAAGTGCAAATAGACCAACAACAGTCAACCAGAGTTGAAGATAAACATCATCCATATTATAAAAAGTATTGCAAAACAATAGTCCTAAACAAAAACTTCTTTCCAGTCTTCTTTCCAATATTGTTTTTAACGTAAACCAAATAAAAATACCTGAATCAATTAAATAAATAAAAATAAACACAGTGCGAATAGGAACGAATGGCAAGTGGCATCAATCTAGTCAAGATTTTTCGCTAGAAAAACCAGCATGTTTACTTTGTCCGGCTTTAACAGGGCACGTTGTGGACCGACAACTTTACCTGCAGTGCTGAAAACCCGCTCCGATGGTGTGCTTGTGGCACAGATGAACAGGTACTTTCGTGCCACTCGCGACATCTGGGGGAAACGCCCGGCAGCATTTTTCCACCAGAGAAGTGGGTCCTCGTCTCCTTGAGTAACTGGCTCCAAACAGTAGGCTGTTATTTCAGCTCCGACTTGGTCCTCTACAGTGCCGATGCCGATGGGACCTGCCATTGCATCAGATTTTTTTTGCAGCATACTTCCCAGAGTCAACTTTTTTCGTGAAGGTGCAGGTTGCGCCTCTCCCTGTTCCACTCTGATGGCCACTGGACCTGCTGCCTCTAAGCTCACGATCTCAGCCTGTAATTCAGCCTTGGTCTCAGCCAATGCGTTGTCATCCGTCTCATATCCTCCACGGTAACGAGGGTCGAGGAAAGTGCATTTTCACAATATTTTGCGCACTGAATTGGATTCATACTTGGCCGCCAGCTTTGTTAGAATTCCAGTTTTGATTGACTGTTAGCTGGAGGTCATTTTCTGACGCAGCCAACACATTGTCCCTGCAGAGCTGTAGTATGGGGAGGATACAGGAACTGGTCAACATAATTATCTCCTGACAAAATATCAGTGAAGTCACCGACTGGTTTCAGTGCTTCGTGAACAGCTTTCAAGACGTCCATGTCCTGCCAGGTCAGGGACAGGCTGCTCCTTCTGTCATCAGACAGGACGTATCTGATCGCTTGGGCCTGCTCGAGGATGCGCTCCACCATTGCCAGTTTGGAGCCCGAGCGAGTTGCGCAGTCCTGCTGACGGATGGATGGATGAATTAATTAATGAATGATGAATAAACGATTAAATGAAAGAATAGGCCTAAATAAACAAATGAATGCATAAATAAAGAAGTCCATTAATGTATATTATTCCATTTGGTCAAATTTGCATGCACATTTATTTTAGGCTAAATAAGTCCCTTATGCGCATCAAGCCTGCATTTATTTGATAAAATACAGGAAAAAAATTACAATTTAAAAAATGGTTTTCTATAGCCTAACTTTCAATATTTTATTGTAGGTAGAAGGCTGAAATTTGGCAGGCTTATTCCTTACAGCTTAGTTACAAAAGGTAAGCAGGTTTCATTTCGAAATTCTATACGTAACGGTCATAACTGTCGATAACGGTCGACAACGTCCGCCATGTTGAACTTTCTTATTTATCGCCCCATCTTCACGAAATATGGTAGGCGGCATCCCTGCGCCAACCGAAACCGATGTACGTACTTATTTCGATGGTATGACGCCTCTGTCGGCCGCCATATTTAACTTTCCAGCGCCCCGTGTAGGTAGAAGGCTGAAATTTGGCAGGCTCATTCCATACAGCTTACTTACAAAAGTTAAACTGGTTTCATTTCGAAATTCTACGCATAACGGTCATAACGGTCAACAACGTCCATCATGTTGAACTTTCTTATTTATGGCCCCATCTTCACGAAATTTGGTAGGCGGCTTCCCTGCGCTAACCGAAACCAATGTACGTACTTATTTCGGTGGTATGACGCCACTGTCAGCCTCCATATTGAACTTTCCAACGTCACTAATTCTCCAACTTCCCGTGTAGGCAGAAGGCTGAAATTTGGTGCCGATTTCGATGGTATGATGCCACTGTCGGCTGCCATATTGAACTTTTCAACGGTCTTTGTTACTTATGGGCCCACCTTCAAGAAATTTGGTACGCGGATTCCCAACGCTAACTGAATCTTACTTACGTACATATATACGTCCATAGCCTGCAGCTCGGTCACCGTGTGAGGCGGCGTTGGATCCACCATCCCAACGCCTCCCACGTTGTTGGCTGCCTGCCTATATAAGGCCGTCCGTCGCTCCGGTCTCTACATTCCCTTCCTTGCTTCGACATGGGATTCATGTCTCCCTGCTGATAACTACAGCCTTTTTATTTAATCCACGTCTTCTCCGCTGTTATATTGTTCATTTATTACGATTATAGTTATTGTTTAAGTATTTTAGACTTACTTTACATTGTTCAGGTACCCATTTCCTTTATCATTCCAAACGTACCCCCATTAACATGTCTGTCGAGGTGATCACCATCAATCAAAGAACTGTCACTTACCGAGTGGTTTCCATGCCCGGAGATGGCACCTACCTTTTCCATTCTCTTTGTTATATATTGCACGGCCAGATCAGGCTCACTCTTGATATCCGGAGGAACATTGTGTCTTATGTATTGAATGACTGGGACAGGTTCAAGGTGTGGACTGATGACGGTACAGGG
>JANRMT010062835.1:31823487-31833946 GCA_026402145.1 Polypterus bichir lapradei | reverse complement strand
AAAAGCTGGATGTGAAGTTATCAATGAAACTGGTTGTATACTTACAACGCCTGACAGATACCGAATGTCTCTTCAACACAAGTCCTACAAATACTGTCATAATTGAAACAAACCATGAAACTCAAAAAAACTATTATGACAGCAGCAATCCAAACTGTGAGATTTGAAACAAGATTACTGTTCACTTGGCCAACTGTACGTTGCATGCTCAAGAGTAAGCTCAGCGCACAGCTACAGCTTCGTCATATTACAACTGGAGGGCCGAACTGACAACGTGGTATACAAAGAGATCCTTAACAAATAATTATTGGTATATTTTCCCTCAGTTTAAAAAGGTTTAATTTTCTTCTTAATAAAAATTTTAAGGCAGTACTTCGCCGCTGCGACATGCGGGTATTTTGCTAGTGTGTATATATATATATATATATATATATATATATATCTCCCTTTTTTTATATTTGAGCCCCTGCGGAACTCTGCACGTTTTATGCTTACCATTATGAGACTATGGGGAGTCCCAAGTCCACTTGCTTCTTGTGGAGTTCATGCTTACGTTGCCAGCTGTGTGAAAAGGCCCCGACAATATTACGGCATAGTTCGAGGGGGCGCTTGGTTTTTTGCCTCTGGTCATGCAATCCATTTGTGACAGCCAAGTTTAGATTGTGACCGAAGCAGTATAGCCACGGCCAATGCAGGGACCTGATTGCGGCATGAATGTTGGCAGCGTTGTCAGTGGTTATGGCTGAAAGTTTTTTCTCGTCAAGTTGCCATTCCTGAAGTGCAGCTCTGAGCGCAGCAGCAAGATTGTCCGCTGTATGACTCTCAGGAAAATACGTAGTTTGGAGGCATTTGGATTCAAGTTTCCAGTCAGGTGTAATAGTATGGACAGTCAGAGACATATATGGCGTCATGTTAACTGACGACCACATGTCAGTTGTTAAGGAATAACTGTCTGCCGCTGACAGCAGCACTTGAACATTGTCTCTAACTTTACTATATAAATGTGGGACGGCTTTTTGTGAGAAATATTTCCGTCCAGGCAGCTCGTACTGGGCATCTAGGACCTTTACCATGTCCGTAAAGGACTTTTTTTCCCCCACTGTGTGGAAAGAGACCATTTCCTTCGCCAAGTATTTTGTCACTGCATCAATACAGGTTTTCCAACAGACACTGTCCTTTTTGTACTTTGTTGCTTTCCCGAAGGCCCCCATTATCGTCGGCTGCGTACTGGCGGTGGACCTAGATGTTGTTGGTCCTGCATCGGGAGGCGTTGAAACTGTTGCACCGAGTGAACTCGGGTCCATCCTCGCAGCAGTAAGTGGATGGTGGTTTCGTATATGCGACCTTAGGTTTGAGGTATTTCCATCTCTCGCAGTCACCTTTTTGTTGCACAATTTTCAAATTGTCTCGTCCGTATTTACCGCCTCTCCCTTCTCGTTCGGTCGAAACCCGAAATACTGCCAAACTGCAGAAGTTGTGTTCTTTTTCGAGACTAGGTCACTTGGTGCGCGACTCGCTATCTTTCCCCACCTTTCTCTTTCTTCTCCACGCTGTCACGTGATGACAACTACGCATACGCATTTTTAGGCATTAAATAAATTATTTTTAATATTTAATCCTTGTCTCCTATATAAGTGCATTGTTTTTATGATGGTATAACGGTATTGAAACTGATACCGTTGCTATTTTTAGATCCCGCGGGATACCATATTACCGTATTACCTCCCAAGCCTACTGTGTGTCATACAACATACGTTTTGTTAAGATCAAGTACTACATAACTAAAATTGTAATCCATATTTCATTATCACACCTCAAGAGTTACAAATGTCTAGCTGATAAACTGAAGGAAAAAACACCTTGTATAAATATAGTAAATATATATTTTAACAGCAAGAAGCTATACTGTAATTAAGGATTTAAGATGATTAAAACCTAAAAGTGCATGTATATTTAAATTAGAGCACTGTTTAATTGCCAATATCAATTAATTGAATGTGTGAAAATGTATGTGTGACAATTTTTTTTTCCTGTTAGAGAAATGGCAAACACGTTTTTTGTAATTACTCCTGGTTTCACATAAGTTCAAAACAATTAAATAATATGACAGCTTGTAATCATGAGAAGCATTTTATTTTCTTTAATGCCATATGTATTATGGTTAAGTATTTTTGTAATATTAATGTATTTTAAGGAAATTTTATTTACTTTAGAACTTTATGTAGGGTGGAGTGGTAGCTCTGAGGCTAGGGATCTGCACTGGCAATCGGAAGGTTGCCAGTTCAACTCGTAAATGCTAAAAGTGACTCTACTTAGTTGGGCCCTTGAGCAAGGCCCTTAACCTGCAATTGCTCCGTCCTGGATGTGACATTAATCTGCATCCAGTCCTCATGTAGGCCCTCCAATCTGTAGGGGAAAATCTGGGGGTTGGTGGCAGAATTGGCACTCCAGCCACCATAAAAAAAACCTCACACTGTTCCATTCCATCTGAACTAGTATGGTGCTGAAGTGTCACCCGTTGCATGGCTGCACTCATGTCCTAATCTGGGATCCTGAGCTGGTTTGTCATGGGGTGAGTGCGGCAATGCGCTGTATTAGTGCGTCCTTCTAATCTTAGTACTTTATGGTCACTGAGCAATGACTACAGAATTTAATTTTGTTTATAAAAAAAGAACAGCTAACACCTGTGGTCTATAGTTGAATCATAAAAATACATTTTAATGTAGACATAAGTGTTCTGTGCATCTGGCTATGTAGGAGCTTATTGTATAAAGGTTTTTAAAGGGATAAAGGGGGAAAAAAATTCAATCGGGTTTTTTTTAGGGCCAATACTGAATCATGTTGCTGATTCACATTTTTACCCTGTATCTCTTAAATTTTACACTAAAGCCATATATAAATCAGATGCTGAGATGCTTTATGTTCTATATTAACTATTAATAACTTTGGTATTTTTATAATTAAACTATAGGCCACAGGTGTTGCCTGTTCATTTTTTAGTAACAAAATGAAATTGTTGCCTTACTGTTCAGTGAACAGAATACTAAACTTTCCTTAAAATAAATAATTCAACTAATAATGTAGAAAAAAATATATTTATTCATAATACATATGGCATTCAATAAGTGCTTCTCATAATTACAAGCTGTCAAATTGTTTAACTTCTCCTGCAATGTACTATTTGCAGCAAAGCTTAATTTAAAAAAAAAAAAAAAAAAAAAAAGTAGCTTTCACCATTTGTCTAACAAAAAATAAAATCATCATAATAGGCTTATCAAGAAGATACAAGGGTAACACACTTAAATAAAAGATACAAATTCTGCTGTTAAGCTAACAAGCCTATTGTTTACTAAAAGGAAATTTCACATTCTTCTTTAAATCTTGTTTTTCTAATTGAAAATGGATAACAGAGATTGTGGACCTGTGCAGCATATAATGTAGAGGATTGTGTTCACAAATAAAAGGATGCAGGTTTATCTAAATATACACTGCAGGACCCTCCTGTTTACTACAAATAAAATGTATAACCCATACAGTGGGCATGTAATCACCTGTACCAGCAGTATCAATCATATTTTGTGAAATATCACATCCATAATTCTAAAGTAACTCAATTAAAAAATGCCATTGCATAGATGGTTGGAAAAATCTCTTAAAAAGAGAAATTCACAGAAATCAGTTTACTATCTAGCAGTTGCTTTTAGAACTGGAAAAGATACAAAAACACCAAAAAAAAAAAAAAAAAAGACTTAAATGAAAGGCAATGCAGCAACTTGGCAAGAAGCAAATTCATTTGTGTGTTTAGGTAAAACATTCTAATAAGTTCAGTTGTATATAGGGCAAAAAATATTTAAAAATTACCTTTGTCCCTCTGGAGCTCATCTTTGGAAACAGCATCAGCACAGGCATCAAAGTATTTTTGCAGAGTATCTACTTGTCGACATAAAATGTCTCTGAAGGTCTCCATTTCAGCAAGTTTCTCTCGTAAACTGTGTCCCTTCTGTAAAGCAAATATGTTCTTTCTTCTTTACACTGAAGACGTGTTTGACAAAAAACCACAGATGGGCAAACTGCAGCTCATCAAGAAATGAAGCGACATCATTTGCTTGCTTTTAGTAATACAATATAATTTGAGAACAAATTTTAGGGTTGTGACCAAAACAAAATTTAAAGCTCCTTATCAAATTTAAATAATATTTATTGATTAAATTATCCTCAATAATAGGACAGATTTTAATCTTAAAACAAAGTAGATTAAATTTCTGAGATTGCTCATTATTTCTAAATGTATATTAATATAACCAATTAAATCAAACTCTTAACATTTTCTTATACTAAGCAGAAATGGCTTGTATGGGCCTTTATTACAGGTTATAGATTTAAAACTTCCATAATTCGTAGTATTCGGATAACTCTGTGAATCAGATGGCATGCAGTTAGCATTGTTGCTTAACAGTTCTTGAGGAAATTTGAATTCTGGCCCTCATCACCATCAGTGTGGCACTTTGCAGATCCTCTCCATATCTTTTAGGATTTTACTCTAGATACTCCAGTTCTATTTCCAAAAACTATTTTTATCAGGTTCCATTACACATTGGGTTTGTTTAAATGCTAATGAATTGTTAAACTATCACTTTTAGGGGAGGAAAAAAAAAAAAGTTTACTGCACAGTTTATCTACTACAATAGCTAGAGGGTAAAAACAAAAGCTGTAACAGTATTTTTTCAAGAACGTTTTAAAAAACAAATTAATCAAGTATATTAGATTTGAAGTTTACACTTACTTTGAAAGATGATGTAGAAGTAGCAGAGTAATTGCTTGCTGCTGAAGTAAGAGACAGCATGGAACCATGACGACGCAAACTGGACTCCGACCCATAGCCAGACTCTGCCTGAAATCGAAACATAAAATCTTAAGGCACAGAATTTAAAGTCAATTACAACTACTACTACAATCTTTGACTGTTGCTCATGTTCACTTAATATTAAAGAATGGCTTTGAAGATTTCATGATGGACATTACAAAAGAAGGATTCTGCATTATTACAAAATTAAAAAAGCATAAGTTCAAAAGTGTTTTATTAAATGCTTTAGACATATTTAATACAATGATACATTCAAGTAATTTTCTCAATTTTAATGGAGTGTATAGTCATGAAAACTGAAGCTTTTTTAAATCGCATATCAAAACTAACACTTTTGTACTACCTTTGTAATTTCAACAGCATGATCACAGTGTTAAGTTGGTCCAGACATGGGGAGTTTGTGCAAACTCTACACACTCATTGTGCAAACTCTACACACTCATTGTGCTGACTGGCTTATGTGCTGCACTTTTGTCTTGTCTCTAGTTAACCGTTAATTTCCTTTTCACATCTTAACGCTAGTAAGAATATGCAATCTGCTTGACATTATCACCTTTATAAACACAGCCAGACAGGAACAGCTTAAAATTGCTCTTTTAAACAAAAATTACATCATCATTTAAGAGAAAAAGGGTACTACAACAACAACAATTTATTTATTGTATAGCTCCAAATCAAACAAGGAATGCCTCAATAGGCTTTAACATGTCCTGTTTTTGGACAGCTCTGAAGCCTTGACTCTCTTAACAGGGGAAGAAAACAAAAAAACTCCCCAAAAAACCTTGTAGGGAAAACAAAAATGGAAGCGATCTTAGGTACAGCAATTCAGAGACAGACCCCCATCCAGGTAGGTTGAGGTAAATATAACACACAAATACTACTTACTACTAGAAGAGAAGAGACATGACCAGAATATACAGAGCAAAGATCCAGAGATACTCAAGAAATATAGTTGACAAGGAGTCAAGGTAAACCTCTTTATCAAGGTTGGTTATGTATAGACTGCAAACTATATGGAAAAGAATGTACAGTCATGGCCAAAATTATCAACACCCCTGGAATTTTCCCAGAAAATGCACCATTTCTCCCAGAAAATTGTTGCAATTACAAATGTTTTGGTATACACATGTTTATTTCCTTTATGTGCATCGGAACACCACAAACAACAGAGAAAAAAAAAGCCATATCTGACATTTCACACGAAACTCAAACTGGGCAGGACAAAATTATTGGCACTCTCAACTTAATATTTGGTTACACGCCCTTTGGAAAAAAATAACTAATCAAGCGCTTCCTATAACCATCAACATGCATGTTATACCTCTCAACTGGAATTTCCGACCACTCTTCTTTTGCAAACTGCTCAAGGTCTCTCAGATTTGAAAGGTGCCTTCTCCCAACAGCAATTCTGAGATCTCTCCATAAGTGTTCAATCGGATTTAGATCCGGACTCATTGCTGGTCACTTCAGAACTCTCCAGCGCTTTGTCTTCAACCATTTCTGGGTGCTTTTAGAGGTATGTTTGGGGTCATTGTCCTGCTGGAACACCCATGACCTCTGACGCAGACCCAGCTTTCTGACACTGGGCCCTACATTGCGCCCCAATATCATTTGGTAGTCTTCAGATTTCATGATGCCTTGCACACAGTCAAGGCATCCAGTGCCAGAGGCAGCAAAACATCCCCAAAACATCTTAGAACCTCCACCATGTTTGACTGTAGGTACTGTGTTCTTTTCTTCGTAGGCCTCATTCCGTTTTCTATAAACAGTAGAATGATAAGCTTTACCAAAAAGCTCTACCTTTGTCTCATCTGTCCACAAGACGTTCACCTAGAAGGATTTTAGCTTCCTCAAGTACATTTTGGCAAACTCCAGTATGGCTTTTTTATGTTTGCGTCAGCAGTGGGGTCCTCCTGGCTCTCCTACCATAGCATTTCATTTTGTTCAGATGTCGACGGATAGTTTGAGCCGACACTGTTGCACCCCGAGTCTGCAGAACAGCTTGAATATGTTTTGAAGCTGATTGGTGTTGTTTATCCACCATTTGGACTATCTTTCGTTGCAGTCTTTTATCAATTTTTCTTTTCCATCCAAGTCCAGACAGATTAGCTACAGTGCCATGTGTTGTGAACTTCTTGATTATGTTGCGCACAGTGGACAAAGGAACATGAAGATCTCTGGAGATGGACTTCTAGCCTTTAATTTGTTGATATTTTTCCACAATTTTTGTTCTCAAGTCTGCTTTCTGTTCTCCGCGCTTAGTGTGGCACACTCAGACACGCAACAGAAAGGTTGAGTCAACTTTTCTCCATTTTAACTGGCTTCAGGTGTGATTGCTATATTGCCAGCACCTGTTTCTTGCCACAGGCGAGTTCAAACGAGCATCATATGCTTGAAATAAAAGGTTTTACCCACAATTTTGAAAAGGTGTCGATAATTTTGTCTGGTCCATTTTTGGAGTTCTGTGTGACATGTCAGATTTGGCTTTTTTTCTGTTTTTTTGTGTTGTTCCTAAGCACATAAAGGAAATAAACATGTGTACCAAAACATTTGTAATTGCAACAATTTTCTGGGAGAAATGGTGCATTTTCTGGGAAAATTCCAGGGGTGCCAATAATTTCAGCCATGACTGTACTAATCATTTAGATTTTCAGAATACAAAATATTCTTAAAATAGTATTCTAGCATAGGTGATGGCTCACAGATGAAACACTGCTGAACCAGAGACTAACACAAAGAGGATAATTACTAAACTTGCATAGGAGGAGGTTAATACCAGGATTTGCACAGTACAGGGATGAAAATTTTGAATATCTATAGAGTAAAAGTAAAGATATATAGTGAGGAGGAACAGTAAGGAGGGAAATACTACCCGATCAGAGTTCAGAGCAAAGCTGTGAATGAAAGGCTTTTTTTTTTTTTTATATAAACTGCTTAGCAAATGATGACAGTAAAGGGAACATTAAATGTTCTGACACTGTAAAAAAAGAGGAAGGAGAGCTTCAGGCCAGTTAGTTTTGAAGGCGCGAGGGGGAAGGGACCGACTGGAAAACAATTTAGGAAAAATCTTAAATTTTCCATATTACTCTGGTATACTAACTATTTCAGCTTGAAATCCATGGTTAACAACATAAGGTTTTCCCTTTTCAAACAAAGCTAACAAATAGTTGAAGTTCTGTAATTCAAATAATTCAGATCCACAATAACTGACTGACAAGTTCTATTAAATACATTTTTAATAATGATAATACGACTAAATTTTATTAATAGAGGACCTTTCTATTTATCAAAGCCTGCAAAGTTTAATTTAGTTGATAAAAAAATTAAGACAAAATACTCAACATTTCTGTGACAAAAATGGAACAAAAACTAAATAAAAATGTGCCTTTAATGATGAAAACTAAGACACATGCTTTTAAAATCATATTTGATGAAAACTAAACAAAATTAATATGTTACAAACGGACCACTGAACGATGAGCGATGTGAAGCTCTATCACACATGACATGGTCTGCCAAAAAATAACGAGCATGAATGCAGTGGTGCAATTTTAAAAACTTGCATGCACCCTTGTAATTGGATAACACTAGTTTGGGCACCACCAGGAAACATCAGCCAGAATCCTGCTCCACTGCGCTCTGCTATGATGAGCCAATGTGATTGTCGGATGATAAAAGCGGTCATGTATATGGACCAACTTTAATTACAGTGATGCCAAGAATAAAACCACATGTCAGCCATGCAGCATGAAGGTCACACTAAAGAACACAACAAACCTGAGGGGCCTCCAAGAGGCACACCTGAGATTCATGTCAAGGTATGCAACTATCTAGGTGGTGACTTGCCTGATGCCAATACCGTTACCTCTGGCACGAGAGGGATTAATTGCTTTTAATATAGTGTCTTTCACAGTTCCGATAAAGGAAAGGAAGCTTGGCAATCGTTCTTCGATTGTAATGCGCACAATTACAGACCAGAGCTGCCATTAGCTGACCAAGACCTTTTGGAGTAAATCCTTTCTACACCTTCTCTTCATTTTATGTCCAATAATCACTACATGTTCTTTGGCTCATTCGTGTATATAGAGGTACAGTATATTCTGTGCATGTTCAGATGTTAAACAATATATCCATCTGATTTTGACTGTTTAATTTTGCTTTTACTTTTAGTGGACTAAACCAGATTTACTTTCTCAACTAAAATTTTTTTTGTCTACTAAAATTAACAATTAAATGACTAAAATGTAACTAAAATAAAATTTAGTCAGAAGACTAAGACTAAATCAAAATGTATTATCAAAATGAACACTGCTCCCACAACACAACTGAAAATAAATGATAAAAACCTCACTTTGTTAAAAAATACTTGGAGTCCATGTGTATTCCCACAAATATACAGTGGTATATTAAATCTAGTACATGCCTTACCATTTCAGAATAAATTGGCATTAAAATAAACAAAAATTTTGAATTTGAAACCTCATTGATATAAAACTCTAAAAGACTGCATAAAACCAACACATTACAACACAAACCAAAAAAAAAGACCATGCCAAAGACAAAGGTTGACCAAAAACACTCAGCTGGATTTGCAGAATCTGGAATTTTGTCATGCTCTTAAAACCACAGCATGGAAGAAATTGCTTTTTTTTTTTTTTTATTTTGTACATATGCATTAAGTATCCCAATAATCTTTACTATTTTTGGTAACAGTTGTATCAGTTTTGAAGCAATACAACACACACACAATGGAGAAACAATTCCTCCCATGTTAAGATTTTTTTTATAATACCTAGAATTTAGTATCAATTTACAAATATAGATTAGAATTTAAAGAAATAAAAGACACAAACAAGATTCATATTTTTATATATATTATATTATATATATATCTATACTAATAAAAGGCAAAGCCCTCACTGACTCACTCACTCACTCACTCATCACTAATTCTCCAACTTCCCGTGTGGGTGGAAGGCTGAAATTTGGCAGGTTCATTCCTTACAGCTTCCTTACAAAAGTTGAGCAGGTTTCATTTCGAAATTCTACGCGTAATGGTCATAACTGGAAGCTGTTTTTCTCCATTTACTGTAATGGAGATGAGCTTGAACGCCGTGGGGGCGGAGTTTCGTGTGACATCATAACACCTCCCACGTAATCACGCAGTACATAGAAAACCAGGAAGACCTCCAAAAAGCGCTGAAGAAAACATACATTATATAATTGAGAAGGCAGCGAAACAAGAAGCGAGCGAGTGACATATACAACCATATTCATGAGTTCTGCTACTTCAGAAACAAAGCACGATGTAAACCTAAACTTTAAATTAAGTTCATAGACTGGCTGCCGCTGGCATTTGTAATTTAGTGCCTGCCCATATAAGGCCGTCCGTCAGCGGCAATCCAATAGCAAACTGCCACTAAATATTCACGGGTGAAGGACTGTGCTTATGCAGAGGAAGATGAGATGGTCAGGGTGGTGTTTGGCACAAACTCAGCGAAACTGCGAGAGAAAGTTTTAAGTGCCGGGACTTCGGTAACATTAAATACAGCCATGGACATCGCACGAGATGGCACCAGCACAGCTGGGAACCTT
>JANRMT010062835.1:31773271-31787387 GCA_026402145.1 Polypterus bichir lapradei | reverse complement strand
TTTTGCAGTACATCTGTGAATTCATGATTCCAAAAACTCAAGTGCAATTCACCTGAAAGCTGCACAACTCATACAACCTTGCAGAAGAACACTGCCACCACCATGCTGTACTGTGGTTACCATGAATTTTTCATTGTATTCCTTGCCCTTGCAATGTAATACAGTTTGGATGCCATCAGTTCTGAAAGGATTTACCTTTGTCTCATCACTCCAAAACTCAGAGTTCCAATAATCTTCACCTTTGTCAATATGGGCACTGGAAAATGCTAAATAGGCATGCTTTGTGTATGGTCTTTACCAGTAGCTTCCTTCAAGGACACACACTTGCATGCCACACCTCTGCTGTGTAAGTCATATTGTGTCATGGGAAACGGTCACCCCAGTTTGGCTTTCTACTGCTTTAGCTGTGACGAATTTGCATGGTGATTTTCTTCAACTCTTTTCACAAAATGCTCATGTCGAGGCGTTAGCTTTCATGGATGGCCTGGATGGCTCAGAAAGTTTGCCACAATTTCATCCATTCTGAATCACTTTTTCTACTGTATTTTAACTTATCAGCAAAGCTTTACTAATGGTCTTGTAGCTTTGCCATCTTTTGTTTAAGGAAATGACACATTTCTCTTACATGTGATGCTATTGTTGTCAGCATTGAACGCAAGGGGATTTTACTTGTTAAATACCACCCTGAATGGTCTGTTATCTGGTGTTTGGTCATCTGTGTAATGATTGATTAGACTCATCTAATCTAAAGGGAGACAGGTGATTTTCTGAAAATAATCTTTTGTATTGTACTCATTTATGCAGAGTACTGAATACCAACATCTATTAAAAGTCAATTAAGTAGCTTTGCTTAAATAACAAGGAGATTCCACGTAAGGAATAGTTGTTCTGATGTTTCAAAAAATTTCAGCAATAAAGACTGTCCTGGATTATAAATTAAAAGTATCCCCTTTTATACATTCTTCATTTGTTGTACCAGTATTTTTAATACATCTGTTTCAGATAGTTTTGAACTTGATGGTAGAGGGAACCAAAAATGGTGCAAATGTGCACAAGATCAAAGCCTTTGAGTCGAAACATCCATCAAGGACAGTTAACCAATCAAACATGTATAACGTCACATTTCCTGGAGCCCCAGTGTGGAATTTCAACACAAATATTGGCCCATCTGAAGGAATGAAGAAGAAACTACCTAAAAAGTGGAACAACATAGCCACGTCAAAGACCAAGGCATGTCAAAAAGAAAAGAGATAGACCATATCATCGGAACATCAGAGCATATAAATTTATAAATAATGATCGCTAAATTAAAAAGCCATCCATCTACCTTTGACGTTACTGAATTTCAATAAGCCTTTTCTTATCTCAGGGACAAGGACACATTTTCCATTAATTTACCTCTCTCTCTCTCTTATATATATATACAAACACACACCTTAGCATCTTATTATATAGTAGATTACTTTATAATACCACCAATAGAATAAATACCACATTGCTTTCACTTTTCTCTGTCTTTATCTCTCAAATGACTGAAGTAGTAAAGCAACTATTGGGGCAACTGGTGCAGGGGAGATTGCCATTTTGCTTATCGCTGTGGGGTTCAGGACACACCTCACTATAAAAAAAAGTGCAACAGAAATAAGACCCAGTTGGTGGTAAATGGCACATAACCCCAAAAACCATGTTAAGCTTAATGTGTCCCGCGATACCCACATATTTTATTAGCACTGGTGACAGTGACTCCCTATATGGAGTACTGAAGAGTGACATGTATAAGGCACTGTCGAGGGATGGACAAATGGGTAGTCCAGACAACCAAGTTACAGGCTTTCAAAGCCCAGCACACAACAAAATGTTTTGGATCTTGGTTTTTGATCAGGAAAATATTATATGGCCCAACAGGATAAAAACAAAAGACCTAATTCTTCATGTATTAACTTTGGTGTCACTTTTAACAACAGTTGCTTGTAGTGTGACAGAGTGCCATAACCCTCTGTCTAATACCTGGTATAGCGTATACTTGTATCGGTGCTTGTTGCAATGACAGCATAGCAAAAATGACGTCAGATGTGGCAACATGCTTCCGAGTGTTTGCCGCTCACTGCAAACAGAATCATACAGCAAAGTGAGCATGCCACACAATGTCCCCTAATGGAAATTTCAAGGAGAGGATGTTTGCCTGGCTGTCAGCATGAACAACAAAAGGCTGAATATGACAGCAAGTCAAAGCACAAGGAACATATGCACATCACACACTCACAATATTATTGTATGTGACCTCCCTCAGCTATATTACTTGATGGGTCTACAAGTCTACAAAGCAAGCAAGAGTAACAAAAGCATTAGCTGTAAAGCTACCATAGCAGCAAGGGTAAGCCTACTAAAATGAATGGTATTCACTCATCAATTACTGCAATAAAACGTAATAATTAACCTCCTTAACATTGCATTTTATTCCAAAAATATATGTAAACGGCATTACTATATTTCTCATGAAAAATTTGAGTCTCAAAAGTATAATGATACAAATAGTAACAATGAATAAATTATGAAAACAACAAATCCAGTAATATTGATACTACTAATGATGCCAAAACAGTATATAATCTCAAAAGGAGTTCTTCTCGTGGTAAATCTTAAGGCATGGTGCAAGACACAATCCAAAGTCACAGTCGGGACAGTAAGTGTCCTTTTCAGATTTTCTTTCCAGATTCATCAGTTTTTGAACAGCACACTTCACGTGTACAAGCTGGCATACAATTAATAAAATGTCTGCCAGTAAGATGCGCTGGATTGATATGCAATGTGTTGGGACGACGTCTCTTTAGCAATAGTGTGGACAGTGGATGTGCGGCAATGATTTGTTCTACAAGCTGGCATGTAAAGTATGCATGAGATACAGTTTTGCCAGCTTTCGTTTGTATAACACGAATGCACTCCAAAAGCACTGATCCACCAGATGATGAAAAATATTTCTGTAGTATTTCTTTTGTAGAGTACTATGATTTCCGCAATGCGGAAAACAGATGGATTCACAGAATTAACGGATAAAAACTGATTTTAGATTTAAAAACGGAAATGTGCGGAATTTAGAGACTGAAGTGGTGACCGTTATAAAACTTCCTTACAAATTAAAACTGAATAATCTGTTGTTTCATCATTCACATACTATTTTCTAGTTTGTTGTTTTTCAAGCGAACACAATTCTTCGTACAAATTCAGTTGTGCCTCTCTGTTTATGTGCTTATTTCCTGTATGTTTTTCTCGTTAAAGGCACGCAAATTAGCCAGCTGCACGAGACAGAAATGTCGAAGTGAGCAGTATGAGATACCCTGACGACGACAAAAAAAACTAAGAAACACGAGCTTAACTGCAAAATTGGCAGCACAACAATACCCCGGCGACTTTTACGATCTGGACAACAACTTTTCATGTTTTGCCAGCATACCATAGACTGGACATTAAAAGATACTTACAATGACCACGTCAAACCTAAAACCCATCCCAAGAACACAGAGAAATTAAGATCAAAAAAAATGTTCCCTTTCAGGTAACAATAGAGGAAACAAGATCGTCAGATGCAAGATGCCAGTTTGTGGAGGACCTTGTGGTCATGCGAGTCAGACTTCTCGAAAAAATTACAAAAATGTGTCCTTTCTTTATTAAGCATTGTAAACAAGGAGGCGCGCTGCTAGAAAATGACAGCAGTCTTTGTCAAACTCCTTTGACCCATGTCTGAACAACACAGATACCATTATTCAAAAGATTTGTGGCAGTAAAATTTACGTTGTAGTTGATAAAACCACAGATAGCCCAGACCACACAGTTCTCAACATAGTGACAGGTTAGTAAAAATTTGGCTGTATGGCAATAATTTTATGTAGCCAGTTTCAATTTACATGAAATTATATTTAACCGGTATTAAGTCTTTCCCATAGAAAAATATTAGAGAATGGCAGTAGTTGTTAACGAGTTCCCTTTTGAAAATTAACGTTTTTGGATTTAATGTTTTGCCTCGCAGTGACAAGGCACGCAAGGTCCACATTTGACTCTTCTGTTATAGACTTGGCATCTACAAGCCTGGGCAGAAGAGCAGGCTTTTCCTCAGATGCAACAAGCCCTTAAAAGCAGGTCTCTTTTTTTTCCCTGTTTAATTCCCAGATTTAGCGTCTTGCAGATAAGTTTGCTTTTGCTTTGTAATTAATTATTTTAAGATATTCAGTAGATGAAGCTACAGATGTAATGATGCACGTTTTCAATCTGTAAACATTTAAGGTTTAAGAATCTTTGGAAATAATTTATATAATTACAATTACAGGTGCTGAAGACCAGTACTTTTTGGCAGATGTTACCTTTATGGAGAGCTGCAACTTTTCCACCTTTTCACAGCACTTCAGTCCTTTCAAAACAACCAGCTGAATCTTAATGACATTTTAGCAGTAGTTACAGACAATGTATCATACTGTCTAAAAGCATAAAATGAAGTTTTAAAAGGGGTTATGCCCGACAGTGTACATTCAACCTGCTTGTGCCATGTCATTAGTTTGGTGGGAGAGAACTGGCAGCACTATAAATACTTTAGTGAGGCTGCATCACTAGTGATGCGGGTAAAGTCTGCCATCTTCAAGAAGCCTGCCAGGAACCCCCGAGGCAGGAAACACTATGTGGAATAGCTGGTTCGAATCAGTAGGGTACCTCGCTGAACATATTCACCTCTACAAAAAGTTTTCTGGTTGAGAACACATCAGCTCAGGCTGTAACAAATATCCTTGACCCTAAAAGTGAAGTTAACCTTCATCTCAGAAGGATGCATAAAACTAGTAACTAAACTAGCTCTTACAATTCTGAAGGGCACTCACTGTCCTACTGCAGTGTCTCAGCATTGTGGAGGATCTGGGTTCAATTGTGCTAGTGTGTGGTTTCATTAAAAGGAATGTAAAGTGCCATTTCATTATTGTTTGTTTTGCTGTAGCTGCTGCTACTTACAGCAAAAAAATAAAAAAAATTTAAAATTTATGAAATAATAAAACAGATTCCATAGGGTCCTACTTTTTTTTTCCTCCGCATAACGGGATAGACAGTCAATTCTTGATCCACACAATTTAAACCACAAAGTATAAAAATTGTCCATGGTTACACAGTAACCTTGATCCAGCAGAACATCTATCAAAGTAGGCACCGAGGACATGGCAATGTTGTACTGATTGTATTCCGGATCAAACATTGTCCCTTTCCCCACGTACAGAACCAAAATCCAAATGTATATAGCTTTAGATTCACAAAACTCAAAAGCTTTATGCCAAATCTTGCTCTTTTTCACATGATGTACTGTATCCATGATAGTCTGTCCTTATAAGCCATTCATCGATGCGGACATCACAGTCCTGAATGTAAACACTCCATAATTTTACTACAATCACATGGTATATCTTGGTAAATTTTCTTCATTTTGGGTGCTGGATAGGCATTCTCAAAGTCTTCATTGTTGGTAAAGGGCAGACATTTCATAATTAGTGAAAAACTACACCGAGACATAATTACTCCAAAGAATAGCAGCACAGACAGCACTTTTACAGCTTGAGTGATTCTCAGTTCTAACACTTGAGCAAGACGCATCTGTACAGTTGCCCGAAAAGACGCTCGGGACTAACACTTTTAGCACAGTTAACGCTCATGTCCAACACCAAGGAGGTTATCACATAACTTCATCATGGATTTAAAAAAGGGGAGGAGGAGGAGGATGATAACTGTTCCATTACTACTTCAATATCAGTTACAAGTGAAAGATGGAAAAGCAACTGGAAGAGCATTCTGAGCAGATTAAATTCTGAGGATATTCTGCAAAGTAGCGATGGCTGTAGGGAAGAAACAGCACCACAATCAAGTCAGAGAAAGTACCACGCTGTATGCAGAGAGCATCCAGAAACCATGTATAAAAGGTAATTTAAACACTGAAATGATGAGAAAGCACAGCAAAATTAGACTCTTTCCTAGTCAGCCTGCAATATGTAACAAATGCTGATGCGGTGCAGTGTCCTTTCATGAAATTAAAACACTTGGAAACAAAAATGTACACTGATGTTTGTTGATGGGGCTTTCTACCACTGAAAAAATAACCCAAAATATTCACCAGCTTGCTGATCACATTTGAAGTCATGAATGTTCCAACAATGCTCGTCACAAATTTTCAAGGGTTCAGCCTTCACAAATGGACATTAACCTTTCAAAAAACTCAGAGGGCTATTCACCATTACAAACAGATCTTACCTTATGCGGTTAGAGAGGAATCTCATAATAAAATAAGATGCTTACCATTAACCTGGGCACCCAACTGGCTGTGAAAATGCTCATACTACTTGCCTAAAACCTGCAGATTGTGAACATACTTTATTAAACCTAAACCACACTGACCACTGTCTGAGGTTAGCTAAAGTTATAGGACAGTGTAAAGGACAGACTGCACCTCAGAATAACCCTGAAGGTCAAACTGATAATGTTTTGATAGAGAAATTAATTTGTGGGGACAAAATTAGGTCTGTAAACAAAGTTTGAGAATATTAATGCTGTATTTCAATTCATTTTTGGTAAAATATTTGTTTTATTTGTACAAGACCAAACATCATAATGATATCACCCTTCAAAAATTTGCTAACTTATTCTCTTTTAAGATGCTGATTGTGTTTTGTGTACAACAAAACTTTACTGTGAATGTTCCTGTAAAAAACATTGTAGGTAACCCTTTATATACAGGGTAAAATCAGGCTACCAGAAAATATACCAGGTTTGCAAAGCTGGTAGCCCATCAGACTACCATACTAATTTACAATTTGCCATCCTCTGCTGTAATATGGATGGGCTCCTACATCGAATGTTAGAGTGACTGGCATCACTCATTCATAGTTGTGTAAATAGGGTCTCCCTACCTGTGCGTTAATCTTAAGCAAAAGTACAACCAACCCAGTAAATGAACCTGGTAAGTCATACATAAACCCTCGAAAATACAAGCATTTACTGATTTGACAAGAATTACATTTTACTGTATCAAAACAAACAAGTAAATAAAAGCAAAAAGGGAAACTTTTAGGGAACCAACCATCTTCAAATAATTAAGACAGAGGAATTAGCTGTAAGCATTTTAAACACTGAAATGATCTACCTGACAATAATAAGGGATGCCTAATAGGTTTTACTTAAATCACTGCCGAATGCCAATTATTTTAGCATACCAAAACCAGTTTCTATTTACATTGCATCATGGTCCTTAAAGTATAATTGTGGCAGTCATTGGGACAACTGCTAAACAATTCATAAACATTGGTGTGAAGCACTTTTAGTGCTAGGACTAAAATGCCCTTCTTAGCCCACCCAGACTGTGGTCAAATTACATTACTTCTCCTCTCACAGAACTTGTATTGGGATGAAGAACAGTTTTTTTAAAAAAAAACACACACACACAACGCTTTGTTTTGAAAACCTATTTATTGTCAGTAGCAACAAGTAGTAAAATTCTACTGCAATTAAAATGAGCAATTTAGTTACACAATTAATTCATATTAATTAAAAAAAAAAATAAAATATCTAAATTTACCTCAAGTAATTGAGATTTCAAATATGGACATTTCTTCATCAACTAATGCAAAAGCATCTTCTAATTACTGCCACTTATATAATGAAGTCTGCTTTTTATTTGTTCCTGGACCAGCATACTCATGTACTTTCAATTTCACCAGGCACCGATTAAAATTAACGTAGCCCCCACTTTAATTTTGTGAGCTCCATGTTTTCAATTTCTTCCATTTAGAATTATTGGTTGGAAGTTAGATCCAGTATTTCCAATTTTTACAAAACAGCAAAAACATCCAAATTTAAGTGTGCAACATTAATTTGCAGTAGGTTTAATTAATCCTGGGGCAGCTGGGGTTGGGGTCTCTGCCTGATAAGGAATAACTACCACCACTGGGCTATCACCCTTCATTCCTTCTGGTCCTGGCTATCCATCCCCACCTCTTTCATCATGATTACATATTGAAACCTCCATTGTCACTTCTTGCCATCTAAAGGAGACTTTTTTCCACTGCAATGTTCCCTTACCCTTATAGTCTTGTATGCCCTCATTATTTGTCATTGTGTGGAAATCATATCAGTGTAGCAATGAAATGGCATACATGCACCCCTATTTTTCATAGCAATGCCCTTAACATCAGAGGCCAATCATATGTTTACCCTGTTTCGCAGAATGCAGGGATTGGAGAAATTGGTGACCTCGCTATTTAATGATAATGGTCACCTATTATCCCAATCTCTCCAGTCACACTTTTCTCTTTCTTCTTTTATTGACAAAATTCATTCATTGTTAGGTATATGGGGTATCTCTCATCTATTCTCACTACCCATTCCCTTGACTCCCTAACTTGTTCATTCTCCTCCTCTAAGCATCCAGTTTCCAGCCTCTATATTGTATTGAGTAACTCAGTTTATAAACGTCTTCGCTTAATTTCAAGTTTGGCATACAGACCTCTATCTTCCCTGTGCTGCCCCTGCCTGGGGGTGGGATTCATAATGTATGTTTATCCATAATCTCAGTAAGTGTTATCCGATTGGTCTTTAACCCAATGATCTGTCACTTTTCTACACAGTGTTCCAGCCACTTTCCTCCACCTGTTGTGGTTCTTTCCTCCTGTTTTTACCCTTTAGACGTTTGTATGTTGCCCCTTGTCTTCTTTCCTATCTATTTATATTCCTCTATTGCCTGAAACTCTTAATTCTTTTAGACCTGTTCTCTCTGTATCTTACCTCTTACCGGCAGAACTTTATCTGTTTAGGCAGAAATGCTGCTAAGCTTCTCCTTGCTTTATAATGAAACCACCAGTATGACTATGGGTACACAGACTATTGTCTGCTGTTCGTTTTCCTCCCAATTATTGCCAGTCTTAAAATAAAATAGGAACAGTGCTGGAATGGCTTCATGTTAAATTGCAAAAACAACCTAAGAATTTGCTCATTGTTTTTTGTAGCAGCTGAATGAAAAAAATAACTTGCACAAGGCTAATTAGTTAAGCTGCCTCCCACTGTCACTCGCAATACTTCCTCCACCTCATCACTGCCTCCATCGGCTGCACTGCTCCACTCACCTTCTCACCCTTAGTAGAGTTGTGCTCCAGTTCACAAACTTAATGGAAGATATATTTGACTAAATAATGTTGTTGCTCAACGTTTTCACCCTTACTGGATTCCCCTTTCTGGTATGTATATAGGTCTGACCAACAAAAAAACATGGCTCTCCTAAAGCATACAGATTAACAATTTAAATCTTCCAAATGAATACTTTGGAGTAGTTCATAAAAAAATAAATTTGCAAGCAAATCAATTCATGTGACTTAATTGAGCAAAAAGGATCTGTTGCGAAAGGTTTGAATTCGAGCCTCTATCTCTCTATAATAAAAAAATGTAAAGTTGACTGACTCACTAATCAACCAAAACATTATTTTTTTTAATCTTTTGACACAGATAACTATTAAATTACCTGTTTACGCTAAAGCATGTCTATATATAGCAGGATATCAAAAGTTTAAAAAAATCACATAACAGTAGTCATGTTTTGTTTAGCAAAAGACAAGACTCCAATTAACATTTTGTGTAATGAATGTTTTAAAAAATGATCAACAATCAGGGTATAATAAGTTATCCCCTCAGATAATTCTTCCAAAGTCAATTTGCATTCTCTTTATTCCAAATATCAAACAAAAATTAAAATGGACCTGAAACAAGTAGCATTTTATGAACCCATGACCGATTTGTGTTTGAGAGGAATTATGGGAGCAAGCCCGAGGCACAACGGTTCACTATAGGAAGAGGAATATATGCTGAAAAGCAGATGTATGTAATGGTCTTTATCGTTACAACACTTTCTTCATGATTGGGGTCAGTCTGCTTGAGCACAGTAAAGGAATATTAGAAGCCAAGTAGCCTAGTCAGCCCGATTTGACACAGAACATAAAATAAAAATCTCAAAAGTTTCCATGTTGTCTATTTCCTTTCATTATTAGAATATGCAATTTGTACATGTACCTGCCAAGGCGAGCAGTATTTCACAGCCACATGAACCTGATTTAATCAAAAAGGTCACACCTACGTCGAGCCACAAGCAGTAAAAGGCTCATTACTACTGCATAGCCAAGGATCACAGCATGCGTACGACTGGTCATTCACACCATACATCAACAGATGTGCATTAAATGCAGAAATTTAACTGCTTGTGCCACAGCTCATCTTTATGCACCATTATGCAAAAAAAAAAAACCTCTTTGGATAACTATTGAGAACGACACATTTGCTGTAAAATGAGGGGGTGGACAAAACGTTGGCCAAAGTCTCTATGGGTGTAACTATATTTGAATTAAATATCAATGTTCTGTGGACAGCCACCAGAGATGTATTGTCCCCTAGGATGCAGCCAGGTAGGTATGTTGTGGTGACCTTAATATGTAAATGAGAAAATAGGAAAAAGTTAAATGGGGTGGTGTGAATAAAATACACGTGGATGAGTATTAACAGGTGGCAGGAATAGCAGTGTTTGAAGAAAAGGAAGGTACAAGCAAAAACAAAAAACTCTTAAAGCAAAATGTGTTTTGTGGAGAAAAAAAAAAAAAGTGATCATGAAGCCAAATGTAACTAGTTGTTTTGTGGTTTTAATTAAAATATTTCCAAGGACTACATGTAACATTATCTTGGCTATCACAATGGAAACACTGAAAAAGGAAACAATATTGTGCATACTCATAATAGTAAATAAAGATCCATTACCGTTATGACAGCTTTGCTGAGACAAATAGATCCCCTGCACCCATACTCTCTTTCATCTTCGGACTTGTAGTAACTTAAAGTGTTGTTTTTCAAAACAACCCATCGATCCTGCCATCCATGAATATAATTGGTCCACTAGCAAACAAAGTAATATGAAAAACAATTATTAACAATTACAAAAAAACAAAATCAGTATACAAGCTTTAGGGTTAACTACTACACTTAAATACTTGTAAACTAGGAGGCATTTGCAAAAAGTAAATTAGGGAGAGCAAACCTGATGTCACTTTTACAGCCTAGTGTATAATATTAAAACAACTCACACTTGAGTCAGGGGTAAATGTATTAATTATGTCAATTCACAATGAGAAAATGGAAAAGCAATAATGCACCAGCTCTTTAACATACAATAATGGAGGAGAAAAAAAAAAAAAAAAAAAACCTACAAAATTTTTGGCAGAATTAAAAAAAAAAATAAAAAAATAAAAAAAAAAATAAACCACATATTTATTATAGGTACTGTGGCACGCAAAAGTTTGAACACCCTTGCTTAAAATGACTGTTACTGTGAATAGTTAAGCAAGCAGAAGATGAACCGATTACCAAAAGGCATAAAGTTTAAGATGACACATTTATTTACTATTTTAAGAAAAATTACAATTTCATATTGATCATTCACAGGTACAAAATACCAAAAAATATTTTAAGGGTCTGAAGCATAAATTTGGGCACCCAACACGGTCAGTACATACTAACACCCCCTTTGGCAAGTATCACAGCTTGTAAATGTTTTTTGTAGCCAGCTAAGAGTCTTTCAGTTCTTACTTGGTCCTTCAAAAAGGCTTAATTCTGCAAGATTCTTGGGTCGTCTTGCATGAACTGCTCTTTTTAGATCTATCCACAGATCTTCAATAATGTTTAGGTCAGGGGACCGTGAGGGACATGGCAAAACCGTCAGCTTGCACCTCTTGAGGTAATCCATTGTAGTTTGAGGCATGTTTTGGATTGTTATCTTGTTGCAGGACCCAACCTATTCTTTTTAACTTCAAATTTTTACAGATGGTGTGATGTTAGTTTCCAGAATTTGCTGGTATTTATTTAAATCTTCTTCCCTCTACCAATGATATGCTCCCTGTGCCACTGGCAGGAACACAAGCCCAAAACATGACTGATCCACCCCCACGTTTAAAAGTTGGCACTCTTTCTCCAAAACGTACCATTGCACATTGAGGCCAGCAAGATCTATTTTGACTTCAGCAGTCCACAGGACTTGCTTCTA
Organism: Polypterus bichir lapradei; assembly: GCA_026402145.1. NCBI lineage: Eukaryota > Metazoa > Chordata > Cladistia > Polypteriformes > Polypteridae > Polypterus > Polypterus bichir. The sequence goes on along the minus strand of JANRMT010062835.1, from coordinate 31,775,302 downwards.
ATATGCATCAGGCTTGTTTAGTTGCACAACTGAACCTTAATTTTCAGTTCCATTCATCAGGTAGGAGCCCAGCTGCTCCACAATGCTGTATGCGGAGACAGCAGTAGGACAGTGAGTGCCCTCCAGAATTGTAAGAGCTGTTACTAGTTTGAAGCATCCTTCTGAGATGAAGGTTAACTTCACTTTTAGGGTCTAGGACAGGGGTCCTCAATCACAGTCCTGGAGGGCTGCAGGCTTTTGTTCTAACCCGGTTGCTTAATTAGAAAGCAATTCTTGCCAATAATTTAATTTCATGGCTAGTTAGTGCTTTAACTGTGCCATGTCAGGTCATTCTCATATCCTAGATTTTCTTCACCTTTCTAAGGATATTATCCAAATGATTTGAAGGCTAAAAATGGATGAGTAATTCTCAGTCCTTCACTTTATCTTCACTTTCCTTCCAAGTATTTAATTAAACCCAGTAGTGCATGATAAATCCACACAGGTGTAAATGGTAACAAGCTAAATGGAGAAATGCTGGTCTCTTGTCATTTGCATGTTATTGCTAATTAGGAGCCATTAAAAAAGAGAATACAGCTGTTTAAGACTAAAATAAGAAATAAGGGTTCAAAATTTTAACGAGCGAGACAGTTAAAGTGAAGTATTATTACTTGAGCAGTAAGTGCTTCTTATTAAGCAATTGGGTTGGAGAAAAAACCTGCAGCCACTGCAGGCCTCAAGGACCGCAATTAAGGATCCCAGGTCTAGGATATTTGTTACAGCCTGAGCTGAGGAGTTCTCAGCCAGAAAAAACTTTTTGTAGAGGTGAATATGTTCAGCGAGGTACCCTACTGATTCGAGCCAGCTATTCCACCTGGTGTTTCTGCCTTGGGGGTTCCTGGCAGGCTTCTTGAAGAAGGCAGACTTTACCCACATCACTAGTGATACAGCCTCACTATTTATAGTATTTATAGTGCTGCCAGTTCTCTCCCACCAAACTGATGACAAGGCACAAACAGGTTGGGTTGAATGTACACTGTTAGGCATAACCCCTTTTAAAAGGTCCTTGAATTCTTTTAGACAGCATGATGCATTGTCTGTAACTACTGCTAAAATGTCATTAAGATTCAGCAGGTTGTTGGGAAGGGACTGAAGTGCTGCCTGTGAAAAGGTGGAAAAATAGTGCAGCACTCCATAAAGGTAACAGCTGCCAAAAAGTACTGGTCTTCAGCACCTGTAATTGTAATTATGTAAATTTCTAATGATTCTTATTCCTCAAATGTTTACAGACTGAAAACGTGCATCATTACATCTGTAGATTCATCGACTGCATAGCTTAAAATTAATTACAAAGCAAAAGCAAACTAATCTGCAAGACGCTAAATCCGTGAATTAAACAGAAAAAAAAGGAAGAGACCCCGTTTTTAAGGGCTCGTTGCATCCAAGGAAGAGTCAAATGTGGACCTTATGTGCCTCATCACTCCGAGACAAAACATTTATTAAATTCAGAAACATTGTTAATTTTTTAAAAGGGATCCCATTAACAATCAGTGCTGTTCACTAATAGCATTTTTCTATGGGAAAGACTGTTAATACTGGTTAAATATAATTTAATAAGTACAATTAGAACTGCCTATATAAAATAATTACCAGATAGCCAAATGTTTACTAACCTATCACTATTTTGAGAACTATGTGGTCTGGGCTATCTGTGGTTTAATAAACTACAACATAAATTTTTCTACCACAAATCTTTTGAAGAACGACATCCATATATTGTTTAAAGACACAGGGCAAATGAGTTTGATGAAGACTGCTCTCGTTTTCTGGCAGCACGCCTCCTTGTTTACAATGCTTAATAAAGAAAGGATGCATATTTGTCATTTTTTCCAAACGGTATGTCCGACTCACATGACCACAAAGTCCTGCACAAACTGGGGTCTTGCATCTAACAATTTTTTTGTTTCCTCTAAGGTTACCTGAAAGGAAACACTTTTTGATCTTAAAATTTTCCATGTTCTTGAGAAGGGTTTTAGATTGGAAGTGGTCATT
>JANRMT010062835.1:31742440-31756596 GCA_026402145.1 Polypterus bichir lapradei | reverse complement strand
TGGCCATTTCGGTACACTTAAGCATTTCACTCTTCTAGTGCTCCTGTGTAGTATAATTATCTCCTGTACCGTCATCAGTCCACACCTTGAACCTGTCCCAGTCATTCAATACATAAGACACAATGTTCCTCCGGATATCAAGAGTGAGCCTGATATGGCCGTGCAATATGTAACAAAGAGAATGGAAAAGGCAGGTGCCATCTCCAGGCATGGAAACCACTTGGTAAGTGACAGTTCTTTGATCGATGGTGATCACCTCGATAGACATGTTAATGGGGTTACGGTTGGAATGATAAAGGAAATGGGTACCTGAACAATGTAAAGTAAGTCTAAAATACCTACACAATAACTATAATCGTAATAAATGAACAATAAAACAGCAGAGAAGCCGTGGATTAAATAAAAAGGCTGTAGTTATCAGCAGGGAGACGTGAATACCATGGCGGAGCAAGGAAGGGAATGTAGAGACCGGAGCGACGGACGGCCTTATATAGGCAGGCAGCCAACAACGTGGGAGGCGTTGGTATGGGGGACCCAACACCGCCTCACACGGTGACCGAGCTGCAGGCTAAGGACGTATATATGTACGTAAGTAGGATTCAGTTAGCGTTGGGAACCCGTGTACCAAATTTCTTGAAGATGGGCCCATAAGTAACAAAGACCGTTGAAAAGTTCAATATGACGGCCGACAGTGGCATCATATCACCGAAATAAGTACCAAATTTCAGCCTTCTACCTACACGGGAAGTTGGAGAATTAGTGACGTTGGAAAGTTCAATATGGCAGCTGACAGTGGCGTCACACCACCGAAATAAGTACGTACATTGGTTTCGGTTTCGTGAAGATGGGGCCATGAATAAGAAAGTTCAACATGGCAGACGCTGTTGACCGTTATGACCGTTACGTGTAGAATTTCGAAATTAAACCTGCTTAACTTTTGTAAATAAGCTGTAAGGAATGAGCCTGCCAAATTTCAGCCTTCTACCTACACGGGAAGTTGGAGAATTAGTGATGTTGGAAACTTCAATATGGCAGCCGACAGTGGCATCATACCACTGAAATAAGTACGTACATCAGTTTTGGTTAGTGCAGGGAAGCCACCTACCAAATTTTGTGAAGATGGGGCCATGAATAAGAAAGTTCAACATGGCGGACATTGTGAAAATTAGTGACGTTGTAAAGTTCAATATGGCGGCCGACAGTTGCGTCATACCATCGAAATAAGTACATACGTCGGTTTCGGTTAGCGCAGGGAATCCGCCTACAAAATTTCGTGAAGATGGGGCCATAAATAAGAAAGTTCAACATGGCGGACGTTGTCGACCGTTATCGACCGTTACGTGTAGAATTTCGAAATGAAACCTGCTTAACTTTTGTAAGTAAGCTGTAAGGAATGAGCCTGCCAAATTGCAGCCTTCTACCTAGACAGGAAGTTGGAGAATTAGTGACATTGGAAAGTTCAATATGGCGGCTGACAGTGGTGTCATACCACCGAAATAAGTATGTACATTGGTTTCGGTTAGCGCAGGGAAGCCGCCTACCAAATTTTGTGAAGATGGGGCCATGAATAAGAAAGTTCAACATGGCGGACATTGTTGACTGTTACGCGTAGAATTTCGAAATGAAACCTGCTTAACTTTTGTAAGTAAGCTGTAAGGAATGACCCTGCCAAATTTCAGCCTTCTACCTACACGGGAAGTTGGAGAATTAGTGATGAGTGAGTGAGTCAGTGAGTGAGTCAGTCAGTCAGTGAGGGCTTTGCCTTTTATTAGTATAGTTAGAGAACAAAAACTTTGGGTTATCATGGCCACTTTCTATTATTCTGCCATAATGTGTGTTCTTTGCTGCAGTTAGTTCATCCCTGTAAGCCCTTCAATGGTCAGAGAAAGCCTGGATGTACACAGTGAGGCCAGTCTAACGTGACATTCTCTCAAGGTGTCGACCAGCTGCTTTCATAGAGAATTACTCTGAATTGTACCATGGAGCTGAGCACTTAAAGGAAACCTCCTTATACTTTAAAGGAGCTAGCTGCTTCATCTAGTTCTGAAAGATGAACTGTGGTATAGTGATCAGCAACACTATCTATTGTTGATGGAATATGTGAAGACAGAAAAAGATCAAAAATAGAACTAGCAAGAATAAAGGGGAAGATATTTTTAAGGTTTCTGAAAGAAATTTGACGTTTACAGGAAAGAAGTGGGAGAGGTAATGAGACAGTGAAAAGTCCTGCTTTATGATCAGAGAGTCCCAAATCACTGCTACAAGTGTTGCTGACAAATAAGCCAGATGTGCAGATCAAGTCCAATATATGACCACCAGAGTGAGTACGAAAATCAACATGTTACACCAAGTCAAAACAGTCCAGTAGGAATTAATGTTTCAGCTTACATGTAGTAATGCCAATATAGGTATTGAAATCACCAAGAAGAAAGACTGTCTTGCGAAAGGGAACTTAAGTGGGTTAATAATTCAGTCAGATCAGATAAAAAGATGCATTGTGTTTTGGGGGAAGATAGAGAACAATGAGTAAGACAAGACCTGGTTTTGTTTTTTGCTTAAGAGCCAGACACTTGAAAGACAATGGTCAGTCAGTTGGGATTCTTTTGATGTTTAGTTCAGCTCTAACAAATATTGCAACTTCTCCTCCTTGTCTTGAGCTGTGAGGCTCTGCAAAGTAAATGTATCCAGATGGCGTCGCCTACATGTGAGACGTAATATTGTTTGGTTTTTGCTGTTTCTGTTAGGCAAAGCATGTCAAGGTTGGAGTCTGTAATGAATTCTGATAGCAGCAGTATTTTGTTGCTCTGTTGGGCCCTTGAGCAAGGCCCTTAACCTGCAATTGCTGAGTGCTTCGAGTAGTGAGAAAAGCGCTATATAAATGCAAAGGATTATTATTATTTTATTATTATTAAGAGATCTTGAGTTAAATAATGCATTATTAGCTGATGAGGGTTCATTGTGGACAGATCCATGATCAGAATTTATTTTAACAAATTGCAAATTTGGCACCCTGACACGACCATATCCAAAGCCATGAATAGGGTGGCATACTCGTATTCCTGAACAAATGCTGCCATTGAACTTTTCAGGATATAAAGAGAAGAAAAAAGGTGAAAATTGACTTCATCCAGAACAATGGGATGCTCTACATTTCCATACATTTAATATTATATTAATTGTTTTTATGTCTGCATGGTCTATGTGAACCTTTCAAAGAAACAAAGTTGTTCTCCCTCAAGAACTCTCTTAAAATACTGAAAATCTTAATTGATTTTTTTCAATAAAAAGTCATGCAACCCCTTTTATTACTTTATTATTTTATATGGTTATTATTTCTTTTTACTTTTGCATAGTTTGACATTTATTACCGAAAATTAATGTCTCTTAATTCTACATCTTTTCTTGTTAAACTGCAATAAAAACCGAGTCACAAAAAAACTAAAAAAAAAAAAAACTCCATGAAACCATTCATGTTTTAATTACTTTTCATCCATTCACACATCAATTTTCCAACCTTCTTAATATATTTCAGGGTTGCAGAGACTATGGTCTGTCCTGACAGCACTGGAGTAAAACATGAGACAATCATGGACAGACATGCAGATACCAATCCATTGCAGAATACCAGTTTATCCAATTCAGAGTCACAACAGTTACTTTGTTAAATGCCTAAATCTTAAACTGAACAGTTTTTTTCCTTGGAAATGCTTTTCATTTGTTTAGTAACATTTATTGTAAAAGGTAAAAATTATTTAATGTAGACTCATTAAAAGTTAGCCATAATCAGATATTGTAATGCTAGTAAGGTGTCCTTAAATGGCTTCTTGCTTAATTGGATATTGCAATGCTAGTCAGGTTTCCTTAGTTGACTTTCTGCAGAACATTCTGTGAATTAAAATTCATGATAACGTGCATCCATCCAGTAATTTTCTGAACAGGTTTTTGAGGGCTGTAGTCTTTCAGAAGCATCACATTTAAGACAGTTTAATGCTGAATGGGATCCTCACTTGGAGAGCACACTCACATACACAGTAAATACTTAGGAATTTAGATTCATGCGTTACATTTTTTACAGGTCTTTAAGGTGTGATATAAGTGCCAGTTAAATCCATGCAAAAATTAGGAGAACAACAAATTTGAAAGAGGTTAGTGACCATGGAATAAAATGAACCCAGTTCCCTGCAGCAGCACTAATTCTTCCATCATTATGCCACCCGCTGTCAATTCAAATTATTTTTAATTGGTACTCTTTACAACAGGCGTTGGTGCAGACAAAGTGTGAATCAGTTGAATGCTCTTTTAAACAATTCAGTTTAAATGGTACTGATATTGGTCTCTTTAGCTTGTGTAAAGGAAATGCACATAATTTTAATTTTACCGTAAAAGTCAATAACAGGCAGACAGTACCCGATGATGTCAATATAGTGCCACATTAGTAGGCGCTGCTACCTCACAGCTCCACTGGACCTGGATCAGTTACTGACCAGGTTGCCATCTGTATGTAGTTTGCACATTTTACTCCATTACCATGTGCATTTTCCCTCGGCAATGTGGTTTAATTGTAAATCCCAGAAAGAGATGTAGTTCGCGTGTGAGCTACAAATAACTGGTTCCGGTACCCAAGTTTACCAGGATAGGCTGTGACTCTATCCACAGTAACATGCTGTAGCAATAAAAAAAACTGCCTTTTTCAAAATGGACACAGGTTTTGATTAAAGGGCTTTAAAATACTTATTTTTGCACCTGCATACCTTCTTATACTGCTCTATAAAATATCCTAAGGAAAAAACAAAAAATCTGTTTATATGGAATTCATTACCACAAAAACGGTTCACCAGTAAGGGGCAGTTCTTAGAAGTAATAAAACAGCCATCAACCTGTTTTCAGAATCTTTTTTGTACTGCAGGAATGAATGTGAACAGTCATGGACACAAAACATGAACTAACCCTGGAGTTAAGGCCAATTAATTCCTAAAACTGAAGTAAGTAATTCACTCATTTATTCATTTTGTGAACCTGATTACTTCCACACAGAGTCACAGTGTGACAGATTTTATCCCAACAGCAGTTGAAGCAAGAGAGGAGATGACATTAAATTGGACACAGTCGTACCTGTCCTCACCCACGCAAGGTTAATTTAATGGTGTCATTTACATAACACAAATCATTTACAATGTAAGTGAGAAGAAACCAGAGTGTCTGGGGAAACCTATGGGGAATTGGACTCCGTAGACAGTCTGAACTCAGTATTCTCGGACTATGATATTACAGTGCTAGGCCCAGTGAAACCATGATGTTAAAACTACTTTATAATCATTATGAATTCACAAATTAAGTTAAGGGGTAGTATGTTGGTGCTGTGGTTGGTGCTGCTGTCTCCTGCTTCATATATATAAATCTGAGGCTGGTCATTGCCTGTGATGAGATTGCATTTCGGCTTGATTTATGTTCTCACTTCCTAAACAAATAATTTTGGGTAAATTAGCATGTCTAATCTGACCTTTTATGATGAGTTACTGAATATGTGTACATGTTACATGTGATGTGCTGGCTCCTGTCTTACACTTTAAACAGTTTTGGCTTGTGTGACCATGAACTGGTTCATTTTGTGTTTGATGATGTATGGACATATGGATGGATGGAAATGAAGGTTAAAAACCAAGAATAAAACCTGTAATGCGAGAAAGATTCTATGATGAGCCTAATTTTGATTTTTCTTTTACAAAATGGTAAAATTTGAATTAAGAATTATCCTGCCCTAGTGGCATAGGCAAATACTAAACCAAACTAATAAACATATACAATAGAATATGAAATAGACTGCTAGGAGCACCTGATCTTTCCGTCTGTCTTAGTGCAATCAGTACACAGATATCTGTACTTTTTAACAAATTAGTTTTTTGATCCTGATTTTTTTTTTTAGTCATCAAGACCATAGCCATTCTTGATGATGGCCAACTTTAAACTGAATTAAGACAGATGTAATAATTATTTTTATTCAGACAAATCTGATTTTTTATATAGTATCTTTTAATAATAAACACTACCCTTGGGTGCTTTACAATTGCAGGAAATTTGTTTACAAATTACAGTACTTAGTAATGGTCACACAGCCATTGGTCAATGTTTAACTGTCAGTTGAAAAGCTGTGACACTATGTTATCCCCTCTTCAGTCATTCACAAGACTGTTTCTCATTTTCAAGTGTTATAAAATAAAATATTGTGAAGTGTCAGTTTACTACCTCAGTCCCTCTTAAATATGTTTGAGAGCTGAGTCCATCTTAGACAATACTCATGTTATTAAGAAGCTTTACTAATTGGTGCCAGACAAGACCTGTCTCTGTATGGGACGTCAATTTATTGTGGGCCCCACAATTGTAAACAACTACTCTCACACACAATAAACCAGTTTAGAGTCTCTAATTAACACCAACAAAGTAACAAAATGCAAATTTCACATAGACAATGACAAGCACCTATTGAAGACTATCTCCTTATATGTCCATTATTGATGAGTTTCCTTTATTTATATAATCCAAAACAACAGAAAAACTTCACATATTCAGTCCCCAACTCCTATTAAAACTATCCCCTTACAGCTCTGCTGTCAATAAGTTTTTTTTTCCCACATAGTCAACAACCAGCTTCTGTTTAAAACCTCATGTCTCCTCATGTCTCTGTTGTTGATGAGGTTCCTTAATTGTCAACTTCCAAATACAAACTAAAAGTTCACTTCTGCTCCTCTGCTTTTCGAAACTTACATTCTTAACAATTTCTTGATCTCAGCTTTGCTTTGGTATTTGTGATGAGCTGTTTGGTTAACTTTGCTCAAATTAAATGTGTTAACTATCTTTGCATTAAAGGGGCAGAGTCTATTTCAACAACAATGCAAGGGCACAATGTAAGAGAACAAAATCAGACTCATCTGAACTGAATATTTAAAAAACATATCAGTCATTCCATATTTTGTTCTAGCCAGCCTCTGTTCTTAAGGAAACCAATTAAAAATGCTCTGAATTGAGATATGGAAGGGACAATTTCTAATCAATTATCCTAACATGCACATCTTTGGGATGTGAGAAGAAAGCAAGGGTAGCCAGAGAAAAATCACCATAGATATAATGGACGAATAGATGCAAGGACAGTGGATTCATGAGGCAGCAGTACTAACCATTGTGCCACTGTGTGTTCTCTATATTGGTTGCTTAGCAAATATCACTGTACCATACTTCTGCTTTGTAAACACAGTATTTACTGTCTTACTGTAAAACATAAAAAATAAAATACCTATTGATGGTTTAAGGTTTGGGGTTAGGAACAATAGCTTTGTTACAATACATTATATAACCTTTTGAAGAGACTGCAGAATTAAATAATGTATTCGCATTTCATTCGCTAGAATTATACATCAGAAAAGAAGAATGAACTTCATTTACATACCATAATCACTTCCTGATAATCAAAGTATTGCATTTACATTTCAGGTTTTTTTCACAAACAGCTAAAAAAACAGCAGTAACTCAATCTGAGAAAGGGAAACCCTGACATCTTCAAGGCACACAGAGGAATATGGGATTATGTGTTCTCTTAATTACATCCATACATACAAACATTAATTGTAGTGTTGTTTAGGAACAAATCCAAATCAGGCAATTTTCAGTAGCACAAACATCAATAGATATGAAATTTTCCAAGTATTATATATCTATGAAGCATCACTCCCATAATTCACTTTGTCATATGCAAATCAGCCTTCAGAACATTAGAACACTTGTATTTTATAGACTGTAATTTAATTGTATTCTCTTAAAATAGTTCAGCAAATGAAATATTATGAAGATGCTTTTGAGAATTAATCAGAAAATGTAAATTACTTAACAAATACATCAATCATTTGGAAAATGTGATGGGGCAGTAGTTAGTCATGCTGCTTCTGTGCTGCAAGAATCTGAATTTGAGTCCAACCCAGTCAATCCCTCCATACAATTTTTATGTTATGACCACATTCACATGGTCTTTCTCCAAGTACTTCAGCTTCCTCACACATTACGAAGATGGTACTAAGGTGCTTCAATGAAGCACTGAGTTAAGGGTCTGAATTCTTGTGTCAATGTGATATTTTAGTTTTTCTTATTTTTTACACATTTGCAAAAAAATTATAAAATGCTATTTTTGCTTTGTCATTTTGGGGTATTAAGTATTGTTGATAAGAGGAAAAAAGAAGTTAAATGATTTTAGCATAAAGCTGCAATGTAAAAAAGTGAGTAAAAAGTGAAGGGGTCTGAATACTTAAGGCACTATACATTGGTCCTCTGTGAGGCAGTGTCATTGTGAATGCATATGCCCTGTCATAGACTGACATCCCACCCAGGCTTGAATTCTACCTTGTGCCAGAGTTTATTAGGACATGCCCCAGCCCCCTATAACACTGTCAGAGAAAAAGGGAATATCAGAACTTTGATCAAGTGCCATTAACAGCATGAACCATCATGTGGCACTTTATTATGCAAACATAATAAAAAACTACAGCTTTGGCACAGGTTGAAACAAGAATGAACTTGTGTACTTTGACAGTCTGTTGTTAGCACTAATGTGCTGTCACAAAGTTATTACTTAAAGTTGGCTGATATTGCTGCTCCAATATATAGCAAAAGTTACAAGTAGAAGCATGAATCAAGAATACAGTATTGACATATTACAAGGATCATGAAAAAGATCATCTATAACATGAAAAGTGAGAATAATACACTGAGAAAACAAAGAAATCAATCAAAGCAAACATAAAAGTTGTGTAAATACTGTACTTTCCTTTATACAGAACCATCCCAAGGCACTTTACAGGTACAGAGCTATATTAGATAATGTAAGCCATATTACTAAATGAATATTCAACTAGTATTTTGGAACCAATCATTTGGCACAGGGATGATGGACCCAAGGGTTTATTTGTTGTCTTACCAGTTTAATCAGGGTAAGCAGAATTGCCAGGTACCATGGGAGGCTGGTGTTGACAGCTGCATATTATGCTTTATGGAAGATTCTGGAGATGACAGTGAGCTATTGTAATTGATATGCCTGCTGATATGTAATATGATTCTTATGTTAGTACAAATCAGAACTCAAGTCACCACATTTTAAACTGGTTGTAGCTTTGGGATACTTCATGAAGGCCACTTTTACCCTAGCTTCATCTAAAGGGGTCACTTTTGAGCCTGAGTTATATTTTGATTAAAGTCACTGTGACTTCCTCATTTTAAATGAAAGACTCCTTGTTAGCTGTCATTCTAAGTGTGAAAATGTTCTTGACATGCTAAATGAAAGTAATGCACATTGAAGTACTTGTCACCCAATGCAGCATGTCATATGGTGTCCGTACCTCTCTTGTCTATCAAGTGAAGGAATCTGGAGGATCAAAAGCAGAATCAACTGGCAAGACTAACAAGTATTACTAACCATAAAACAAAATAAAAATCCTTTGGAACAGAAGAAAAAAATTTCTTAAGGACATTATTAGAGGAGAAATAGTGCTAAAAGATCTTGATAAAAACGATTAAGAGTGTAAACAAGAATAGTGTTTGCTAAGAAATAAAAAAGTAAGGGACTCATATATCAACATCAAGTGAAGAACCAGGTTGAAGAATAGCAGGGAGAGGAGAAGGGTTGGATCCTTCATTTAGCAGATCATTAAAACTGATTATAATTCCAGTCATTTTATCATTGCCTTTAACTATTGTTATATCTTATTCATAAGGTCAAAAATCTTGGGGTAGAGCTGGACCCTAAAATCTTCATTAATTTAAAGATTTATTACTTTGATGATAAACAATAAAATGAATTACTATTAGACTGGGCATAAAAAATGATGTTTCACAGGGTCATGGTGAGGCTGGAAATTATCCCAGTAGCACTGGGCACAGGGTATTTACCTTTCCTTGAAGATTCTAAGTTTGCGAGTGTAGACATATGTGCTTATGATGGACTAGTGCCCATCCATATTTTATTCTTGCCTTGCAACAGGCAATGAAATGGATCAATGGATTAGAAAATGAATCTGACGAATCTGTACTTGAACAACACATTACCCAACTTTTGTCTTTGTCCACATTAGCATGCTTTTCATGAACTTAAACCCTTAGATTTAACCATTGCTGTACATGCAAAATGATAAACACCAGAAATGGGGTGACATTCATTCTTAAAGACACAAGTTCATTGCAAAGGCCAAAACACATCATCCTAGCAAATTTTAACAATGGTTAAGATGCTTTTTAATATAGCAATCCTTATATATAATTTTAAAAACATTTTAGTAAGTTTATGGTATAGATTAGTGTGTTGGCTAGGGATAATTAAAGAGATGGATAGATAGATGTCTTTGTAGCTATTTTTACGGACTGGTGTCCTGTTCAAATGTCTTTTCGGTTATTATAAGGTTACAGATATCTGTGTACTGATAGTACTGAGACAGGTAGAAAGCTCAGGTGCTGCTAGCATTCTATTTTACATTCCATTATGTTAATTATTTAACTAGAACCACTTCTGAGTAGCAAGCTCATAAAAAAAGTCAGTTCAGTGCCTGATTTCCTCACGCTGATTGCCCCTCTTGACCCACAGTATTTGTGTGCTGTGATCCACACCCTTTGATTTTATTTCCTATTTCTAATCACCAAGGGGGAGCATTCTTCCACCAGCATTTCAAATGCCCATTGGCATAGTCAATGAACAAAGATAGGTCCAGAAGCCATAAAGGTTCAGAACCACTAGCTAAAGCAATTAAGTGACAAAACCTGGTCTTGCTCCAACTATATAAAAACAAAAGTGGTTGTACAGAGGATCTGTTCTTGGAAAGTGCTTTGAGCAAGGAAATTAAATCTATAATAATTTATTGTTTGCTCTGGGTACTACACTAAAGGTTTGTTAAATTTCGGATGAATAAGTTATCCTATCTTTTCCTGCAATGTTACAAATACACACATTTTCTGAAACATCCTGTCAAATTCTAGATTGTGGAGAGAAAAAGGCTTATGCCTGCAATGTACTACACCTAAACTAGTAGCAATCCTGATATGCTTTTTAGGTGCATTTGCATTTAATGCGCAAAGTACCTAGTGTGAAAGCCACTGTCTGTCTGTCTACATGAAACAACTCTGCCCCCCATGGACAAATTTTGTTGAGATGTGGCACACTTATTTCCTTTCAAATTTCTTGAACAGATCGTGCTGTATGAATTTTTCCATTGAAAAGCATTAGTGAATTTGCAAGCTTATACATCTTAAAATGGAGAAAGGTTCTGTGCGACTTCTAACAAGAATGAGATTACTGTTTCAATTTTACTTTTGAGAGCAGTTAGTTGCTTGAACTTGTACATTTTCCTTTTTAACTAGTCTGACAGCCACTCATGCTCAATGCAAATGAATAAAATGGCAGGCAGTATGTGTGCACAAACAGTTCACACCACTCAACCCTTCTGCTACTTGAGGTAAGTCAACTAACAATAGTATACAAAAGTCACTTCTCTGGAAATAAAAGGAAGGAAAAAGCAATTGTGTAAGCATATGTAAGACTGATTTAACAACATTATCTGCAGATTATTGTAAAGATCCTGAAGCTAAATGGTGTTTGAACTAATTTTATCTGCAGATTATTGTAAAGATCCTGAAGCTAAATGGTGTTTGAACTAATTAATCTATACTAATAAAAGGCAAAGCCTTCACTGACTGACTGACTCACTCACTCACTCACTGACTCATCACTAATTCTCCAACTTCACGTGTAAGTAGAAGGCTGAAATTTGGCAGGCTTATTCCTTATAGCTCACTTACAAAAGTTAAGCAGGTTTAATTTCGAAATTCTACACGTAACGGTCATAACGGTTGACAATGTTCGCCATGTTGAACTTTCTTATTTATGGCCCCATCTTCACGAAATTTGGTAGGTGGCTTCCCTGCACTAACCAAAATCGATGTATGTACTTATTTCGATGGTATGACGCCACTGTCGGCCGCCATATTGAACTTTCCAACGTCACTAATTTTCCAACTTCCCGTGTAGGTAGAAGGCTGACCCCATCTTCACGAAATTTGGTAGGTGGCTTCCCTGCGCTAACCAAAATCGATGTACGTACTTATTTCGGTGGTATGACGCCACTGTCGGCCGCCATATTGAATTTTCCAAACATCACTAATTCTCCAACTTCCCATGTAGGTAGAAGGCTGAAATTTGGCAGGGTCATTCCTTACAGCTTACTTACAAAAGTTAAGCAGGTTTCATTTCAAAATTCTACGCGTAACGGTCATAACGGTCAACAATGTCCGCCATGTTGAACTTTCTTATTCATGGCCCCATCTTCACGAAATTTGGTAGGCGGCTTCCCAGCGCTAACCGAAACCAATGTACATACTTATTTCGGTGGTATGATGCCACTGTCAGCCGCCATATTGAACTTTCCAACGTCACTAATTCTCCAACTTCCTGTGTAGGTAGAAGGCTGAAATTTGGCAGGCTCATTCCTTACAGCTTACTTACAAAAGTTAAGCAAGTTTCATTTCGAAATTCTACATGTAACGGTCGACAATGTCCGCCATGTTGAACTTTCTTATTTATGGCCCCATCTTCACGAAATTTTGTAGACGGATTCCCTGCGCTAACCGAAACCGATGTATGTACTTATTTCGATGGTAAGACGCCACTGTCGGCCGCCATATTGAACTTTCCAACGTCACTAATTTTCACAATGTCCGCCATGTTGAACTTTCTTATTTATAGCCCCATCTTCACGAAATTTGGTAGGCGGATTCCCTGCGCTAACCGAAACTGATGTATGTACTTATTTCGATGGTATGACGCCACTGTCGGCCGCCATATTGAACTTTCCAACGTCACTAATTTTCCAACTTCCCGTGTAGGTAGAAGGCTGACCCCATCTTCACGAAATTTGGTAGGTGGCTTCCCTACGCTACCGCCATATTGAATTTTCCAAACATCACTAATTCTCCAACTTCCCGTGTAGGTAGAAGGCTGAAATTTGGCAGGCTCATTCCTTACAGCTTACTTACAAAAGTTAAGCAGGTTTCATTTCAAAATTCTACGTGTAACGGTCATAACGGTTGACAATGTTCGCCATGTTCAACTTTCTTATTTATGGCCCCATCTTCACGAAATTTGGTAGGTGGCTTCCCTGCGCTAACCAAAACCGATGTACGTACTTATTTCAGTGGTATGATGCCACTGTCGGCCGCCATATTGAAGTTTCCAACATCACTAATTCTCCAACTTCCTGTGTAGGTAGAAGGCTGAAATTTGGCAGGCTCATTCCTTACAGCTTACTTACAAAAGTTAAGCAGGTTTCATTTCGAAATTCTACGCGTAACGGTCATAATGGTCAACAACGTCCGCCATGTTGAACTTTCTTATTCATAGGTAGAAGGCTGAAATTTGGTACTTATTTCGGTGATATGATGCCACTGTCGGCCGCCATATTGAACTTTTCAACGGTCTTTGTTACTTATGGGCCCATCTTCAAGAAATTTGGTACGCGGGTTCCCAACGCTAACTTAATCCTACTTACGTACATATATACGTCCATAGCCTGCAGCTCGGTCACCGTGTGAGGCGGCGTTGGGTCCCCCACCCCAACGCCTCCCACGTTGTTGGCTGCCTGCCTATATAAGGCCGTCTGTCACTCCAGTCTCTACATTCCCTTCCTTGCTTTGCCACGGTATTCACGTCTCCCTGCTGATAACTACAGCCTTTTTATTTAATCCACAGCTTCTCCGCTGTTTTATTGTTCGTTTATTACGATTATAGTTATTGTGTAGGTATTTTAGACTTACTTTACATTGTTCAGGTACCCATTTCCTTTATCATTCCAACCGTGCCCCCATTAACATGTCTATCGAGGTGATCACCATCGATCAAAGAACTGTCACTTACCGAGTGGTTTCCATGCCTGGAGATGGCACCTGCCTTTTCCATTCTCTTTGTTACATATTGCACGGCCATATCAGGCTCACTCTTGATATCCGGAGGAACATTGTGTCTTATGTATTGAATGACTGGGACAGGTTTAAGGTGTGGACTGATGACGGTACAGGAGATAATTATACTATACAGGAGCACTAGAAGAGTGAAATGCTTAAGTGTACCGAAATGGCCA
>JANRMT010062835.1:31729242-31742040 GCA_026402145.1 Polypterus bichir lapradei | reverse complement strand
AACTGGTTGTATACTTACAACGCTTGACAGATGCCGAATGTCTCTTCAACACAAGTCCTACAAATACTGTCGTAATTGAAACAAACCATGAAACTCAAACCGATTATGACAGCAGCAATCCAAGCTGTGAGATTTGAAACAAGATTACTGTTCACATGGCCAACTGTACGTTGCATGCTCAAGAGTAAGCTCAGCGCACAGCTACAGCTTGGTCATTTACAACTGGAGGGCCGAACTGACAACGTGGCATACAAAGAGATCCTTAACAAATAATTATTGGTATATTTTCCCTCAGTTTAAAAAGGTTTAATTTTCTTCTTAATAAAAATTTTAAGGCAGTACTTCACCACTGCGAAGCGCGGGTATTTTGCTAGTAACACATGAAAGGTACAGCTGATATAAACTGTAACTGATATAAACACAGGGCAGATTTAAAAATGGACTGTGACATTGGGAGAATGGAGGCTTCAGTGGCTTAAGCCCCTCTGGCACCCAGCCACAGAGCTTTCAGTCCCAGATATACCCGAACAATCATGGCAAGCCACTGATCTTCTTGCTCATTATGAACCATTCGTAATCCATCATACAATAAATCAGTTCCTTTCCAAATTATCCATCCATCATCCAACTCGGTATATCCCAACTACAAGGTCACAGGGGTCTGCTGGAACCAATCCCAGCCAACACAGGGCGCAAGGCAGGAAACAAACCCCAGGCAGGGCGCCAGCCCACTGCAGGGTGCACACACACACACACCAAGCACACACTAGGGACAATTGAGAATTGCCAATGCACCTAACCTGCATGTCTTTGGACTGTGGGAGGAAACCCACGCAGACACGGGGAGAACATGCAAACTCCACGCAGGAATGACCCGGGAAGCTAACCCGTATCTCCTAACTGTGAGGCACTGCGCCACTGTGCCGCCCTTTCCAAGTGATTATTATTAAAATAAATGTTTAACATATTACTGTTTTAACTAATATTAATGGCTAGATGGGGAACTTATTTCTATTCATTGTCTCCTTTCTTAAGTTACTGTTGATTTTATGGTAACTTTGGTCATTTTACAGTAAAAGACATTTTTCAGTTGCTAATTATTGAATACTACTCTGGATTCTACACAGACCTTCCACCATTAACACACATCAATCAATTAATTGGTCTCTACTGTGTATGACATCTACTGAGCCACAACAATCCTACCTGTACTCCATGTTTAACTCCATTGTAAAGTGCTGTTGAAATGCACACATTTAATGTAGTCTACAAACACATAATTGTATTATATTATCGCTATTACTTTTAAATATGACTGTTACAAAACTTTTTAAATAAATAAAAATGTTATAAGCGACTATTGCATAAAGTAAACAAAAATGTGAATTGCTCCAATTTTCGTATCATTTAACTTGGTAACTGAACACACTTGAAAGTTACGCCATTAGCACATTGTCTAACTTGTTTGCAATTAATCATAAGCCATATTTGTTTGGTATTTACAAAATGGATGTAAAACCTTTTTTTTCTTTTTTCAGTTGTACGGTAGGGTTACAGCAAAAATCTATAACTCTTTTTTAAGACTCCTTTCGAACTTTCGTTCAACTCTTTAGAGAAAGTTGTATCATACAGTATTGTTAAATCAAATAACCCTTTTTGGCTATAACATCGCTTTCTCATTTACCACACGATGGAAAAACGGAAGTAACATGGCATCCTTTGACAAACAATGTAAATCAAGATATCATTTCGTTTCTATCTTTTAATTACTCCAAAACAAATCCCTCCAAATGCCTGCAAAACAACACGCTCAGCCAAAACCAACGCCTTCTGGGAGACTCACCTCGCGCCTGCGCATTAATAACATGACGTCATCATTATTTGTCCTCAATAATCATGGCTGCATGTAGAGACTACGCAAGCAATTGACGACGTATTATTGATGGCGGTTGCGGAAGTAGGTGAAATACAGTGGCGGCAAAATGAAGTTTAAGTAAAGGTACGATGTTGTTCCTTCATATTAACATGACATCTTTATTAACATACATGATAAATGGGGATATCTGGATATACTTAAGGATTAGTAGTGTTAACATGTACATACACTGTTTTGCCCTGCGTTATATAGTAAGTACGATAAGCTCAGCTTTTAATATCATTTGTGACAGTGTTTTTCATTTTAACTGCACGTCAGCAAATGTTATTACTTTAGTATTTTTTAAATTGACTGTTCGGCACAGGTCCCAGATTGTTTATCGGCCTCAAAGAAGACAATGATTTGCTTTTGTATAAGAGCGAGTGTATGCTATTGTAGGTTTACAAACATAATGTCGAACTGGTTGCCTCAGATGTCAGTTCCAATGGTCCAGACGAGATATCATGGGGAGATCGTTGAAGACTGCTGGTGTGTGCGGCCTAACACGTCTCAACATTTAATTCTGATTGTTTGAGCTATATACCCTGAACAAAGTAACTCCTGTAAGCGTATTATTTTTCATAAATGGACTGTTTCTTTAGGATGGTTTTGTAACATTTGTGTGGTTAAGACTAGCGGAATGTTTTAGTGCCTTTAACTGACGTTTTGCTTCCTAAAACTTCTCATAAAGCAGCAAATTAGTGGTATGAATAATATGTGTTAATTAGTATTCGTAATGTATACTGGTGCCAGTTTGTGACAAATGACCAGACTTTTAACAAGGAGGTCATCTGGGTAATACTGAGAGGAGTAAATAAGAGCAAATGTCTGGTGAACAAAGACCAACTGATATCAAATGTATTCAGTGATATTTGCAATTTATTCTGCTGTTAATAACAAATGATTTGTCCTGTGTCCAAGTCTTCTTGGTAGTGTGAAGCTGAATAAATATAAGCCTGTGACCTTAAAACAATACATAGACATTACAAAGACAAAGTTTTGTGTTCAAGGCAAGAGAAGAAGAGTAGTTCAGCATGTGATTGCCAGAATCATGCTTGTCATATATATTTAAAAAAAAAAAAAAAGATTCAACACACATGAATAGGCTTTCATTATAGACCTTTTTATCCTATTATAAAGATGTGGTTTGTATTTGTTTAACTTGTATATGGTAAGATAACAGTCTTTTAATACAGTGTCCTACACAGTCCAGATAATGGAATTGAATTTTGGATTCATTCCCTGTTTGTATTCTACAGATGTCTGTTTGAGGATCCACCCTTTTTCTAACCTGCATACACAGTTCACAGTCACATGTCTCCTTTGTTATGCATACAGAACATTGTGTGAGGAAATTGCAGAATTGGCAGTGCTATCAACAGCTGTATCATGCAAAAATTGAGGCAAATATCAAACGCAGTGACTGTTTGACTTTGTACACTGGTGATGAAATTAGCTGCTCCATTTATTAATATCATAATAAAATGTGTGTAATGTTTCAATGCTTTGAAGAACAAAGGAACTTCTCCTGGTAATCAGAAATGCATTGCAGAGACAGACTCTTATAGCAATATGGGCAAAGCAGCATACTGAATATGAATCTATAGATTCTACATTTGTCAGTTGTTTGGTTATTAATGGCAAGCTAATGTTCATGAGTATAACCCCTGAAATGTGAAGAAGGTTTTGAAAACACATACAAGTATATCATGTATAATATTTGAATGATACATGGGCAGATATAATACAGTCTCACAGGTACAGTTTATTGATTTTAAGTAACATCAGTCTATTATTTTTCTAATTCTGCATTGTAGACATGCTAAACAGTAACAAAATATGATCATCCTTGTATGATACTTTGAAAACAGTACAGCAAAAACTTGTTTTTAAAAGAGTCTTTTGAATGATAGACTAATGTAAAACAGAGAAATACGATTTCACACTGGGAGCTTTGGAAGATATAAAAAATGGGCAGTTTTGGACAATTAAAGCCCACATTTGAAATTTAAATTACTTTGATTCATGTGTTAATATCACTATTTATCAGTTTATAATGCAAATTAAATCTTACAGTAGTAAATGTTACAAACCTAATTTCCTGGCAAATCAGATTTTAAAAGCATGCTCTTACAAAAACAGCTTTAAAGAGTTTATTTAAATGAAAATATTCTGAATTAACTTGGAATTTATTGATTCACCAGTACATATACGTATTATAATGTTATTTCTAGTATTGACTTTAAGCCGTATGTTTCAGTTACATGGGAGATTGTTGGAGAATAAAATTTAAAATGAGCACGTTATGTATATGCAATATGTATCATCTATGATAATATCTTAAGTGTTGTTTTAATGATGTGCAAGGTGACATTATTGAGCTTGTCACTCACTTTGCAAAAAACAATCAACACATTCACTGTGTCATGTAGCCCAATCTTGCTGGGCCAGATCTGATTCTCAAACAAGAATACATGTTTGGGGACAACTTGCTAAAAAGTTTGTAGTCAATAGTGGAGACATCCTGTACTACAAATGCTACACGCACAGGGCTTCTTCTTAAATACCCATCCCCAGTTCCTTCAGTCTGTGAAGTTTAAACTGAAGCTTAATGATTAATTTATACATTTTATTGAGCGCTGCTGACAGAAGAGTCCTGTAATTAGTTCTACATGAGAAGTGCTTCTGTCTGCCTTCTAAAAAGCTTGGAAGGAGACGAGACATGATTTTCTCGGAGAGACACTTATACGTCCCGTGAGACGAGTCCACGCTTGTTACCGGAAATAAACAACAACAACAACAACATTTATTTATATAGCACATATTCATACAAACAGTAGCTCAAAGTGCTTTACATAATAAAGAATAGAAAAATAAAAAACA
Organism: Polypterus bichir lapradei; assembly: GCA_026402145.1. Classification (NCBI taxonomy): domain Eukaryota; kingdom Metazoa; phylum Chordata; class Cladistia; order Polypteriformes; family Polypteridae; genus Polypterus; species Polypterus bichir. Next base: position 31,737,242 of record JANRMT010062835.1, on the reverse strand, counting down.
CAATATGAAAACAAAATAAATCAGCATTAATTAACATCGAATAAGAGTAAGGTCCAATGGCCAGGGGGGACAGAAAAAACAAAATAAAAACTCCAGACGGCTGGAGGAAAAAAAATAAAATCTGTAGGGATTCCAGACCATGAGACCGCCCAGTCCCCTCAAAGAGTAGATGACAAAGTAGAATGTCGTAAAGAATTCAAAAATGCTGGCGTGGTACACATGCAAAGCAGGTTAGAGATAATAAAATTGCGAAAATTTGAAAATCTCAAAAAAAAAAAAAAGAAAAGAAAGGATCCAATAGCGCAAAGTAACGTAAATTATTACTCAGTGAAATAAAGGAACAGCAAGAAGATATCGAATATATTGTTCAGATTTAAACTTTAAGTTGGAGACTTGTAGATCGTCTAATTCGTGGAGCATGGACAAACATTTGAAAAAGTCGTTTTATTTATTAGAGAGAAAGAAATGATATTCACCCACAAGCAGTTTATACTTTGCGTTGTCACGATGTAAGTCCAAACACGGAATCAAAATTCAATGTGATCTTGAAGAAACGTTAATTCCAAATATTGTTTTTACTAAAGTTTGAAAGTAAAAGTGAAAATAATTTATATGTAACAATTCCCATGAAAATAACAATCTCTTAAAATTGTATATCCGGTTAACCAAACCTGGGGGTGGGCGAGCGAAGCGAGCAGGAAGCCCCCTTGTCTTCATTCTATAATTTTGATTGTTGCTCCACTATATGTCATAACGGCGAACAGAATCAGGATAGGTATTGTGGTCTAAGTGTTAAAACGCTGCAGTTATTCTGGCATATCATGTTTGCATTTCCAATTAGACAGTAATGTTAACTTCCTTTAGTTATACGTTTGAATGTGCTGTGAGACAGTGGATGCTGTGCAGTCTCCTGGTGTTGCTAGCAAGATTTGTTGATTCAGGTGATTTGAGTACTGAAATCTGAATCTCCTTTGGCTCTTCATTACCATCTCTCTTAACAACAGTACATTTCATCTCCTTTTGACAGGTTGTGACACATCATTTACATCAGATGCATATTTAGCAATTTATATTTTCACAAGCATAAAAATGTATCATAATTGGAAGCTTGCTGTGATTAATGCAAGAACTAGTGCTTTTTGCAGTTCAAAGTAACATCCCTACGTTAAGCAATGCCTTCATGAGGACTGGTTTAGAGTTGTGACACCATGTGAGCCATCTAATTGTTCCCACCCAAATTTAAGCAAACTTCACTCATGGTAACAATTCCCACATGTAGCCTTTGCGAGATAGACTACTGTGCGTGTGCATTACATGCTATAATTTTAGATTTTCTTGACCGTGAAGTTTGGATTGTGTAACTTATAGTACGATATGTAAGATTTTTGTTCTTGCTTGTATGTTGCACAGTTTATCTTAAAACAGAGCAGTTTAATGTTTAAAATCAATGTCCTGTAGTTCAATTTTGATTAGTGTTTCGTTTCCGTAGGAATTCATGTTTAGTTTACATTAAGGGGAAGTACCAGTTTTTGTTCATGTTTATGCACATCTCTCTATTATAAAAATAAAATCTTGAGACAAGACTACTGCCAAGAGATTTTTTTCAAGTGCTGCGAGACAAGACTATTACCAAGAGATTCTTTCAAGCAGGGCTGTGGAGTCGGAGTCGGAGACAATTTTGGGTACCTGGAGTCGGAGTCGGCAAAAAGTTAACCGACTCCGACTCCTACTAAATTTAAATGGGAATTAAAAAAGTAAGTTGAAATGTCCCAATTCACAAACAGTCATAATGAACTACTTCTCTGCTGTAAGAATAAAGCCCAATGCATGCAGTGCATAATGTTACCACAAAACGAACATGTCAAGTAACCATGAAGCATGCTTTTCATTGACTGTATGCGTCACTATATGGGATGTAATGCACAGGTAAGGTGCGGCACCGCTTTCCATTGTGTCGTGTTCCACTGTTACAGGGAACTGTGAACCTAGCCTAAAGCCCCCCATACATTTACAGATGCACAGATGTTTTTAGTTCATATAGTTAAGCTTTTTTTTTTTGTTTTAAAAGTTAAAACTACCAAAGAATGTGGTTTGTATTTTTGAACCAATACATTTCCTGTTCCTGATTTTTATGCCTGCTATTACTATCCAGACACTTGTTTTAAAAAAAAAAAAAAAAATAAAGAAAACCTTGTTTTCATTGTGTTTGTCTTTAATCTGGCATTATAGTAGAGTGTTGGCTTCCTAGCCAGTAGTTCTGTGGTGAAATGACATGTATGTTGCCTTCCTTTCCTTCAATGGATGTAGAAAATACATTAGCATAGTATATACATACAGAGGAGTCGGAGTCGGAAGATTTAGAAACTGAGGAGTCGGAGTCGGAGCATTTATCTACCGACTCCACAGCCCTGCTTTTAAGTCCAGCCCTCCTCTGAACCATTTTCATCCACATACACGGTCCTCTCACCTCTCATTCATGTGAATGCTTTTGTTAGACACATTTCCTGTGCTCTCAGCTCTTATAAATTTTTTACATTTTCCTCACTTTGTTACCAGTAAAAGAAGACTTATTATGTCCAAATCTTATTGAAGAAATTCATCCAGAAATGAATACATGGGCAATCCTAGCAGTCAAATGAATTAACGTGAAAATTGTCGATAGGTTACATGGCAAATTGGTTAAATGCATATCAATAGGCCAGGGGTGCCCACACTTTTTCAGCTTTTTATACCGAGTATACTTTGTATGTTGCCGTACCTTGCATAACTGAATAACCTTTATGGCACAAGAACAATTCAATACATTTATGGACACTACAGTATTTGGATTTAATAATCTTCATGTGGGAAAAGGCTGACTCGCATAAATAAGTAGAGCCGAATAATACAGTCAAGGAGCTTTTGAATTCAGCCGAGTGAAAAATGACGGCTGTCCGTTAACTAGGATTTTAGCTCCCTCTCCTTTCTCTTTCTCAGATCGCTTTTCGGATGGAAGTCAGTTTCGTAGTTTTTATGAACAGTTCGAAAGTGCCTTTCCACATTTTCTTTCTTTGGAATAGCTATGATAGATTGACAGATCAGACAAATGCATTTCTATTGTGACATTGTGAGAAAAAAAATCCTCTTCCAATTCCACATCCAGTCCATACCCTCCCCAAACAATTTTGTTTGAAATCCCTTCTTTAGTCGATATAAATTGGAAGGATAACTAGATCACAGCCGGAGTTTTGCAGTAGCTAGCGTGTTTGATAATGTGTGCAGGATGACCAGTGTGTTAGAAGAAAAGAGATCTCCGACTGGCCGCCCTGTATGTCAATGAAGTGGCAAATGTCATAGGGAGGATATATGATAGACTAATGTTTAAAAAAAAAAAAAAAAAAAAAATTACCTACACTACCTTTGCGATTGACGCATTGGGCACCCTGCAATAGACTATGCTGTTGAACAATTCTGACATGTAAAATTTTAACGGGCGACAAGAAAGGTAATGTAGTACATCTTTTGCAGATAACGTTAGGCACAAAAGAAGATCTTGATATGCCATTCGTATTAAAATGTTTACAGTTTTCCGTTAGAATAGCTTTTGCTATGACAATTAACAAATCACATGGACAAATATTCGAAAAAGTCGGTTTATTTATTAGAGAGAAAGAAACAATATTCACGGGCAATTATACGTTGTGTGTCATGATGCAAGTCCAAACACGGAATCAAAATTCAATGCGATATTGACGAAAAGTTAATTAAAAAAATTGTTTTTACTGAAGTTTTACAGTAGAAGTTTAAAAAGTATTTGCGTGTTAACTTCAAAGCCAAACAGAACGAAAACGTTTAATTTAACGAATACTTCTAATGCAACATGAAACAAATTTCTTTCAATTATTATGTTTTACTATTTTTTATTATGGTTAATTACTCGCTGTACTGTAAAATAGTTACAGTAGTTCTATTATGCATATGTAACAATTCCTATTAGAATCACAATCTGTTTAAATTGTACATCCACTTTCCCATACGTGAGCAGCAGATCCGAGAAGTGGCTAATTCGTATTGCCCGCCCAGTGTTTGATGAGCAAAGCGAGCAGGGGGCAGAGCCCCCTAGTGTTTACAAAGTAAATCCTGTACAGTGATCCCCCGCCTATTGCTGAAGTTATGTTCCAGACCCATTAGTGATAGGTGAAAATCTGCGATATAGAAAGACCATATAAATATTTTTTTTTTATAGTTTAAGCCTTAAAATACTCCTCACACATGCTTTAAACACATGTAATTAAACACATGTAAATATTAAAACACACTTTGTAAGCACACGATATGTGGATGTCGGGCTAAGGATATGAGTAACATAATAATAATAATGTAGCATACCGTCGATTCATTCAAACTGTAATGGTGAGTGACATCCACGTAACACCTTCCTTCCCTTCTTAGAAGATGCAGGACACTTGGGAGCCATTGTAGGGCTTAAAACAAAACGAAAACCACAACAATCAGTCCACAAACAAGGTACGCGATACGCAGAGAACTGAGATGCGTCGGGGACCTACGCTCGTTGTTCTTGTGAGATTACACCACGTTAGCAGCAGCCAATCAGAGCCCAAGAGAATGAAAATTTCGCTCTGATTGGTTGAGTCTCCTTTTTCAGCCCATAACAGGCCTTGTAAGAAATCATCTGGGTACTGTAACGCGAAACACTTTGTCTACCTATAGCGGGGGATCACTGTAGGCCACTTTGAAATGGTTTACAGTAATCCCTCGCAATATCGCGCTTCGACTTTCATGACTTCACTCCATCGCGGATTTTATATGTAAGCATATGTAAATATATATCACGGATTTTTCGCTGGTTCGCGTATTTCTGCAGACAATGGGTCTTTTAATTTATGGTACATGGTTCCTCAGTTGATTTTCCCAGTTGATTTCATACAAGGGACGCTATTGGCGGATAGCTTAGAAGCTACCCAATCAGAACACGTATTATGTATTAAATAAAACTCCTCAATGATATAGGATATGCTTCCCGTGCGGTGCTTTGATTGCTTAAAAGCCCGAACGGCACCTATTGATTTTTGATTGTTTGATTTTCTCTCTCTCTCTCTCTGACATTCTCTGCTCCTGATGGAGGGGGTGTGAGCAGAGGGGCTGTTGGCACACTGGCCTAGAGGATACGGACACTCCTCTAAAAAATACTGAAAGATTATCTTCACATTGCTTCCATTCTTGCGCATGCTTTATCTCGCAGTGCTTCACTTACTTAAAAGCCCTAATAGCACATATTGATTTTTGATTGTTTTCTTTTTCTCTCTCCCTCTCTCTCTCTCTCTCTCTCTTTCACATTCTCTGCTCCTGATGGACACTCCTTTGATGAGGAAGATATGTTTACATTCTTTTAATTGTGAGACAGAACTGTCATCTCTGTCTTGTCATGGAGCACAGTTTAAAGTTTTCAAAAAGGGACAAATGTTTGTTTGTAGTGTTTTAAAGTCCCTGTCTCTACAACCTCCTGTGTTTCTGTGCAAATCTGTGACCCAAGCATGACAATACAAAAATAACAATATGAACATATGGTTTTTACTTCACGGTTTTTAACCTTTCGCGGGGGGTTCTGGAACGCAACCTCCGCGATTGAGGAAGGATCACTGTACTCATATTTACGCTGTTTGATCTCAGTAATACTTGCATTGATAATTTTGATGTTTTTTGTATTGTTTTTACTTGAATGCTTCAGTTTTAAGTGAATAAGTAGCACCCATTTTACTTAGATATGTTGTTTCCATTAATGTCATTCATAAGTAATAATTAATATCCTATCAACAGCAGCAAGCTGGAGCTAGTATAATATAAGTCTTTTACGAAAACATTTTTGAAGGATGCAAAATATTGTCTTTGTATCATTATTGAGAAAATCCCAGAAAATATCAAAATATCACATTTTGTCAATATCACACACACCATGAGCACATGGTAAGAAAAATCAGCACGTAGACTTATTTTGCTCAGCAGGAAGAATCCCAGCCCACCACTTTATGTCAGTGGGTAAGTGATGTAATATACTATCTGAAATTGGGAAAAAAATCATTTTCTCAAAGGATCTGTTCAAAGCTTTTTTAAAAATATGGCAGGATCTAATCAATAACAGTTTAGAATTCGCTTCTATATCAGGGTAAAGGATACTCTTCCTTCCTTGTTGCTTCAAAGATTTGCTTTGTTGGCTGGCTCTCCTCTCTTTCTTTTGGGTCGGGTTGAATTTTGGTTTTATTAATTTTGATTTGATTGTATGATTTTTTATTTTTTTTGCTTTTAAAAAATTTTAAATTCTTAAAGTAAAAAAAAAAAAAAGAAAAAATGGGTTGTCAATGATGATTTTATTTTTTTAGAAACCCTATGTTGAAATCCCACTACGATTGTGTAACTTCCTGTAATTTGTTACACTGAATGAATCCACATGTCCATCGCACATTAAATTTGGGTCTTTCATTGTAATTTGAAATTTATGAATGACAATACTAGTTTAGCTGGACAACTACAGTATTTTATTGATATACCATTATTTTAAAATTGCTCTTACTGTTCGTATTTCTATATTTTATCTTCTGTTACAGGAAAAGGCAAAATAAGCTGGTTAAAGGGGTGTCTTTTTAGCTAGTATCAAATATTTATAGTATCATGAAATTTCACTGGTATTGCTTTTAAATACAAGAATTCTGGTATCATGGCATCCCTAGATTGGGGGCACTGGTGGGTCCGACACGACATTTTTTTTTTTTTTTTTTGTTGATTTTTGTGACTTTTCTCATTGGCTTTTTTCTTCATTGTGTTTTAAAATGTTAAAAAAAAAAAAAAAAAGCGAGGCAGAACAAATTTGCCTGTTGTTCTGCCCTCCTTTTCAAGTATTGTGTTTGATTAAGGAATTATATCAAAAAACTACATTTATTTTACACTTTGTCATGCCTATTTCATTTTGAGCTTGGCCTGACCTGAACAATTACAGTGCATATACATCAAAGAGTTGTCTTCTATTGATCAGTGTCAAAAAAGCCACATGAAATCCATTGTGATTCAGTGCTATTTAGAACATAATATAAAATCTGCTGATGGGTTGAATATGTTTCATAGTCCCTGTACATTGCTGTGCATAGCCTCATAATACTAGCTCTAGCAGCAGGAAGTTGGCTGTTGAACCAGTTCACACTGTGCTCAGCTGAGCACGCCCGTCACATTATTTGGTTTGTTATTTAAGATTTTCCCCTCAGGGACAGAAATAATGGACTTTCTTCTGACCCTGGAAATAGCCCCGGGATGAGACTGAAACTTCTCTTTCTGCTTAACAGGAAGTAGTTTGAATAAAATCTTCCTGGAAGGGAAGAAGATTGGACTGATGGAAAGTGAAAGGAAGAGGGTTGTTACAAAATAGTGCTCCTGCAACTAAATAAACATGGCTTAGAAAATGGATGTGTAGAACAAAGTGGCATTTCACTTTTTTCTTTAATAAGACATATAAGGCTTTCACTGAAGTTCTAATTCATGAATATTTAAATCTGTGAATACATACTTAAACCCATCCTCAACCAAACTGAACTTAGGCAGCTAATTAACATGTTTCTCAGTAAAACTGCTGAAGTGGTCCTTTTCCCTTGGTATTAAACATCTGGGTCTCTCAATTTATAAGGGTTTTAATCACAGTCAAATGACTCCCTTGACAGTTCATCTTAAACTCTGAGATGTTTGCTGTTGGAGTGTTTCATCTTCTGATCTTTCAGGAAGGAAGCTGACCATAATTCACCTTTGAAAGCCTTAATGCCTAAAACTGTTATCATTTATTATTTAAATGCCAGACTTATTCACATCCAAGAAACCAAAAGTATAATGGCACTACCTTGCTTTAAAACCGAGAAGTAGTAAATACTGTCTGCTTAATGAATAAACTCAGCTGGAGATTCTGCTTTGTGTTGCAGACTCCCTATTGCTTAGGGTGTAGACCTCAGTTATAGACTTTAGCA
>JANRMT010062835.1:31716413-31729232 GCA_026402145.1 Polypterus bichir lapradei | reverse complement strand
AGTTATAGACTTTAGCAGTCCTCTACTTCAAGTAGAATTCCAGTACCAAGTCCAAGTGTTATTAGATGACCTGTAATGGTCTCCAGCCTTGCTTAAAGAACGCAAAGTGCACAAGAAAGGGTGATAACAATGATATATTGGTCTTGCCAAAGCAAGAATTAACTGATCACTTACCCATGGTAAACTATTTAGTAACTGTGGATCCCTGTGTAAAACCTTGAAAAATAGCTCTTGGGAAAGACACAGTGGATGCAGTCCTGATCCTTTTGAAGTGAAATTATGTCTGACACTAAGTATAAATGTAAAAACTGAAGCAGGGTCCATTAATTTTACATTTGATAATTCAAACTGATTTATTATTTGCATGCTATAGTCCTGATGATCAAATGTGATTTTTTTTTTTCCTTCTGTTATCCCTTGTCTAACTTGAAACTAGTTTCCTACATTTCTGTGTTTTGTAAGAACACATTTTCTTATGGCTAAAGTAATCAATGTATGAGTAATGCCTCTTTTGGCATTATTGTTAACACAAATCACCCTAATTCTCACTTGTGGTGTTAAAGAATTCAGTCCTTTGTTGCATATCCCTTGCACACAATGACTGCTTCAAGTTTGCAATTCATAGACATCACCAGGTACTGCATATCATCTGTGGTGATGCTCCACCAAGTCTCTAATGCATCTTCAGCTCCTGCTTGTTTCAAGGGTGTGATCCGTTAAGTTTTCTCTTCAGCATATGGATGACCTGCTCAATTGGATTTAAATAGGGCATTCATGATCATTATCTTGTTATAGGATGAATCATCGTCCAGTGAGTTTGGAGGCATTTACTGGAATTTGAGCAGATGAAATGTTTCTATACACCTCAGTATTCATTATGCCGCTGCAGTCAGCAGTTCCATCGTCAGTGAAAATACAGTGGTGTGAAAAACTATTTGCCCCCTTCCTGATTTCTTATTCTTTTGCATGTTTGTCACACAAAATGTTTCTGATCATCAAACACATTTAACCATTAGTCAAATATAACACATGTAAACACAAAATGCAGTTTTTAAATGATGGTTTTTATTATTTAGGGAGAAAAAAAAATCCAAACCTACATGGCCCTGTGTGAAAAAGTAATTGCCCCCTGAACCTAATAACTGGTTGGGCCACCCTTAGCAGCAATAACTGCAATCAAGCGTTTGCGATAACTTGCAATGAGTCTTTTACAGCGCTCTGGAGGAATTTTGGCCCACTCATCTTTGCAGAATTGTTGTAATTCAGCTTTATTTGAGGGTTTTCTAGCATGAACCGCCTTTTTAAGGTCATGCCATAGCATCTCAATTGGATTCAGGTCAGGACTTTGACTAGGCCACTCCAAAGTCTTCATTTTGTTTTTCTTCAGCCAATTAGAGGTGGATTTGCTGGTGTGTTTTGGGTCATTGTCCTGTTGCAGCACCCAAGATCGCTTCAGCTTGAGTTGACGAACAGATGGCCGGACATTCTCCTTCAGGATTTTTTGGTAGACAGTAGAATTCATGGTTCCATCTATCACAGCAAGCCTTCCAGGTCCTGAAGCAGCAAAACAACCCCAGACCATCACACTACCACCACCATATTTTACTGTTGGTATGATGTTCTTTTTCTGAAATGCTGTGTTCCTTTTACGCCAGATGTAACGGGACATTTGCCTTCCAAAAAGTTCAACTTTTGTCTCATCAGTCCACAAGGTATTTTCCCAAAAGTCTTGGCAATCATTGAGATGTTTCTTAGCAAAATTGAGACGAGCCCTAATGTTCTTTTTGCTTAACAGTGGTTTGCGTCTTGGAAATCTGCCATGCAGGCCGTTTTTGCCCAGTCTCTTTCTTATGGTGGAGTCGTGAACACTGACCTTAATTGAGGCAAGTGAGGCCTGCAGTTCTTTAGACGTTGTCCTGGGGTCTTTTGTGACCTCTCGGATGAGTCGTCTCTGCACTCTTGGGGTAATTTTGGTCGGCCGGCCACTCCTGGGAAGGTTCACCACTGTTCCATGTTTTTGCCATTTGTGGATAATGGCTCTCACTGTGGTTCGCTGGAGTCCCAAAGCTTTATAACCTTTACCAGACTGATAGATCTCAATTACTTCTGTTCTCATTTGTTCCTGAATTTCTTTGGATCTTGGCATGATGTCTAGCTTTTGAGGTGCTTTTGGTCTACTTCTCTGTGTCAGGCAGCTCCTATTTAAGTGATTTCTTGATTGAAACAGGTGTGGCAGTAATCAGGCCTGGGGGTGGCTACGGAAATTGAACTCAGGTGTGATACACCACAGTTAGGTTATTTTTTAACAAGGGGGCAATTAGTTTTTCGCACAGGGCCATGTAGGTTTGGTTTTTGTTTCTCCCTAAATAATAAAAACCATCATTTAAAAACTGCATTTTGTGTTTACTTGTGTTTTATATTTGACTAATGGTTACATGTGTTTGATGATCAGAAACATTTTGTGTGACAAACATGCAAAAGAATAAGAAATCAGGAAGGGGGCAAATAGTTTTTCACACCACTGTAAGTGTGCCAGTACCTGTGGCAGCCATACATTCCCAAGCCCCAACCACCTTGTTTAACTGGTGAGGTGGTATGCTTTCAATCTTGGATAGTTCCTTTTCATCTCTACTTTTTGCTCTTTCCATGACTCTGATGCAGATTCATCTTTGTCTCCTCTGTCAACAAGTCTTTTTTTCTAGAAATCGGCAGGCTCTCTTTAAAGTACTTTTTTGCAAACTAATCTTGCCATCCTGTTTTTGTGGCTAACTAGTGGTTTGCATCTTGCAGTGTGACCTCTGTGTTTCTATTCATGAAATCTTCTGTGGATAGTTGTGTCTGACACACACACACCTGCCTCCTGAAGACTGTTTCTGATCTGTTGAACAGACATTTGGGGTGTTTTCTTTAATATAGTAAAGATTCTTTTGTCATCAGCAGTGGAGGTCTTCCTTTGCTTTCTAGTCCCTTTGCTATTACTTAACTCATTTTGTGTGTTCTTCTTAATGATATTCCTAACAGTTAACCCAGCCACAGGGGATGCACAAACCAGTGTGTTTCTTCGTGCCGGTCCCAAGCCCGGATAAAGGGTTACGTCGGGAAGGGCATCCGGTGTACAATTTTGCCAAATCAATATGCAGACAAAAATAAAAATATACATATCGGATCGGTCGAGCCCCTGTTAACGACGACCGCCACCAGTACTGTTAGCCAACAGGGTTCTGCCGGAAATTGGGCTACTGTTGGCCGAAGAAGGAGAAGAGGAGGGGGGAGATGTGTCCAGAGACAGGAAGAGAGGAGGAATGTAAAGAGAGTGGAACTGAGGGTAGGAACTTTGAATATTGGCAGTATGTCTGATAAGGGAAGAGAGTTAGCAGATATGATGGAGAGAAAGAAGGTTTATATATTGTGCATGCAAGAGACTAAATGGAGGGGGAGTAACGCCAGGTTTATCGGAGGTGGATTCAAATTGTTCTATCATGGTGTGGATGGGAGGAGAAATGGGGTAGGAGTTATTCTGAAGGAACAGTATGTCAAGAGTGTTTTGGAGGTGAAAAGAGTGTCAGGCAGAGTAATTATTATGAAGCTGTAAATTGGAGATGTGATGATGAATGTTGTTAGTGCATATGCACCGCAAGTTGGATGTGCAATGGGCGAGAAAGAAGATTTTTGGAGTGAGTTGGATGAAGTGATGAACAGTGTACCCAAGGGACAGAAAGTGGTGATTCGAGCGGATTTCAATGGGCAGGTTGGTGAAGGGAACAGTGGAGATGAGGAGGTGATGAGTAGGTATGGTGTCAGGGAGAAGAATGAAGAAGGTCAGAGGATAGTGGATTTTGCCAAAAGGATGGATATAGCTGTAGTGAATACGTATTTTAAGAAGAGGGAGGAACATAGAGTTACATACAAGAGTGGAGGAGGATGCACACAGGTAGATTACATCCTATGCCGAAGAGCTGATCTGAAGGAGATTGAAGTCTGCAAAGTGGTGGTAGGGGAAAGTGTAGTTAAGCAACATAGGACGGTGGTCTGTAGGATGACGTTGGAGATCAAGAAGAGGAATAGAGTGAGGGCAGAGCCAAGGATCAAATGGTGGAAGCTGAACAAGGAAGGCTGCAAGGTTGAGTTTAGGGAGGAGGTGAGACAGGCACTGGGTGGCAGTGAAGAGTTACCAGACAGCTGGGAAACTACAGCAGATGTAGTCAGGGTGACAGCAAGAAGGGTGCTTGGCATGACATCTGGAAAGAGGAAGGAGGAAAAGGAAACCTGGTGGTGGAATGAGGAAATACAGGAGAGTATACAGAGGAAGAGGATGACAAAGAAGAAGTAGGATAGTCAGAGAGATACAGAAAGTAGATAAGAGTATATGGTGATAAGATGCAAGGTGAAGAGAGAGGTGGTGAAGGCTAAAGAAAAGGCATATGATGAGTTGTATGAGAGGTTGGATACTAAGGAGGGAGAAAAGGACCTGTACCGATTGGCTAGACAGAGGGATCGAGCTGGGAAAGATGTGCAGCAGGTTAGGGTGATAAAGGATAAAGATGGAAATATACAAGCGAGGAGTAGGGAATCCATTCCCAGACGGGTTTATCCATTCCCAAGAATTCGGGAATCCCGCATGTCATTCCCGGGAATCCCGGGCTCTCGGGGATGACGCAGTGCATGGGCATCTCGCATGTGAACGGTTTTAGAACGACCGACACTTATTTTTAATAAAACTACTGCAATATGTTGACACCAATAAAAGACTGACCTTATCTACAAGCAGTTCATGCTGTCATATAAGTAAATGAATCTAGTTCAGGGGTGCCCACACTTTTTCGGCTTGCGAGCTACTTTTAAAATGACCAGGTCGAAATGATCTACCTATGTTAAAAATGCTATATTATATATATATTGCATAGTTTTACTGTCAAATAATGCGAAGAGTACGCAACACGTGTTTCGCCCTTTACGTTGCGCCACGACGTGTGGTTCGTTTATTTGAAAGCATGTAGATCGGGGTAATTACATTTATGGCATTCATAGTCTGAATCACAGTCTGATTGTATGGGTGGTTACCTACCAGGTAACGCTTGTGTCAGCAAACATCCACCACGTTGCCCTATTCAGTTGCGAGAAGCAGATCATGGAATGTTGCAAAGTTTTACTGTCAAATAATACAAAGAGTACGCGACACGTGTTTCGCCCTAATTCTGGGCTCATCAGACGTACACACTCACTGCACCCCCTCTCGGGAATCGAACCTCAGTGGTCAGCGTCAGAGGCGAAGCCACGGCGTGTGGTTCGTTTATTTGACAGCATGTAGATCGGTGTAATTACATTCATGGCATTTGAAGTCTGAATCACAGTGTGATTGTATGGGTGCATGTGGGATGACCAGTGTGTTATAAGGAAAGAGATCTCAGACTGGCCGCCCTTTATGTCAATCAAGTGGCAAATGCCAGAGGGAGGATATATGATAGGCTAATATTTAAAAAAAAAAATTTTTTTTGAATGCAACGCGATCTACCCGATCAGATACTGATACACTTGTTCTAAACAACGCCCGCGCTTGCCGTTCCTCTGAAACACTGCCTTTTTAGCTTTTACTGATGCATCCAGTTTCTTGTCATCATTCTGTGATGGCAAATTTCTTGGTACAGATAATGCGGATGCAACAGACTGACGCATTGCAATTTCAAGTTGCTGTTCAAAGCTGTTGTCTGACACACGTCAATGAAGTCTGCCCCATCCCAGCATTTGTGAGCTGTCGAGTACAGACTCGTCCCAGTCCACTATACTCGGTCTAAGTCGGAGCTGGGAGACTGACGACTGCTGCTGGTTGACTGAATCAATCTGTAAAACACTACACTGTAGGCCAAAAAAACCGTGCCACTTAATTATTTTCAACTATAACTCTGTTATTTCTTGATCGATTTTTACACTTTTACACACTATATATGCGAGCTTGGCCGTTCCCGGTTTCCCGTGAATTACAGCAGTTTCATTCCCGGGAATGCAGGAATGAAAAATGTCCAGAAATCCCGGGCTCCCGGTAATTGGGAGCTCGGGAATGGATTCCCTAGCGAGGAGGGTGTGTTGAGCAGATGGAAAGAGTACTTTGCGAGGCTGATGAATGAAGAGAACGAGAGAGAGAAGAGGGTGGATGATGTGGAGATAGTGAATCAGGAAGTGCAACGGATTAGCAAGGAGGAAGTAAGGACAGCTATGAAGAGGATGAAAAATGGAAAGGCCGTTGGTCCAGTGTTTAGGGAATGTGTTAATGGAATCTTGGAAAGTGAGAGGATGCCTGAGGAATGGAGAAGAAGTGTACTGGTGCCGATATTTAAGAATAAGGGGGATGTGTAGGACTGCAGTAACTACAGGGGAATGAAATTGATGAGCCACAGCATGAAGTTATGGGAAAGAGTAGTGGAAGCTAAGTTAAGAAGGGAGGTGATGATTAGTGAGCAGCAGTATGGTTTCATGCCAAGAAAGAACACCACAGATGCAATGTTTGCTCTGAGGATGTTGATGTAAAAGTTTAGAGAAGGCCAGAAGGAGTTGCATTGCGTCTTTATGGACCTGGAGAAAGCATATGACAGGGTGCCTCGAGAGGAGCTGTGGTGTTGTATGAGGAAGTTGGGAGTGGCAGAGAAGTATGTAAGGGTTGTACAGGATACTGTATGTACGAGGGAAGTGTAACAGTGGTGAGGTCTGCGGTAGGAGCGATGGTTGCATTCAACGTGGAGGTAGGATTACATCAGGGATCAGCTCTGAGCCCTTTCTTATTTGCAATGGTGATGGACAGGTTGGCAGACGAGATTAGACAGGAGTCCCCGTGGACTATGATGTTTGCTGATGACATTGTGATCTGTAGTGATGGTAGGGAGCAGGTTGAGGAGACCCAGGAGAGGTGGAGATATGTTCTAGAGAGGAGAGGAATGAAGGTCAGTAGGAACAAGACAGAATACAATGTGTGTAAATGAGGGGGAGGTCAGTGAAATGGTGAGGATGCAGGGAGTAGAGTTGGCGAAGGTGAATGAGTTTAAATAACATGGGATCAACACTACAGAGTAATGGGGATTGTGGAAGAGAGGTGAAAAAGAGAGTGCAGGCAGGGTAGAATGGGTGGAGAAGAGTGTCAGGAATAATTTGTGACAGAGGGGTATCAGCAAGAGTGAAAGGGAAGGTCTACAGGATGGTAGTGAGATCAGCTATGTTACATGGGTTGGAGATGGTGGCACTGACCAGAAAGCAGGAGACAGAGCTTGAGGTAGCAGAGTTAAAGATGCTAAGATTTGCACCGGGTGTAACGAGGATGGATAGGATGAGTACATTAGAGGGTCAGCTCAAGTTGGACGGTTGGGAGACAAAATCAGAGAGGCGAGATTGCGTTGGTTTGGACATGTGCTGAGGAGAGATGCTGGATATATTGGGAAAGGATGCGAAGGATAGTGCTACCAGGTAAGAGGAAAAGAGGAAAGCCTAAGCGAAGGTTTATGGATGTGGTGATAAGAGGACATGCAGGTGATGGGTGTAACAGAACAAAATGCAGAGGACACAAAGATATGGAAGAAGATGATCCGCTGTGGCAACCACTAACGGGAGCAGCCGAAAGAAGAAGAAGAAGATATTCCTAACAGTTGATTAAGGTAATCCTAATATTTTATCAATGTGTTAAATGGTTTCATTTTTGTTTTTTTATCCTCATAATGACTTCTTTGACTTTCATTGGCACAGCTCTTGCCCTAATGTTGAACAATAGCAATTACAGACTCTGAAAGTAGTCTATAGGTAGAAGCAAGCTTAGATATCTTAAGCCTGCATTAATGAAGCAATGAAATTCATTTGAGTAATAACAAACACCTGTAACAACAATTGTCCCAAACATTATGGTTCCCTGAAATGGGGGACTGTGTATAAAAAGAATTGTAATTTCTACAAACTGTGATAAATCCCCTTAAACTAAAGTCTGCAATGTGCACTTTAGTCACGTCTGAATTGTTTAATTTGTCATTTTAAACTGTGAAGCAAAGTGGTAATTCAAGGAAAAATGTGTGTTTGTCCCAAACATTACAAGCATTGCTTCTCTTAGAACTATCATTCAAACATTTATTGTTTACTTTATATTGTGCTATTAATTGCATTGTAAAGATGAAAATATGCAATAACTGTTGTTAGCTGCTGTTTTTCTTAGTAAATGACCAATATTTTCTTAGCTTTCACGGCTTGCTCAAAGCCACACATACAGCTTCCTATTTCTTACCGTGTTTTGTTACCCTGGAGATGTAACCGTTTATCTCTCAAAATGCATTGATGTCACAGCCTGCATGGCATTAGTGGTGTTATTGCCAAATCACCAGAAGTCCATTCACATTTTTGCTTGCATTTTAACAAGCAAAACAAGAGTTTCAACAAGAGTGCAAATGAGTCATGTAAATATGACTTTCTATTATGGTTTTAAATTTCAAATTCAGATTATTAATTTACATTTTTCAATTTTAATATTAAATAACTGCTTTCTTGCCATTTCTTTTTCAGAGAATCATGATTTGTCTAAGGGAAAGTAAAAAAAAATCTGAGGATCAAATTGCCTTTATTATCACACAGGCTACAGCTATGTTTTCAATTGCAGATTTCATAATGGTGATGGATGCACAGCAGGATACATGGTGACCCACCCAGGTTTTGCATTAGATTTTAGATTTTGCCTTTTAGTGTGGGTTGTAGTAATAAGTGAACATGAATTTTATAACCTTTTAATATGTATCTTTCTTATTTAAGCATATGTAATTAAACAAGGGACTTCCTTCTAGTAGATCACAATATTTTCTTGCTTAGGTGGCTTACGGCTGTTTATGCTGAAGTCACTTCCTAGCAATGAAATGTATTGTAACTCCATTTCCTCCTAGGCTGTAATTTCTACTGAAAACTGAATGCTTTGGCTTCTGGCCAGTCACAAGATTTCAGGAAACAAGGTAGCTGATTTGAGTGAAACAAATACTCGAAATAATTACTTACTGTATAAGAAATATCCCTCATTTATATAAGTGGTTTGGGGGAGGATGAGAGGGACAGAACTGTTGATGGTACAGGACAGAAGAGATTCCTGTTGACAGGAAAGAGATAGACAGACATTGGTGGCAAGAAACATCCTACACATGCTGCCAACGGACAGTTCAACCCATATGCATCATATTTTTGAAATGCAATGGGAGAGGCGTAAGCATGCCTGTGAGAGAATTACATTCTCTATAGAAGTATGTGGTGCATGCTTAGGGCAGTAGTAGGCAGTGATTCCTGGACCTGTGACATAAAGAGAGTGAGGCAATTGAGGAGGTGTCAATGGTGTCAGCTAGAAGACGCACAGTCTTAGAAGAGAAATCATTGGGCTGTGGTGAGCCCCATAATAGAGGAGGTGTAATGTCAGAGGTGGCCAAAGGTGACCCTGGGAATATTTATTTGTCATGTCACATACCCAGAAGCTGATAAAGTGACAGCCAGGAGGAGAGAGTGTGAGACATTTAAGTCAGGGCAGGATGTTAAGAGAGTTGGAGTACGAGAGAAAAAAGACATAGAGGGTGAGAAGGGGAATGCTTCAGTGTGATACTGTGTGCGGCTAGTGAACAAAGGAAGACACGTTCAGTAAATATTTAGGTGGACTCAGGGTGCCAAAGTGTTCTGTTTCTGTTCTGGTTATTTGTACTTTAAGTTATTTTTCTATATCCAGGATAGATCTTAATTTAGAGATTATCTTATTTTGCAAACTGTTACTAGTTCAGAATCCTACACACCTTTAAATGAGACAAAACACTCAAACATCAGAGACAAACGGCACTTAGCTTGACTTTCAATTATTTAACTCTTTAAAGTAAACAGCTGGTAAAACGCAGGAAGTCAGCACTTCATGTGAAGAACTGTTTGTACACCATGAACATGGGCAGTTTCTTTTCTGTGACCTAGGTTTTGGATTATTGTAGTTTCCACATGTTTTGGGTTGAAGAAAAGGTTCAAAGTCTGAAAGGCTTGATCGGACAGCAATTAAATGTTAACAAATCAGTAGACAGATTGTTGTTAAGTGATTATGTTTGCTTTTTTTATTATATTTTTCAAATTACAGTTATCCTGAGAACCCATTTTCCTTTCTCTCTCTCTATGTAATCGGAATATTCTACCAAAATCTGGGTTATGTATAAAATATTGTTTTATTGACCTTCAATGACATCTTGTTTTTTAAGTCTGTCTCTGGATATTTAAATTGAAAAGATCTCTTGCTTTAAAGCCAAGGTAGTTTATAATATTCCTAGTATAACCTTAGATACTCTCTATGTGTGTGTAAATTGCAAGTTCATGGCTACTATTCAGAAATCCTACATGGTTTAACTTAATAAAGGGGGACAATCCCACTGAATTTTCAAGGCAAAAAACACTTTAATTATTGACATTATTGTCTGTTTATGAAATTTGTTTGGAAATAAATATCTGGTATGTGCTTGCTTTGACAACTCAGTATTACCAATCAGCTGTCAGTTGCAGTTGTTTTAACTTTTAGTATTGTGCATTTGAATTAGTTAGTTGAAATGATAGCAAGATTTATTACATTTTAATAACGCACCATACATTGACCTGATAAATGATTGCAGGCTTTGTATTTATCCTCTGATTGTAATGAACATGGCTACAGATGCCCATCCAATCATCCATCCATTTTATAGCCAGTTTATCCAATTCAGGGACGCTGGGAATGGATGTCTTCATGGCAATACTAGGCACAAGGCAGATGACGTACACAGTGCACTGTTCTCACACACAAGTGCCTACAACGGTGGTGAAATGAGTTATTCCATATTTATTCCAAAATAAAATTAATTTTGTTAATTGTTTCAAATCATCCACTTTCTCCAGATATTCTTCAGCTTTTAATGCTTTGAAACATGAAGCAAGTCTGAATTTCTGTGGGAGCATGCATCGAGTGTGTGACCTTCATTTGTAGAGTTTTTCAAAGGGGTACAGAGTGCTGATATAATGAATATAAACTTAGATTTCAGCAGTGGAGCTGTTTTGGAGAAAATGGGGAAATTCGCTACTTGAGTGACATGTTGAATGCAAATGGAGATACAGGCACAGTAGCATAAGGTGTGGTGGAGAAATTTTGGGTGCTTCAGCCATTCTGACTTCTAAAGAAACTTCTCAGTCATTATAGAGTAAAAGCTTATGAAAGCTATGGTATGTGAGGAGTAGTATACCCTGTGTCATTGAGATGTGGCCAATAAAGGTAGAACATGAAATAAAGCTGAAAAAAACAGAAAGGAGAATGATTAGGTACATGTGTGAAATGTTGTGAAGTATGAAGAAGACAAATGCTGCGATAAAAGAAAGACTTGATGTGAAGGACACGTGTTGTACTGATGAGAAACAGATTAAGTTGGTTTGAGCATGTGGAGTGAATGGGAGAGGATGGCTGTATGAAAAGGTTCATCAAGATGAATTTGGAGGAGAAATTGCCCAAAGTGGAGCTGAAAGACACATAGTTTGAAGGTGCTGGATATTGAAAAGAATGGGTTTCAAACCAAAGAATGCCCGTTTCCAAGGAGAGTGCAAGAGAAGTTTTTAGGGGCACCCACCTAAACTGGGTAAACTTAGACAATGGCTGTTGAACTGGTGAAGATGCCTAACTATTGAACAACAAAGTGGTCTTTGCATTTTTTTTTTTTTCGCCTCGGCTTTAGGGAACACACAGTGACTTCTTGGCTAAAACAACAGACTCAAGAAAAATATGGATGTACAGTCTGCTTAACTGCTGTGCCACTCTAGCATTTGTTCAACCTGACCTTGGGTAAATAAGAAGCTGCACTTCAGAATGGGAGCCTTAATGACAACATTTTTGTCGAAAACTCAGCGAAGGTTGTCTGAAAGTAGACAGTCTCTGTCCAAAGTGAACTGAGGAAGACTTCACTACCAATATGAACAAAAGTATTCGTGGCACAGGAAAATTAGGGCAGTGCATCACAAACAGAGTAACCTAGAATCAAATTTCCAGTCTACTCGGCACTGAATATCTCTGACGTCCTTTGTATTGTAAACTTGCCATGTCTTTGTTAAGATGAAATAAAACTTTAAATTGTTACTAAGCAGCCAGTCAAATTAATTGCTTGTTTATTTTTAACTGTTACTGTGTAACACGATCAGTAATAGCTCTGTCAGGCTTACATTACCTTAATAGCAAGCAAGAGAGCCTTGTGACATTAGATAATGTTTAATGTCTGTCCCACTCTCACAGCTATACATCTAAGCAAAAAAGAACCTTAAGATATCATGTAAATTTTTCAAAAGAGAAAATGACACCCTTGTCTGTCTTGGGAGTGACCCACAGAGTGGTATGTGTTTTCTTTTTTTTTTTTTTTTTCTTTCCCCATTTATCATTGACTGTCCAAAATAAAATCCTACGCTAAATTAATAAAACACAAGATCTTGCCATCCACCACTACATCATTTAAGTTGTTTATGGGATTTTAAATTTTTTTATTTTTTTTTTAAAGTAAAATCTATTGTAGGTTCAGATAATTTATATTTTATTTTTTGCAGTTCAGTTATCACCACATCTAAAAAAAGATGCTTCAAAGACATAAAGGAAAGCAACTGCTTAAATACAAGTTAATCTTTGGTTATATACAAATTTTTAGATTTTTTTTTTCTAGCATTTTATGCTTTTTACAGGAAATGAGTTATGTTTCTATGTGAATTAAACGTAAATGGATGGCTTATTATATTCTGTAATGCATGGTGAATAAATTAGAAATGTACATGTACTTCTCCTTTGTGGATTGGACTATG
>JANRMT010062835.1:31681292-31711413 GCA_026402145.1 Polypterus bichir lapradei | reverse complement strand
AATTAATTAAATTAATCATAAATGTGAATCTATAAAAGAAAAGCAGACCACAGAAACTGTAGCACTTCTTTGACGCTTTGTGCCGGCAGTTTGCAAAACCAAACAGAAACTTATGTACGCACTGTGTGAGGTTGCCAGGAAAATGTGCATGGCTTTACTGCAAGTTTATTTTTTTATACATCTCGAAGTGAGCGTGAAAACGGGCATATGCAACATTTTTGTGCATATGCAACGTGTATACGTGAAGCCCCAGGTATTTATGGTCTGTATATTTGCCACCCAGTAATAAAATGAAAGTTGTGTGGATGTTTAGAAGATGCACGGATGTTTAGAATTACAAATAAATGAGGTTATGGTTGAATCCAATTTCTTAAAAAAAAGATTTGTTAAGGTGTATGGAAATGGTTTGAATTAGAAAAAGAAGCTTGGGTTCAATGTTTATCTTAACAATGTTGATTCTACCTACTAATGTGAGATGAAGGGTGGACCATCTATTCACATCTTTAATTTCTTTATAAACTATTTTTAACATTAATGTAATGTATTTCAATACAAAAAAAATATATAATCAATTAAAACACAATTGTTTTATTACCTTTCTTTTTGTTCATATTAAATGGGTAACCTTATGAAGAACATGTTGACTTTTTCATTAGGTGAATTGTTGTGAAAGGTACTCTTGAGAGTTTAATTTCAGAGCTTACAAGGTAGCAGATCAATCTTTAACATTGTTCTCTTCAAAATTATTTTAATTTATACTTTTCTTGAAGATATCTGATCTACACTTTTCTGCTTATAGAGATCTTTATTCAGTTGCCGTTTTAGATTTACTTTTTTCAGAAATTTTACTGAAATTTTTTTATTTCATTTTTGTGTATAGTTTAAAACAGTACAAATCCTTTTGCATTTGCTTTTTTATTTCTTCTTAACCAGGTCATGATTCATCATTTCAAATGCTTCAGTTGTGGTAGAAAAGAGACAATATGTTGGTTTTAAAGTTATACTTAGATCTTGCTGAAAAGTTTCTATTTTCAATGAAGTGTGTTAGATATAACAAATTTGGATTGAAAGTCTGTTTTTTTTGTTCTTACAGGGAAAGAAGAAATAGAATGAAGTAGCAAAGCAGTACTTCTTTCAAAAGACGTAAATTACGACTCAGTCATGGAAAACAATGTTCAGACCGTCTCCACTGGTGGAGGTTTTCAGCCATGGATGGCTGTCAATGATAACAAGGCTGGAATGGAAGGATTAGATAAAGAGAAGATCAACAGAATAATATTAGAAGCTTCAAAAGTAAGTATAATAGATATGTCAATTATAGTTTAATTTTCAAATTTTTATATTGTTTTATTTTATTTTGCCTCCTTAAAAAGGGATTAGAAAAAGGTTAAATAGACCTGAAAAAGTTGTATTTTTGTCAGGGCTTGAAGTTTTGCATGGGACTGCAGGTATCCCACCTATTCTTTAAAGAGCTCTTCCCATATTTTAAAATCCTATCCCAAATGGGAAAATCCCACTGTCCTCTCAAGATTCAAAAAAGAGGATGTGTTCATTATTGACACTTTTATGCCATTATGAAATTAGGTGAGAAATAAAATGACATGTTTTTACATGCTTTGAGAATTTGATGATGTGAACCAACAATTGTCAGAAAAACAGGTTTACAGAATGGCAATATTAATGGTTTTTAATACATCACCATACACATAGCCATGGTAGAGAAACTGAGGTTTCATATTAATCCTCATAATGTTATAAAGATGTCTACAGTTGGCTGTCCAACCATCTATTTTCTAATAGGTGTACCCATTTCACGGTTGTTGGGAACTTGGTATTGCTGAGTGCAGAATTTAATAAGCAAATGCAATCTTAAAAAAAAAATTATAATCTATGGTTAGGTTCAGAAGTGTGTATTATGTATATTTACAAATGCACACATGGTTGCAGAAGATAATATGGAATGTAATAGGACTGAATCATCTTCTTCTTCTTCTTTATCTTTTGGTTGTTCCCGTTAGGGGTCACAACAGTGGATCATCTTTTTCCATATACTCCTGTCCTCTTAATCTTGCTCTGTTACACCCAGCACATCCACGTTCTCTCATCACATCTGTGAACCTTCTCTTAGGTCATTCTCTTTTCCTCTTATCTTGCACCTTCATCCTTAGCATCCTTTTCCCAATATATCTAGCATCTCTCCACTGCACTTGTCTAAACCAACACAATCTTGCCTCTCTGACTTTGTCTCTAATCCTCTCCAATTTAGTCACACCAAATGCAAATCTTAACATCTTTAACTCTGCTACCTCAAGCTCTGTGCCACCATCTCCAACCCATATAACATCGCTGGTCCCACAACCGTCCTGATGACCTTCCCTTTCACTCTTGCTTGTACCTGTTACTCTGTACTATTGATCCCAGGTATTTAAACTCATCCACATTTGCCAACCCCTGCATCTTCACCACACCTCTGACCTTCATCTCATTTACACACATATATTCTGTCTTGTTCCTACTGACCTTCATTCCTCTCCTCTCTAGAACATATCTCCACCTCTCCAGCCTGCTTCCTACTCTCGCTACTGATTACAATGTCATCAGAAAACATCACAGTCCATGGGGACTCCTGTCTAATCTCATCTGTCAACCTGTCCATCACCATTGCAAATAAGAAAGGGCTTAGAGCTGATCCCTGATGTAATCCCACCTCCACCTTAAATGCATCCGTCACTCCTATTGCAGGCCTCATCACTGTCACACTTCCCTCATACATATCCTGTACAACTCTTGCATACTCTTCTGTAGAGAATGTAATAGGACTGAATAGTAATAAAAAACAGGTTTTACTTTTTGGAAGGGGCAGTAAAGAGGTGGATCTTCATTTTAAGTCTTAATGTTTAGAAACATACTCACATAAATATATGCCGTATTGCAAGATAATCTCAGAGAATATATAACACAAAGCCGGATGAATGTTCAACAAGTAAGATATAGCAGAGTCTTGAAAGCTAGGTTTATAGATTATTTTTTGTGATACATAGATGCCCGTGACCCTGTAGTTAGGATATAGCAGGTTGGATGATTGATGGATGGATGGATTCAATAAGAGTAAGCACTGTAGAAAAACACTTTACTATGTTTGATTTCCTTGAACTGAGTTTCCCCTTGGGATTAATAAAGGTTTATGTAATCAAATCTAATTTTGATTTGTGTGCCTGGGGCTTAAATATGATTCTAGAGAATACAGGAAGTCATTGCATTCTAAGCAGTGAGGACAGTGGCACTTACTGAGTAATTCCTTTACATTACAGTGTCCTTATTTTCCGTGCACATGCATATTTCTTCTGTAAATTAATTATTCTTTTGTGTAACTTAATGTTAAGGTAGCCTAATCAGTAGCTTGTTTCTTAAATTTCTAGGGTTCAAGGTTTTATGAGAACGAATTAAAGAAGGAGCAGCAGGTAGATCAAAGGATTGAGAAGATGATGCAACAAAAAGAGCTGATCACAGTGCAGCAATTAAGAAAAGCTCAGTTACTGGTAAGTTGGAACTAGCTAAGAAATATTTTTTTTAAATGCAGTATTTTGTGAAGAAGAGGTTGCAATGACACTGTAACAATGCAGAATTTTGACCCATGATTGTCCTAACTCGGAGATTAACCATGACTGTCTTCCATTACGTGGTTTGTGTCCCTTCCCTCTAAACTTGCATACTGTACTGTGTTTACTGTAGATTTTCTTCAGCTAGATCATTGTTCATATTCCATTGCCAAGAAGATAAAGGTGACAACAGCTTTTTCAAGCTGAAATTAGTTTTACTGGAATACAAAATATTATTAATTGTGTGCTATACTGCTGACCATTTAAGGTAGAGTGATTAATTTTACTGCTGTTGCTGCAAGGATTGGCTGTTGGTCTAGTCTCCTTAAATCAAAAAATCTCTAAATTGAATTGTCTTTTTTAAATATTAATTAAATTTAAATGCAACTGCCTTAAGAATGCTGTTTGAATGTAAATGCATACGAAGATGAGAACAACTATTTTGCCTAGCTGGTGCATACCTATCTATTTCTGACTTATTAAATGGCAAGATTTTCTCATTTCATATTTTTAAACTACTTTAGCAATACTTTTACAGTTACTGGCTCACTAACTTGGTTTTTAAATGAATCATTCGCTTTTGTTTTACATTCCATTAAAAGTTTTAATTTGATGTGACTTTAATATGCTTTTTCTTAAAATCACTCTTCAAATAAAAAAAATGATAAACATTCTTAAAAACAAATTATTCATTAAATAGTATAATTGTTCTTGAACATTCTATATAAAATTGAAGAATTGAATCCTGCACTGGGGTCATATAATATAGAGGAAAGAGAAAATGCCCCACCCCAGTATAATGCAATGCGGGCAAAAGAGTTTTGTTATGGAACTATCAGTTTCACTTAGCTGAAAATTTAATAAGACTTGAGGTGCGGTATTGAACCACACTTATTTTAAGAAACATAATAAAAACTATTGATGACAAGACCGATTATAGAATTGGGATAATTGCTTGCATCTCACATGAAAGGCTGAGCAAAAATAAATGAGGCAAAACTGACTTTTAATACATATGTAGCTGTTTCTTTTTTTGGTTTTCTCCAGAACAGGGGGTTAGTTTCTAGTTGATTTTACTATGAGTTTAAGTCTGTAAATTTGATGTAATGTCACGGACAATATTTTGATATCACAGCTTTCAATGAGAGAGGCACTAAGCCTTGTGAAATGAGAAAAATCTACCTATTTTTGTAAATTCTACCTATACCTTCAAGTCAAAAAGCTTGTAAAGTGTGAAAAATTATTGAATATTTGTAGTTACTGTTAATCAAAAATCAATAATATCAGTCCTAATAAATCCTCCCATCCATCCACAATTGAACTCGCCCGAAAGAAATGAATAAATAACAGAACCATGCATTTATAATTGGTTGGGGCTACAGCACAAGCTGAAGAAGGGTTTGATAGCATACTGCATTACTTTAAGACATACAGCCTTATCACTAAAATTAGGTATGTTTGTGTTATTCAAAAGCTGCTTTTTGTATTATGACATAATTTGATATTTTAATCAAACAAACTTTTGCCAATTTCTCTTTTTTTATTTTGTGTATGCTGATAAAAAAATAATGTATTTGACTCCTATTATATAGGATGTACTGTAGTATAGTCATAGTATTAAGTAATATTTAATGGCGGAAAGTTTTTGACTGCGCTATTGGGTATTGTCCAGAGGATTTATGAGGTAAAGCAATATGCATCTGCAGACTTGACTTGTTACATGGTGATTGCCAGTAGTTTTTTTGTTCAATGTGTAGCCTCCATGATATCTTCTTTTGTGCATTAATACATAGGTCTTCAAGCTAAACATATATTTTGTTGCATGTACATGAGTTTTGTTTTTTTTTGTTACCATAAATATATGAGAAACATGGAAGACACATTTTCTGAAATAGAAAACTACTACTTTTATGCTGTGCTTCCTCAATAACAGACTCATTGGTCTTTTGCAGACGTGAACACAAATGATAAAAGCACACAGAGCTCTTTCTCTTTGGAACTTTTTGATTAATACCATCCAAGTTTATAGAACAACTTGGGATGCAAAAATATTTCATAACTTTGTTAAATTTGAAAATAAAAATATTTCAAAAGAAGCATAATTATTAGAATATATCTATAATATTACTTTTGGCAAGTTTATATTGGGGGCCACGGCATCCTCATTGTCATCTAGTTGAGACTTGCACTAATGCAGTACTGGTACATTCTTATGGTGGGAGTTGGGTAATGATGTACTCCTGAGGCGTGAGAAATAGATTGAAATATATTTGCTATCACACAGTGTATTGGGGTGGAAAGAACTCCAAAGCAAAGAAATAGCACAGTGGATTTGACAGTACAACAAAATTTCATACATTTCCATTGTTAACAATCGGAATGGAAAGAAATATAAATTAATAGCAACACACAACACTTAAAATTAAACTCGGTTGTGTGGGGTGTTTGTTTATTGCTCCATAATCTCCTGTTGAGTCTCTCAAAACAGTAACAAAACATCATTAAAGGTTCATAAAATAATGCTTTCCTCTAGAATGTAGAATTGTACGCATGTTACTACTGCTTGCATTACAAAATTCAGTCCAAATAATATGCTATGTGCATTGATAGTCTGAGCCAAGGTTTTGTTACTGAAACGTAGACCTAATTATTAAAGGTATAACCAACAAAATAGTAAACTGAAAGATTACTAAATTTAAGAAGTCTTACCTTTTGTGTCTTGCTTTAATTTGTAGAAGGTTGAAACATTTAACTTCTAAACTTGTGCTGCCTTATACCCTTTAAATTGAAAATAAGGATGTAGTAAGTCTAAAGAGCAGGCATTTTTTTTAAAATATATATTTTTTAACTTTGTTAAGCTCCTTAGCACTCGACCCGAGAGTTACTCCGGCTGTGAAATCTGTGCTAAAAGCGCTAGTCCTGAATGTTACTCAGGCAACTGTACAGATGCGTCTTGCGCAAGTGTTAGAACCGAGAATCACTTGAGCTGTTAAAGTGCTCTCAGTGCTGCCATTCTTTGGAGAAATGATGCCTCGGTATAGCTAATTATGAAATATCGGCACTTTACCAACAATGAAGACTTTGATGAGAATACCCATCCAGCACCCAAAATGAAGAAAATTTGGGAGATATACTATACCAGACGATTTTAGTAAAATTTCGGAGCATTTACATTTCAGACTGATGTGAGCATCAATGAAAGTCTCATGGCTTATAAGGGCAGACTGTCATGGATACATTACATCGCATGAAAAAAAGCTTTATGCCAAATCTTGCTTTGTGAATCTCAAACGGGATCCATATGGAATTTGGTTCTGTACAAAGGGAAAGGGACAATGTTTGATCCGGAACACAATCAGTACGATGTTGCTACATCATTGGTGCCAACTTTATTGATGCTCAGCTGGATCAATATTACTGTGTAACCATGGACAATTTATATGTACATCTTGCTGCAAAGAAAGACATGCATGTTGAACAGTGTGTCCTAACCGTCGTGGCATGCCTGAAGACTCTGGTAGAGATAAATTAAAGTGAGGTGCTCTACTAGCTTGGCAAAAGGGTAAAGTGCATGCACTGAAATGGAAGGACAAGAAAGATGTTTGTCTTCTTAGCACTGCACATAATGCGGCTACAGTTACTGTACAGGCAAAAGGCAATAAGCAGGTTACAAAGCTTTGTGCAGTGGTTGACTACAAGAGCACGATGGGTGGTGTAGATCCTGTGGATCAAGAATTGACTTTCTATCTTGTTCTACTTAGGCAACAAAAGAAATGCTACAAAAATATATTTCATCATCTGGTGGAATAGTGCATTTGGAGTGCAATCGTGTTATATAAACAAACCGCTAGCAAAACTGTATCTCATGCAAACTTTACCTGCCAGCTTGTAGAACAAATCATTGCCACACATCCACCGTCCACACCGTCCACACACACATTCTGTTTGTCCTTCGTTATGCTTACATTACGGGCATTCACATGCTATTTCTATACATTAATCTAAAGTAAACTACAGTATTTAAATTACAGATGGGAATTATCAAACCTGTGTGTCCAAATGTGTTTAGGAGTATTTTCTCCTGTCAGTGGCCTGAAAAAATATTCCTTAAAAAGACTGAGAACTCTCTGTAGGGCAAGGTAGGGTCAATATTCAATCAATATATACATATCCATCCATCAGGTAGGGTCAATATTCCATCAATATATACATATCGATCCATCAGGTAGGGTCAATATTCCATTAATATATACATATCCACCCATCAGGTAGGATCAATATTCCATATGTTTTACTCATGTAAAAACAATAAAACATCCATATGGCTAATTTAAGATCTCAAGGAAATGTGAGGTATAGGAGAGAAAATGGAATACCCAGAAAATATGGAAACTGCACAGTACAGTGGTTCAGCCTGGATCCAAACTGACAATTCATGAACTGTAAGGCACGTTAATCACTGTGTTGCTGGATTCTCACTGTTAAACTGGCTAGGTGTTTACCATTTAGTAAGAATTCTATTTCTAGGATAAAACTGAAGGATTACTGCTTTTAGTTCAACATCTGGTATACTGAAGATGGAAACAGCTGCCTTTGATCTCTTGAGCTCTTTGTCATTGTCCATGATGTGGTCTTTCTACTTTTTTTTTTTTTATAAAAGCTTGTATTGGCTACTTGCCTTGTGTCTTGAGAGTTCATGGAGAGTGCTTGACAATGGAACTCAGCAAGTGTGTGAGGAAGCTCCTTTTCTACTGTATGTTGCAGAGCTCTGTTGTTGACAATTCCCTTTCAAATCAAATTTTTACTTTGCCCCCTTAGCTGGTTGATTTATTGGTCCAGAGCCAGATCATAAAGGCTGACAAGGAGTACAAATACACAAGGCATTGCTCACTAGTTATTAAGGAAGATGCTGAGTTTTCCTATTGGATTATGACTCATTTTGGGTGCCTCAAAAATATGACTTTTGAGAGATAATTGCTTTATAAATGTTTGCAAGATGTTGGTCTTCATTTTATTTATGCATATTTTGAAACCTGCAGTAGGCCAACAAAGAACCTAATTTAAACAGTTCAGTAACATGTTTACAGTGTTTCCCTAAATGGCTGTGTGTCAATCTCTCTCCTCTCTGGAAGCTACCTATTGAATTTTCTCCTGTTTTGTGTCAACCTGGTGTTGTATCCTTTACCTGGAAACTTGTTTTTCTTACAAATATGTTGCATTTCTTCACAATATATCCATTTTAAAGATTTTATTAGCTTAATGTTAACAAGTTTCATATTAGATTATTTTTCATTATTTTCTGTTTTGTGCTTTTTCAATTCTTTAACCTGGATATGTCTCTAGAAAAAAACTTTTCTAAAGCCTTCTCTTAATTTATTCCCTTTTTTAGCATGTACTTTGACAGAATGACTCCCATCATGCTTGTGGATAGTGTTTTGAATCCCTCATCAGTGATTTTCATTGCAAAGTGATGTGTCTTTTTTTTAAGCTCCGCAAAGAACAGTGCCCTTTTCCTATTACACAAAAGTATACTACACAAGAATCTATTCTCAGCCTAAAAGATCTGATGGAGCAGGCACATATTCCCACCATATGGTTTATTTAGTGTTATAATTTATTTGAAAATAATAAATTTTCTAATGTGAGTAGTAAATAGTAATGGATGACAGGGAGGTTAAGCAATTATTACTTCATTAAAATTCATCAGCATGAAATTAAAGTTGGTGGGACATAGAAATCACCCCACCAGAAATGAGATGAAAGTTTGACTTATGATTTGTCAGTTTTTTAGCCTTTTCTTGTGCAGTAGTTATGGATGACAAAATTGTCTCACATGGGTTACTTTTTTGACGAAATAGGAAATCTAAAATGATCATTGTAAGCAGCCATGCAGAGTTTATTTACAGATTATATTCCGTTTATCAAAGAATATCATCACTGGGCTTTTAAATACTATTGTTTAACCTAACAACAGTGTTGATTTCCCAATTTATAGAAATACAATCTAGGCTTTTATCTGTATTTATTTTTTAATGTTTTTGTTCATCTTAATCAGATGTGCCCTTTTAAATAGCCTATGTAAATATTACCTTTTTAATTGTTTTGCTACATCACATTTGGAAAACACAAATTTAATAATTTAACATAAGTTTACCTTGAGTTTTGCACTTGCCATCTACTTCATATCACAATAAACAATTTGCTTGAGCATTAGTTACATTCATTTATACAATGGAACATTTAAAGAAAAGCAGCAGCTTTATACTATTTAAATGTTGTCTTGCTTGTGCTGAGCTACATCTCCAAAAATTTGCTTGACTGTCACTGTCATGAAAATCCAAACCAGTTTTGCATAGTAGTAAGATGTGGGCTTTTTCAAATTAATTTGGGCTGTCTGCTGCTGACATACTGGCTGTACATGCAGTCCACATAAATAAAGATGTTTCAGTCTTAAATCTCTTGAGCTGATCATGAGGTAAATAAGGGAGGTCAGCTTCATATGATCACAAGACTGTTAAACACAAGACTCACGGTATTTGAACAACTTCTAGAGCTTTCCTTCTTTTCAAAGCACGAGTTTGCCACCACTTTGAAATTCCAGTCATATTTCAGGATTACCATAATTTTCTGACTAAGTATAAAGAAAGTTTCTGTATGCAGTTAACCCTTATGAAGATATACTTATCCATAAGTAGAGTATTTGTCATGATGACAGATTAGTCATACTGAAGGTTCTGAAATGAAATGTACTTCATTTGGGTCAGATGACTTAGCTTTTAAAAGTGTGAATGTTTAAACATTTACTTAAAGGGTTTGTATTTTCCTTTATGCATGTTCCTTGCAGTGTGTCCTGTGTTCTTATTCAGACTCAAACATATAGCAGCAGTGTATGGTTTTATAACTTTCATTGTCTTTTAAGAGGAATATCTTTCTTTTAATGTGTTCAATACCATTTAATTTATATTTTTAAAAGTGCTGCATTAAACCGGTTTTCATCTAGGAAATAATTAACCTTTGCTCTAGAAGCATTACATGATATTTTCAACAAGTTCAACCAATCTTACTGCCACAAAGTAATTTATATATTTTTTTATATTGTTTTGTTTCATGTGTTTTATTTAACTAGACTTTATTTATAATAGTATATTATCATTATGGTGTAAGGTGTCAAGAGGAGATACCCAAGAGCTACTTCAGCTGCTCATTTACTTTCCTTCATCCACTGTAATTTAAAAAAGGGGGTGGTAGTTGACATCCACCTATCCATCCACTCAGTTTTTGAACCAATATTAATCAATACAGTGGAACCTCGGTTCACGAACATCTCGGTACACGTACAACTCGGTTTACGACCAAAAAGTTCGCCAGACTTTTGCCTCGGTTCACGACCACACACTCGCTATACGAACAAGCCTGTTTCCCTTTCGGTTTGTGCATGCTGATGATTTCCGCACGTGTTGCATTGTTCTCGGTCAGACGTGCGTGCTTGCACGTGCGTGCATGCTTTCGCTGTGAACTCTTTGTGCTCTATTTCATTTCCCTTCCAGTTTGTATGCGCCGATTACTGTATTTAAGCACGTGTTGAGCCGCTACTTGTTCATTGTTCTCAGTCAGATGTGCGTGCTTTACCTGTGGTTTCTTTGTGCTCTCCAGTATTTTATGTGCTTTTGCAGTTAACCATGGCTTCTAAGCAAGTGAAGAGTGGTGAGAAGAAAGTTTTGCAGAAAATTGAAATCGAAGTAAAGAAAGAAATTATTGAAAAGTATGAGCATGGCATTCGTGTTACTGATCTTGCCGCCGAGTACAAGAAGTCAAAACCTACGATTTCGACTATTCTAAAGCAGAAAGAATCTATTAAAGCAGCTGATGTTGCAAAAGGAGTTACAGCGTTAACCAGGCAGAGGCCTCAAGTGCTGGAAGAGGTGGAAAAACTGTTTACTAGTTTACTCATTTACCAATTTGAGAACCCTCGTGCTTTCAAGCAGCACAATGTAAACAAAGCCAGACTGCCAGTAATGTGGAGGGCAAACACGAAGGGTTGGGTCACAAGGACTTTGTTTTTGGAATGGCTGCATGAGGCTTTCGCTCCCACCAGCTAAACAGCTAAAACACCAGAAACCCAAGAAATCACAAGAGAAAAAACACCTGAAGGAAAACATCCCTCCATCGCGGAGCCAGACTCTCCCTCAAAACTGTAACCTCCTCTCCACCCAGTTCCTCCTCACTTCATGCCAGAACTCGACTCATGCAAGGTTAGTTTTCTTGGTGGTTTATGGTTTTTGTATTACAGATTTTTCAAATGTTCATTTTTCGGTTTGTAGCGTGAATTGTTGCAGTGTTACTTATCACTTTTTTCAAATGTTCATTTCTTTTTTACCCCCTGTGCTTAAAACTCATTTAAAAAAAGTGTTTACAGTGAGTGGTTAGTAGCGTGATTTGTTGCAATGTTATGTTTCTTGGTGGTTTATTAAATTACAGATTTTTCAAATGTTCCTTTTTTTCCCCTGTGCTTAAAACTCATTAAAAAAAAGTGTTTATACAGCGATCGGCTGCAAGTCTATAGTGCAAACTCCTGCAGTGTTACTTTCTTGGTTGCTTATGGTTGGTTTTTAAATAAAGTTCGGATTTGTTCAAATGTTCCTTTTTTTTTCCCTGTGCTTAAAACTCATTAAAAAAGTGTTTATACAGTGATTGGCTTGCAAGGCTATAGCGTGAACTGCTGCATACAGTTCGTACATTCTGGAACGGATTAATTATATTTACATACAATCCTATGGGGGAAATTGCAGGTTCCACTGTATAGTATATAAGTGCAGTGAGCGATTTTTGGCAAAATTCAGTGCAAAGTAGGAAGCTATATTAGCTATATTTCCGTGCATTTTGGGTAATGTTGTTTATATAATGTCTCTCTATTATAAATAAATAAAAAAAAAAAAAAAAAAATCTTGGAAGGGAGACTAGATGTGATCTTCTGACTTCTCAGAAGACAATTTGACGTCCCACGAGAGACACTTCAACGTCACGCGAGACAAGGCAGTTAGACAACATTTAAAACAAGTTCACCGCCATCTAACCTAGCAGTTGTTGTAATGCTTTTGGCAGACCCGCTTCATGTGCTCCCAGCTCTTAAAACAACGGCAAGCAACAAGCAGAACATGCAGCTCGCCAGCAGTAGCAAGCCAGCAGATGATCCGACTGCTACTCCTTAGCACACGTTCAGCCAAACAATTCCCCTACCATACATCCCCAAACAATGCAAAGTGGCAAAAGGACAGCTGCTGTGCTGCTGTACAGGCTTTTAAATGATTGACGCACAGCGCGACTAGTAGAATACGCAGCTCGCTAGCAGATAATCCAACCGCTTCTCCTTAACATGCGTTCAGCTGCCCCCCCTTTCACAATGCGAGTAGTGTTATACGTCCTGCGAGAAAGAGATTTAACCATGCCCAGGGCCGGAAATAAAGGAAAAGTATAGTATTGTTTTTACAAAAGTTTTAAAGTAATACATGTTTCTCATTGGTCGACTAAAAATACTGTAGGATGAAATTAACCCTAGCCCACCCCCTTCTGGGAAGGCTGCTGGGTGATCCTGCGGTCTTGTGTGCATGCTATCATCCAGTTGACACTCGGAACGACCACCAGAGGGCGAACTGAGGGCGACAGCCAGTATTCTATATGTTTGAGCAGCACCGTGCCCCTGTTGCCAGGGTATCAAAGTTGCTTAGGTGAAACTCACATGAGCAAAGGGCAATATAATATATATAATGCCACAGTGTTATCATAAAGGAATTGCCTGTAACATAAACTGAATTAATTTTAAACAGATAATTATGTGTAAATGTGTATTATGAGTAAATTGTGAATGTTTGGTTTCTACTGTCAAGCATGAAAGAAATCGGTGCTGTGGCCTGCGGTTTCTTTGCTGATAATGGAGTTTTGAGTAATGATTTTGCCAAATGTATGCTAATTGTTACCAGTATCGCTATTGCAGTATACTGCAAGACAATACCATCCCTTTAGGATTATGGTTAGCTAGGATATACTTCATTCTTCATCATTATAGTGACACAAAAATTGTCTGGGATTGTGCTAGAATTACCTGATGGAGAAGAAAAGTGAAGAACAACTCAGGCTGTGGCTTGCCCAGGCTTTAGTCCACAATCCGATACAACTTGTATGGGAAGAACTGAATAGAAGAGTCAAAATAAAGAAACTGATAAGTGCACTTACAACTCTGAATGATTATCTTGAAGGAACATTTGATTGAAATTTGTTAACCAAACACCTCATTTCTGTGAAGCTGTTCAGGGAAAAGGTGGCCATTTTCTGAAGCTAGAGATTTTTAATCTGACAACAGAGTAGTCGTGCACAGTTGTGCAGGACAGTATTCTTACAACAAAAATGATCATAATGGAAGACTTGTAAGAAGAAATCTTCTTTTATGAATACATTGTAAAAGTCTGTATCTGAAGAATACAAATAAGATGAAGCATTATGTTCTAACAAACTGCTGTGGATTGATAAAGCAAACACTTAACTATTGAAGATATGTGTAAAAATGGAAGTGAAGAATTTGAAGAAAATAACCCCTTGTTGGTTACACATGGAGTTGGATCTGCTGTCCTTCAGGGCTGTTTAATACCTAGTGGCAAGTAAGCATTTGCATGGATGGAAAGAGGAATGGATTTAGCTATAAATGACAAAGCCCCATGATTAGTGAGGAAATTAAAGATGTATGAGATTTGAGCATTTCATCAAGACATTAAACCAAAACAAAACTCAAAATTGACCATGGAGCACTTACAAAAAGTTACTCAGGGTTTGGAATAATCCTCATAGACCCTGGATTCAATACTATTGAATATCTGTGTGTGTATGACATATGCATACTTGAAAATGTAAGAGTGTTTCTGAGACTGAGGGTTAATTCAAGAAAGAGTGAAGTAAACATCCTAAATCGTATATAGAAAAACTCTTACTTGGTTGTAAGAAACATTGTGAAGCTGTAGGTTTTGTCAAATTAGTTGTTATTTCAATTGTCTTCTCTGATTTTCAAAATGTTTGCAAATATATTTATTGTTTTATTTTTCCAATTTGTCAATTTGTGAATTTTAGCAAATAAAGAGTGGTTGTGGTGTGTGGGTTTTTTTTTTTTTTAAATCTTTGTTACTCTCTGCATGTTACAGAGTAATAAAATGTTTGGAGGCTAATTAGAACCTCTGTGGGTTGATATTGAGCTAATAAATTAGTGTGTTTTTTTTTTTTTTTTTTTTTTTTTTTTTTTTGATACCCTGTGTTAACTTAACCTTCCTAAACATTATGCAAATACAACAGAAATGGAAGTGTTATAGTGTGGCTAGTTAAAGTTTGTTGCTCACCCCAGTAGAAATTTTATAGCTTAACATAAAGTGAACTAATAATGAAAGGCCACTAACACATCTAGAGTAGGTGAGGGACTTTTGCAGGAAAGCATGAGCAAGAATTCTTAAAAGCAGACATGAACATCTGCAGTCATAGTTACTTGAGGGTGTGCCACCATTTATTGAATTAAACTGTTCTTATACTTTTGAACATATTCATCAATGAATTTTCTTTATTATTTTTGTAAA
The DNA here is from genome assembly GCA_026402145.1 of Polypterus bichir lapradei. Classification (NCBI taxonomy): domain Eukaryota; kingdom Metazoa; phylum Chordata; class Cladistia; order Polypteriformes; family Polypteridae; genus Polypterus; species Polypterus bichir. The sequence continues at coordinate 31,696,205 of JANRMT010062835.1, read as the reverse complement.
TAACAGTATATATTTTTGTATGTGTGTATGTAATAGGGGCTATCACAAATTAATGGAGACCAGACAAGAGAAATTTTTAAGAAATTGTCTGTGACCTGCAAAAGGAAGATTTTACTAGCTTTGAAGCAGCCATGAGAGTAATCGAAAATTATATATTATAACACAATGAGATACGTTCAAAAATGGTGAAGTCTTTTACAGTCATAGTGTTTAATTAATGCTTCATATCGTTCCCAGCCTTTTCTAAGTATGAAGAATACCTTAATGTCTTGACATAATGGTTATTAACAGGCTTTAATATACTTCTCCATGCTGTAAAACTGCGTCTTTCATATGTTGAGATGCATTTAATGCATTACTGTGTTTTTTTTTTCTGAAATATACTTTTCAGAGCCTAGTAAGGCCAGTTACTTAAATTAAAAACATAAATGTGCATAAAATCCAAAAAATGTAATGGAGTTCCTTAAAGGGACAAGGTGGTGCTTAACAAAAAATACTGGACCTCTCGTGCTAATTTAATTGGAATTGTGCCACAAGCTGCATGCAGGTTAGGAAAAATACCATCGTCTTTCTAGACAAGAGTGAGGCTGCACTCAAAAAGTAAAAAGCCAAACCACAATTAAAGTGCAAATTTTACCTGCATAAAATTGAACAAACATCAGTGACCTAAAACCTGTTGCTACAAAAGAGTAAGCAGGCTCTTTTTTTGTTCACTCTTCTTGTAAAGCTAGAAATTAGCACTCATAACAAGAGCTTCTGAGGTATGACTTTATGAGCTGAGAGTTTTGGGCTTGTGCTAAAGAAATATAACTATTTGTTAATTTGTACTTCAACAGATGTAACATTTTAAAATCCCAAAGACGTTTTTGGATTGCTGTGGGTGTTGTAGAAATAGATTCTCTTTTCCTAAGGCTAAAGTGGCAATTAAGAAGTTAATGTCCTATTCCTGTCCAATAATTATGAAAATACTGCAAGTTGGTTATTGGAAAAAAATACAAATATTAAAGCATGGCACATGAATACATTTTCAAGCCATTGATATCATTTGTACATTTATCCAAGCTGTGTTTTACTTATTCCAGTCTAGTACTTGTATTACTCTCTTGTTCATATCTTCTTCAGTCTAACAATGTACTTTTTACCAAAGTCAGAAAATGTGGATTACTGGTAGGTTAATTTGTACCACATATTTTGCAACTATTTGTTTAGAAACTCTTTGTTATGCTCCACTAGGTTGATAAACTGGTCAATGATTTGGAATGCAGCCGTGACCTTGGACGCATTATAGTGCACATTGACATGGATGCCTTCTATGCTGCAGTTGAAATGAGGGACAATCCAGACCTGAAGGATAAACCAATGGCAGTAGGATCAATGAGTATGCTGGTAAAGTTGATACTCTTTTCCTTAAATGGTACATGGATTTGTAGAAAGCTTACTTTTTATGTTTTATTTTTCACAACATGTTGGTTGAAATTTTTGTTATTTTTGCTGTTATTTTTCTTACTGTGTTTTGCTACCTACAAGAGTAGATCTTGTGGGCAGTCCCTCCATTATGTTTTCTTAATAATCATTTATGCTGTTTATTGTGCCGGATATAATAGCAGCAAATAATTTGGGGGCGCTTAATATTCACTTGGTCTCTGAATTGTATTGTTTCAACAATATCTTAAATATCACAAATATTTTGTTTTTACACATCAATAATTAATTGAAACATGCAATATATGTAAATTTTATGATGATGTGGATACTTGTAAGATCCTGTTTCCTAGATAATCTCAGGGATTTGTTTTGGAAGAGAGCATGTCTTACTTAGTTAATGAATGGTTGGAACTTGTCAGAGTTTATATTCAGTTATGTTAGGTTGGCACTCTGGTTTTTGTTTTTTTAAGCAAAAAGTTCTATCCCAACTCTACACTCTGCTAAACTTTACCAGTAATACAGTGCATTGCACAACAATCTCTTCAAATGGTCAGAGTCAGGACAGTTGAGTAAGCCATAAAGGCAAATGTTATTGTGATAAGCTGAAGTGTTTTTTAAATACTGGGTTTTGAAAAACTAATGATTTACACAGAACTTGTTCAATATCAGTGCCAGAATGTTAATTTTTCCTTTCATTCATTGGATAAAAACTTAGCTTTGGGCTATCTTTGTTTCCAGACAACAAAAAAGAATACACAAAAAGAGTGTTGCCTGACCTTCAAAAGAGGTCTTAAGTGATTTATCATATTTATAGGAAGTGTAATTTAGCAGGTTTTATTTGTTTTGTTTTTTTAAATTCTAAAATCTGTTGCATGTCACAACACAAAACACATATTTTGGAGATGGTTAAAAAAGATTTGATTTGTGTTTTGGTGAATAACATATCCTTATTTTTTCACGTTGAAGGCCCTGTCACATTACATGTTTTTTCCAGTGATTTTTTTCATTCGCACATTTTTTTTTTTTTTTTTTTTTTCATAATTGTTGTGCGCCATTGTGTAATGTAGTATCCCCTGTGTCTCAGTCCAACCGGTCTTCAGCTTGGCTCAAAGAAATTAAACATGTTTGACTTTGTCTTAAATTGCATTTGCAGCCTAATGTGTACGTGACAGTTGACAAGTACCAATGAGTGCTCACCCAGATTGCAGGATTTTCGTCTGGATATCGGTTTGCAACTCACCCAGAGGTCATGTGTGACTGATGAATGCCTAACTATTCCAAAACGAGTGTACAAAACCTTTGTCCGATCAGTGGTCTTCTACAGTGCTGAAAGCTGGCTGACAACTGCACAACAGGAATAAATGCTACACACAATGTAAATGAAAATACTTTGATAGTCACTGTGCCTCACACGATGGGACCATGTCATGAACAGGGACATTAGGAAGATAACAGGAGTAGCAACGATTACCAAAAAGACACAAAAGTACCATCTGAGATGGTACTCTGCAGTGGAGAAGGGACAGTGGCCCAGATAGCCCTAAGACTAAGTCTAGTCGGGAAGTGACCATGCGGGAGACCCAAAAGTTCTGGCTTGATAAATCAACATCAACCTATAAGACATCCTAGACGAAAAGAAATGGAGAAGGGCGTCGAAAGCAATGGACCCTGCATTATTGTGGGACAAATGTTAGGAAAGAGAGGTCGGTCTGCACTTCACAAACTTCTGACACTGACTGTAGGATTTAGGTTATCTTTTATATATCTGATCAAAAGGATCAAAGCCAGTTTACAGTTGCATCAGTTATCAGTAAACTGTGTGAGTGGGAACAGTTGATCCCAGTCCCCCGAATCTACTTTCATAAACTTTTGTAATATCTACTTTAACATTTCACTGAACCACTCAACCAAGCCAATTCTCTTTGAAGTGATCTTGTGACATTTTTAAGTGTGTAATTCTTATCATGTCAGCTGTTTGCTTCAATGTTTCTGAAGTAAACAAAGTCCATTTATCTGTTTATGATTTTCATTGAGATTCCAACAAACAAAGACCCCAAATAATTCCTAGGCAGGCGTTTTAGAAACAGCCATATGGTTTCAGGTTGTTGAAGGGGGAGGGATATGTGTTTCCTTAGACTGCAGTATTTATAATATGCTTCAGAAAATAATCCTTCTACAGAATTGACAGTGCTTGTTTTTAAACATCAAGGGTAGTTTGCTTGGAAGAATAAATAATTCTGGGCTAAGGCAGTAGGTTTCCTCCCATTTCTCTCATATCCATTGCATCCATGTTCAGCTCTTACCTTTTATATATTGTATATGCTTTTAACCAGCTGGCACCTTCTGAACGAGTAGCTGTTGACAGAGTTGGCTGACTTTTACATTTCTTGTATCGAGTTATTTATTTATTTTTAATCATTGTTAATGAATTTTTGTCATTGCTGGTAAAAATTCTTTTAGGCTAAAAACATGCCCTATTCTTCCTATGTTATATTCTGAATTACACTATATATTCAAATCCATATGCTGAATAATGAGATGTTTTTCTCATACGTTATATACATATATATTTTAAGATGCTCTTTTCTTTATCCCATACACTATAAAAAACTTGTGATGTGCTTTAAGTTACTTGATATGCCAGGTTTTGGCAGTTAGGTAACAGCTGAAGATCATTGTGGGTTGTGGATTTTTCTGTAGTGCACTGTGTGTTCTTAGGGAAAGGATAAACTCCATAAGGCAGTTTACCTGGGCTGCTGAAGCTCATAGGCTATAATACAAACCACTGTGGTACCATGCTGCATTAGCATTAGGCTAACTCCATATTTTCCTCAATTGTGTGAGACTGTGTGAAGTCCGCACTGTTAGGAACAACACAGTATAGCAATGCATGTTTCTTTTCTTCTTTAAAAATTACTTGTAACTGGCCATTTAATGGTTTAGATAGATAGATACTTTATTAATCCCAAGGGCTAAATCACATACTCCAGCAGCAGCATACTGATAAAGAACAATATTAAATTAAAGAGTGACAAAAATGCAGGTATAACAGACAATAACTTTGTATAATGTTAACGTTTACGCCCCCAGGTGGAATTGAAGAGTCGCATAGTGTGGGGGAGGAACGATCTCCTCAGTCTGCCAGTGGAGCAGGACAGTGACAGCAGTCTGTCACTGAAGCTGCTCCTCTGTCTGGAGATGATACTGTTTAGTGGATGCAGTGGATTCTCCATGACTGACAGGAACCTGCTCAGCGCCCATAGCTCTACCATGGATGTCAAACTGTTCAGCTCCATGCCTACAATAGAGCCTGCCTTCCTTACCAGTTTGTCTAGGCGTGAGGTGTCCCTCTTCTTTATGCTGCCTCCCCAGCACACCACCACCACGTAGAAGAGGGCGCTCGCCACAACCGTCTGATAGAACATCTGCAGCATCTTATTGCAGATGTTGAAAGACACCAGCCTTCTAAGGAAGTTTAGTTGGCTCTGTTCTTTCTTACACAGAGCATCAGTATTGGCAGTCCAGTCCAATTTATCATCCAGCTGCACTCCCAGGTATTTATAGGCCTGCACCCAGTCACCTCTGATGATCACGGGGTCCATGAGGGGCCTGGTCCTCCTAAAATCCACCGTCAGCTCCTTGGTTTTGCTGGTGTTCAGTTGTTGGTGGTTTGAGTTGCACCATTTAACAAAGTCCTTGATTAGGTTCCTGTACGCCGCCTCCTGCCCACTCCTGATGCAGCCCACGATAGCAGTGTCGTCAATGAACTTTTGCACATGGCAGGACTCAGAGTTGTATTGGAAGTCCAATGTATATAGGCTGAACAGGACCGGAGAAAGTACAGTCCCATGTGGCGATCCTGTGTTGCTGATCACAATGTCAGACCTGCAGTTCCCGAGACGCACATGCCGAGGTCTGTCTGTAAGATCCATGTCACCAGGTATGAATCTACTCCCATCTCTGTCAGCTTGTCTCTAAGGAGCAGAGGTTGGATGGTATTGAAGGCGCTAGAGAAGTCCAGAAACATAATTCTTACAGCACCACTGCCTCTGTCCAAGTGGGAGAGGGACCGGTGTAGCATATAGATGATGTTTATGCCTGAGTACCAACCTTAACAGTTCAAGGTACTACTTTTTTTTTTTTTTTTTTTTCTCTCTCTTCTAAAGTGTATTTCAAATGGCATTCTTGGGGAATTATTTGAAAACGTTCTTAATGGTTATATCACAATTATCAGCTTTTTTTATAAGAAATACAATTTCATGCCTTTACTTTATTGTGAATGTGACCTGAATTGAGACAATGGATGAAAAAAAGATCCCATTCTAACTTTTTCTTAGCTACCCTGTGAACATTATACACTGATGTTTAAGAGTAGTAGATGAGTAGAACAAAATGATAATCTGAAAAATTTCTGTTGAATTTTGCAAACCATGTATTACATTCAAGTTTTCATATACATTTTATCCATTTTGTTATTTTCCAAAGAAAATGAAATACCAATCTATATGGTACATAGCTGTTATTACTGAACTTGTGCAGTGCCAGGTGTAAGTTGTCACTGGTGATTCACACTGTTTTAATGTACTTATAAATATGTCTTAAAATTACCAGAAATATATTCTGAAGCAATTTTTACATTGTTTTCTCTTGTGGGTGACCCAGTGGAGTATGCTATTACTTGTTGCTTAAAAAGGATAGGATACACCAAGTATTTAGCTTTGCTAATGCCACTTTAGAAATGTTAGTCCAGAAAAGAAAGGCACTTGAAACAAATATGAATCTGTATGAACAGTTTTTGCAACAGTAAATTAATCTATTCTTTTTGGGTGTGTTTGTACTTAAAAACACACAAGACTCGTGTTGTAAAGAGCTTAAGTTTGGATAATGCATTGTAGATTCCATTGAGTCAAATAACACTAATTTATCTAAATGTAATTGACTGTTTTTGTTTGGAATGATCTTCATTTGGAACAATTCTATGTTTTATGTTTCCTTTATGAAATAAATGCATTTTATGACATTGACTTGCTGCATGAGATATTAATTTAACTCATACGTACAACTTTGATAGCTCATAGGTACAGCTTTAATGGCTAAGAAATTTAATGGCTAATTGTAATTAGTTCCTTTCTTGTTTTACAAGTCATGTATCTGTACTGAATATCAAATTATTATTACTGACTAAGGTGGAGAAAGGGAGCTGGAATGAGTTTTGGGACCCCAATACAGTAACAAGATAAGAAAGGAAAAAATATAAAGTCTATGTAATGAATCTTGCCACAATCTGTAAACCACTGTTTACTCTTTTGTTCAACCAGGTGCTCCATAAAAATGCTTTGTAATTATTTTGTTTTAGTTAATTTATTGAACTACTACATTTTATTACTTATATTGATTATCCAAACAAATATATCAGAATTTTTGTGATATGCAGTGTTTTGGGAATTAAGCTATGCAAAATAAAAACAAAAAGGTAAATAATATGCAATATAGTTCAGAAGATTAATGTATTTTAAAGCACTCTACCTGGAATTGATTTATGGGCAATTTTGCATGATAAGGTATAGTATTTTTTCTTTTGTAGACAGGTCTGGTCTGTTATTAATGTTCAACAGAGAAAGTGTGCTACTTTTTCCTCATAAAGTAAATGTTTTCCTCCTGATAGCTGTGTGTAGGGTTGGGTATTGGCACTGATGTCCCGATCTGATTCCAATTCGTAATGCCCCAATTCAATTCAATATTGATTTTATTTTGAATTAGCATTGATATATTTGAAGTGGTGGCTGTTTTAGGGAGATTACTTAAACACACTTAGAGAACATTAATATAATGTTTCAGTATAATAATTTCAGTAACATTTTATTTGAAGGGTGTCTACACAGTGATTTCATAACATGCATAAGCATGGAATGACATTTAAGAAGAAATACTTGATTAGTAATGAACAGTTAACATCAGTATTTGGACGATTTAGAATAAAATATCATTGTTCTTAAAGAAAAAAAAAAACAAAAACAACAAATTCATCTTGTTCTAATACAGTGCAATTTGCGTTTGCATAATTAGATGTCTGAACCTCACCCACTGAACTCTGTCTTCACCCCATCCCATATTCCCTAGCAAGGGCTACTCATAGTAAAGTGTTTTTTTTGTAGAAAGCCTTAACAGCTGTATTAACAACATCTACTTGTTCGGACATGAAAAACGAAGAAAAGCAAAAATCTATAAATAGTAATTGAGCAGGATAGAGATTTACAAGATCGATCATGAGACTTTACAAATTGATATCAAAGTGTTTAAACAAAAAATAACGATTTACTGTATTGCAAAATCAATATTTTTACCCAGGCCAAGCTGTGTGTGTGGGGTATAGGTGTTTATTGCATGTGTATGTCAGCATTTGCCAAATTGATTTTTTATATGCTGATCTGAATCTGCAGTTGACTAATTTTGGCTTTAAACATCATGTTTAATTGGCTTTGCCTGTTTCTTTTTCAGTCAACCTCTAATTACCATGCAAGAAGGTTTGGAGTCCGTGCTGCAATGCCTGGCTTTATTGCAAAGAAACTATGCCCAAGTCTTATCATAGTACCACTAAACTTTGATAAATATAAATCAGTAAGTGCTGAGGTAAGTAATTTGTTTGTTTAGCAAAAAGGAGTTCACAAGGTTAAGCTTTAGAAAAACTAGTTCAGTTTATCATATGATTCACAACAACCCTTTTTGTGCACCTCAAATTGATTGTCTGCTTCTAATAAAACAAAATGTGAATAAACAAGTTTTAGTTGGTGAGGTCAAATTGCAGTTTAATTGCAAGTTTATATGGTCAGTTATAGGGGACTTCATCATGTATTTGTAACTTATAATTGGAATAAGTGACAGTATTGTGTAACACGTATTTTGTTACAGATTCACTTTGTAGTACTTGGACTTGTCATATTTTGTTCCTCTTACATAAGTGCTAAGTATTTCTTGTTATTGGTAAAGTATAAACATTAGTTGGATTGTACTTTTGTATCGTAGGTTAACGCTTCAAGTGCTCAATGTTAGAATAAGAAACAGTTGGCTTCATATTACAATGACAGCGAAGTGTAATTCTTTTTTTTTTTTTTCCCACCCACAAGATTTCTTGTGTTCTCTCAGCATGTGGTCATTGGTCAACATACTGCTGCTTTAATAAGGCAGCTGACAAAGGAAACCATGATGGAAAGATATTGAAAATAGAGAGTGAATTCAAAATGCATTGTGTGCACATCTCTTCCACCTTTGTGATACAAATCTATAAAACATGTCATGACTTCTTGATAAGTTCACAAAATCTGTTGGTTACTGACCTTGGTGTCTTGCATAAGCCAAGATGGCTTATTGGTTTCAAGTTCTGAAAATTTTAATTCAGTGGTTCCAAAAATGACAGTGTACATGATTATATTATTTAACTTGTAAAACTCCCTTAGGCACTTAAATGTTAAATGTAACTTTTTTTTATAGAAACGCAGGTGTGGTGCAGAATGAAAATGAAGTGGTAGATGTAACTTTTTCTCAGCATAAACTGTTGCCATTTCTCACTTTTTTGTTCATTGCAAAGAAAAGTTTCATAAGCACTATGAAACTCGAACAAGAGAGTATCCACAAACGACAGAACTATCCACGTGGATGCTTGGTGGAGCACCGACTCAGAATTTGGCTATACAAATGATGTTGCGCTTACACTCTTTCCAAGACTGGAAATTTCATAAAAGACTGTCACTTTTTTTGGCCTAACAAGAAAGGGAGAGCCTGTTGCAGGGTTCCGGGACTCAGTAGAAGTATAGGCGCTGCATTAAGTTTTTTTTTTTTTTTTTTGCTTTGCATTTTTGTCTTTGGTGGACATTTTTGGTCAAAAAATGTGTTGTTCTGAAAATTGAATTACTTCACTCAGTGTAATAGGATTTGACGTGTGTGTGTGTGTGTGTGAATGCTTTGAATAACTGCAGGCAGCATTCACCTTTTTGCTAACTGTCATTACGGTTGGCTAATCATTCAAACATCTTTTATTCACATATCTTTCATTTTTTGCTACTATTACTCTGCACTTTGTCATAAAGGAGTTTTCTTTATGCGGTTTAATAGGGACGATCCTGGTTATCTTTTTCACTCAAAAGGTTAAAGAAACAAATGAAATGCTACTTTGTTAAGATGTTTAACTTTAGTATGTTCAGCTAGAGACATTGCTGATGATTCTTTGTTCCACAACCAAACTCTTGTTGCTGCAAAGGCCTGTGATTTATTGGCAGCACCCATTATGCATCTGAGAATATTGTGACTATGTTGTAGATCACAGACACACCTGATGAAAGCCACACAACCTGAATTTGGTGTGTCTAACCCTTGTTTCCTTTTTTCAGTCTGTTAGTAACGTTTACATTTTTTACATTTTGCAGATACACATTGATGCAGGCTTTGCTTAACTCCACCCAAATCCCTCCTCAACCTGTGGCATCTTGTAACACTTTTACAGGACTCTATGTCACTGTTTTTCTCATTCTTTTAACTTTCTGGTTTCATTTATCATTAATCCTCACATTCTGTCTTTTTCTGATACCCCTGATGAGTAACCTTTTTCCAGCGTGGGTATTAATCTTACTTTTGTCCTGTCATATTATAGATCTAGATGCACATGTGAAATCTGTTTATATAAAAAAGGTAATTTCAAAGGCACAGGAATTCAATCCCCCCTTGCTAAATGCAATCCACTGCACAAAAGTAAAAAAAAGAAAACCTACAGCCTCCCTAATTATTAGTCCTTCTAAATTTACAGCCTTTGCCATCTGCCAAAGGCACTCACAGAAACTATTGCAGGGCCATTTTATAGACAAAATACAAAAGTAAGTCATTGCAGTTAATTCATATTCATTTTGACGGCTTTTCACAAGAGTGGTCTTTATTAAGAAGTGAAGAAGAAGAAAATCCCATTATTTTTACCCATAAATGTGTGTTTGGCAGTTAATCTAGAGGTTAAGCTGATTTGTAGCATATACTTTTGTGTCCTGGTGAAACTAAAGTGGGACAGTTATCAGTATAACTAGCACAAGTGCAGGTCTTTACTCTAGCCAGATCAATCCATCTCCACCGTAAAGTGTGGTGAAGGTAGTATTATTTTATGGAAAGCTTGTCAACAGCACAGGCTGGCATTCCAGAATTTGTCTGTTCGGACAAATATTACGTTTGAAGCTGTTCAATTTGTATTGAATTTAAGACTGAAGAATTAGTTTGTGTTTTATTGTGACAGTGATTCAAATTACATAATTAGAACAATACTGGACTGGTGTAAGATCAAGAAATTAGATGTTCTTGTTGCGCCAGGACTTTAAATTCTGCAAAATGTAATTGGCAAATTTCGCTCCATTATAATATGCAATATCTGTCTAAAATTATGCTTCTCTTTTTTTTGGTATTCGGTACACTGTATTAATGGTTGACTGAAGTGGTATCGTACATTAAGGGATGGAATATTTAAAATATAATGATCTTTAAGGATTATTTTACTGTTGACTTTTTTATGTTTGGGAGGGGCTTTATGAAGGCTTGCGCATTAAATTTTCTAGGTGAGTGCTTTAGTATGGGAAGAAAGGATGACTACTTTTTGACCACATCATTTGTTCTGAGATTTCCAATTGGTAGTATATATACAAGGTGTTTCAGTTCAGCCTTGCATAACCTCAGACAGAAAGATGAATATTACCTTTGTGTTTCTCTATATACTGACAAGTTTAAATTTATCCATATGAGATCATTACCTGACTGATTTATTTATTCTAAAGCCATTATAATATTATTATGTTGTTAGCTGTGTCTCAGATCATAATTAAAGCAAAAAACAGAATGAATGGTAATTATATTTGTAATGGATAAAATGCTAAAAACTGAATTGTTTCACATAGTGCTTTAGGCAAAACTGAAGGCACAATGCAAGTAAGGGTACCTTTGATTTGTTATATAATTATAAATATATGATTTTATCAGTAAATATCTGACAATCTCCCCATAGGAGTCACTTGTAAGGGTATATGTAGCATGTCTGTTGTAAGTACATCATGGTTTTCCATGATTTTATTGGCTTTGGATATAAGTGATGAGTGATTATTATAATTTCAAATATCAGTAGTAGCATTTCCTGCCCATACACTACTAGATTTAATGCCAGTTTTAGTAATATACAACCTCATATCTTGAATTTTTACATGTGTTTGTTATTTGTTATAATTGGCCACTGTTTCACATAATTTGTGAGGATTGTCTCTATTTTAATCTCATCATCTGGAGTAATATTCACAGTTTTGTGATTTTTTTTTTTAATGCTATGTCTAAAACCTATTTCAGAGAACAGTTTACATGGGAGCACACCTCTAATTGTTTCAGGGATACAATATCAATTTCCAATTTAGTGTTCTAGTTTTACCAGGGTCATGGGTGTTTTTTTTTTTTCTTTCTTTCTCTAGTTTTCCTCCCACATCCCAAATATGTGCTCATTTGAACCTTACTTACTTACTTTGCCCCAGTATATGTGTGTGGTTGTGTTTGTAAATGTGCCTCCACAGTGATCTGGCTGATTTCTGCTTTGCTGTTGGGGCTGCAGGGATCAGTACAAACTCTACATGATAACAAAATTGGATAACCAGGTTAGGAAATTAATTGATGATGTGAAAGTTATGTTATTTTCTATTTATACCACAAGTAATAATTACATCTTACATTACATTATGTCAACAATGTGTTTACCTTTTAAATTGCATACAATCTTACTGAATCTATGAGCAATTTAAACTATTATCCTCATGTTTATAACTTTATTTCAAAATAATGCATAGTTTTATTTTGATTTTTATCATTAACTGTACAATGCTATGGTTATTCCTATAATAAATATGAGTGTAATGCCTGAACTAGGGATAATTCACAGACAAGACAAGCACACAATTTATTCAAACTGTAGTGCATATAGATGTTATGTTTCTGGAATGTGGGTGTGGATGACTATTGGCAGTCCACATTCTTTCATATAATTCACCATTGGGGATAGCAGCTGTTCTGAAGTTTGTTTGTGGAAACTTGGGTCATTTATCAAACATGAGATGAGGAGTAGTAGGCGGCTCAGCATATCTGTGCTGTTAGTTACTCAAGAATTTTGGGGGATGTCCTCATTGTACTGTTTATGGTGCAAGTATAAATTTAAAGGAACTGACTGCTGAAAAAATGTGCACTGAACAGCTGCTTAATTTAACCTTTGAAAAGGAGCAAAACACGGAAAATATTGCAGCACATTTAATTGCTATCAATATTTTATCAGTGTATTTTTTAGTTGTCTTCAGTGTAGAACTTCTATTTATTTATTTATTTATTTATTTTTTTGCACATTTTAATTTTTATTCATATTTGACTTTTTAATGGAAGGCTTTCAGAAATAATGGGCTATAAAACATTTTCCAGCATGTTAATATATTTTTGTTCAAAGTGTTTGCATACTACGTTCAGTTTCTCTTTTGTTTCATGTTTAAGGACAGATTCATGACACTTGTTAAAAATCGGTCTGAATCTTCTATATACTAAAACATTAAGAGCTGTAATTTCAACTATAACTTTGTCTACCTACACTCAGTCAGAGTTCCAGATACTATGTTATTTGAGAACCTTATCTAAAACCATATCAGAATTTGAATTTCAAATACACTGCAAACAAGACTGATTAGACATCCTTGCTCAGTCTATTTGTGGCTTTAAAAACTACGATTCATGAATGACTAAAGCAAGGACAAGTTTAGGACAAGGGTGCAATGTGCGATTACAGTACAAATTAAGTCCACATCACAACAAACAGAAATTCGTCCAGTGCTACGCCACAAAATCATACCGTCAACAGCAGATTGTATTGATTAGATACGTGTAAGGTGGCAGTGATAATTTTTGTGTTTCATTTTTGTTTTTCAATATACCTAATTGGCACAACTATTACCAAATACATTCCTGCTTTCCATTTTGAGTTACCTTCCCTGGCCATATTTTTGATTTTGTTGGGTAACCGCAACTGCAGATATTGCAATACTGAAGATTGTTATGGGGAGACACTCAAGCCGGGGCCAAGCTAGTATTAGTTTTTCTTCTTTCTGTGCTAATGTGTTTATCAAAACATATATGGAAGTGATGAGTAAGAAAATAAATATAAGTTTGATGGGCTATAATGGCATATTAGCCTTTGACAATGAGTCTTCATTCATACACAATAGGCAGAGCATTCTTTGCAAGTCTTGGAGATTGTCCTTTAAATACAACAGAAGGCTTAAGGTACGTGGGAGAGCAAGAGGGAAGTGATTGAAAGTCTTGGCTGATAGTGACCTAGAAATCACCTTTAAAGCTGCCTAATGGGCAAGTTGCCTTGACTTTGTTGAAAAGAAATAACAATGAGCTAAGACTAATTTAGTGAAGAATCTGAGGCCAGGGTGGAGAGAGGAGAAATGAATAAAGAAAATTCTTGCTATAGTTAAATGTGTAAGTGGTAGAAAGACAAGAAGACCCGCAGGGCTGGGTCCAGAGTGATATCATCTTAAAGGCCAAAAGTATTCTGGCTATGCATGGTGGTCCTGAAGTCTATAAGGTCTGTAACAATGCCTTTAATTATTTTTTAAGGGTCACAATGACCATGGAAGCACAATCTAAAGTTTTCCATTGAAATCAGCACCTGGAAAATATTTATAGTAAATAATTTTATTTATGTCAGATTTAAGAAAATGCTTCTTTAAAATCTTCTTGAATATTTTTAATCTCTAACTACTTAACTTACTTTTTCTTAACATTTTTAATAGATCCGTGAAATATTTGCAGAATATGATCCCAATTTTTCACCTATGAGTCTTGATGAAGCCTACTTGGATATAACCGACCATCTGGAGCAACGTTGTTGCTGGCCTGAATCCAGGAGAACATATTATTTAGAGAAAGAAATCACATCTACAGGTACTAACGGATTATCTGGTTGACTACAAAGGTTGAGTGAAGGGCAAGGTTAATATCACAACTTTGAATACAGTGCATCTGGAAAGTATTCACAGCGCATCATTTTTTCCACATTTTGTTATGTTACAGCCTTATTCCAAAATGGATTAACTTCATTTTTTTCCTCAGAATTCTACACACAACACCCCATAATGACAACGTGAAAAAAGTTTACTTGAGGTTTTTTCAAATTTATTAAAAATAAAAAAAACTGAGAAATCACATGTACATAAGTATTACCAACCTTTGCTCAATACTTTGTAGATGTACCTTTGGCAGAAATTACAGCCTCAAGTCTTTTTGAACATGATGCTACAAGCTTGGCACACCTATCCTTGGCCATTCCTCTTTGCAGCACCTCTCAAGCTCTCATCAGGTTGGATGGGAAGTGTCGGTGCACAGCCATTTTAAGAGATCTCCAGAGATGTTCAATCAGATTCAAGTCTGGGCTCTGGCTGGGCC
>JANRMT010062835.1:31654341-31666525 GCA_026402145.1 Polypterus bichir lapradei | reverse complement strand
AGGTTTCATTTCGAAATTCTACGCGTAATGGTCATAATGGTCAACAATGTCCGCCATGTTGAACTTTCTTATTTATGGCCCGATCTTCTTGAAATTTTATAGGCAGCTTCCCTGCACTAACCGAAACCAATGTACGTACTTATTTCGGTGGTATGATGCCACTGTCGGCCACCATATTGAACTTTTCAACAGTCTTTGTTACTTATGGGCCCATCTTCAAGAAATTTGGTACATGGGTTCCCAACGCTAACTGAATCCTACTTACGTACATATATACGTCCATAGCCTGCAGCTCAGTCACTGTGTGAGGTGGCGTTGGGTCCCCCATCCCAACGCCTCCCACGTTGTTGGCTGCCTGCCTATATAAGACCGTCTGTCGCTCCGGTCTCTACATTCCCTTCCTTGCTTCGCCACGGGATTCACGTCTCCCTACTGATAACTACAGCCTTTTTGTTTAATCCACGGCTTCTCCGCTGTTTTTTTGTTTGTTTATTACAATTATAGTTATTGTATAGGTATTTTAGACTTACTTTACATTACTCAGGTACCCATTTCCTTTATCATTCCAACCCCCATTACCATGTCTATCGAGGTGATCACTATCGATCAAAGAACTGTCACTTACTGAGTGGTTTCCATGCCCGGAGATGGCACCTACCTTTTCCATTCTCTTTGTTACATATTGCACGGCCATATCAGGCTCACTCTTGATATCCGGAGGAACATTGTGTCTTATGTATTGAATGACTGGGACAGGTTCAAGGTGTGGACTGATGACGGTACAGGAGATAATTATACTACACAGGAGCACTAGAAGAGTGAAATGCTTAAGCCCTTCACCTATGGTTCTGCATGTGAGTTGATGGCTGCCGCAGAATTGTTCGGTTGTCGCTTTCAAGTGTACTGAAATGGCCAAATATTTTACACCTTTCGACAACCGCCAATGCCTCTTAAACATCTTAGATTCACAGGTGACGATTTCAGTAGTGGACACTTTGATGTTTATGAGTGTTTAAACTCTCAAAAGCTGGATGTGATTTTATCGATGAAACCGGTTGTGTGCTTACAATGCTTGACAGATGCCGAATGTCACTTTAACACAACAAATCCTGCAAATACTATCGTAATTGAAACAAACCATGAAATTCAAACCGATTATGACAGCAGCAATCCAAGCTGTGAGATTTGAGACAAGATTACTGTTCACATGGCCAACTGTAAGTTACATGCTAGCTCAGCACACAGCTTGGTCATATTACAACCGGAGGGCCGAACTGACAACATGGTATACAAAGAGATCCTTAACAAATAATTATTGGCATATTTTCCCTCAGTTTAAAAAGGTTAAATTTTCTTCTTAATAAAAATTTTAAGGCAGTACTTCGCCGCTGCGAAGCGCGGGTATTTTGCTAGTATATATATATATATCATATATATATATCATATATGTAAAATATGTATGTATACATATACATATTAGTAACTGTTTTATGTTTTATGTAGGAGTACGGATCTCTGGTTTCCAATCTCAAGAAGACAAGAAGCAACAACAAAAAAGCATTCTTGGTTTTCTTCACACTGACAAACAAGACATACCTTTCACAAGCCAAGGTCACATGTTCTCTACTCAGGGGACCAAAGCATCTTGCAGCTTTTTCAACAGGAAGAAAGCAGAACTTATGCTGAATGACCAAAAGCAGAATCCCCAAGAACACCAAACTTGCAATGTAGGTGATGGGGATGTACATTTGATTAATGGAAGTAATGGCCTCCTTGATTGTATGTTAACATGTCCAGTCTGTTTGATGAAACAAAATACCAGCGATCTAAAGACTTTCAATGAGCATATTGATAAATGTTTGAGCTGTGTTTCAGAAGGTCAAGAGGACACAAATGACAAAACCCAGAAAGCTTCTAATCTACCAATATGTGATGATAAAAATGAAATAAAAATATTCTGTGAAAGTGATATTAATGAAAGTGTTCACTGTGACTCTTCAAATGTGAAGTCCATCAGTTGTCATAATGTTAAAGACAAAATGACTAGAATAGTGATAGGGAACACTGAAGAAGAATCTATGGCTGAAGAGTCAAGCCCTCTTATTCATAATTCTGCTGGTTATTCTCCTTCTTGTAGTAAAGAAAGTACAACTCAGTCAAATGTTACTGATCTTTGTGAAATGATTCAGCATAAACAAGACTACAAACAAAAATCTTCATCATTGCTTACAAGAATGCATCTAGTATGTCCTGTGTGTAACCTAAAACAAGAAACATCTGACCTTGATGTGTTCAACAGACATGTTGATGTTTGCTTAAATGAAGGAGTCCTAAAAGAACTAGTAAAGGAAAAACCCTGCTCATCTGATGCTGTTTCACTTCTAGACAGGAAGACTACAGGTAAGGTTTTTTTTTTAATATTTTTTTACATTTAAGAAGTATTGTTTCATTTACTTTCTTGTAAAATTTGTTGACAGTGTTAACAAGTTCTTATGGAAGTACCTAGCCTTTACCAGTGTGTGAGGTACCATTCTGACAGCTAGTTAATAGAAAATAATGTTCAAGACTAGTTATCTGGACAGTTAAGTGTGTATTTGATTGGGAAATCAATATATAATATTATAATAAATGTTTAGCTTTTAAAATGTTTCTCTTAGGTGGCCTACATCTTTTGCATGGTAAATATTATATACTAGCACTATACTGTATTTTTAAAATAGATATATTAGTACTTGATTGTGAACTTGAACTCTTAATTTGTCATGCCTTTCTAATTAATGTATCCTCCCGTTCTTTTGTGACATTGTTAAATACTTCCCTAGTTCCTTATTTTTGTTTTACTTTTCCTGTTGTAATTGTCCCCTTTATCCTTTAGCTGGGTGTGTTTTATACCTATAATGTTTTTTGTACTCTGTGCTCTTTAACATTTTCCATAATTCTGAGGTCCATTATAAATTGTATTATCTGTTGCTGAATTTCAACTGGAAAAAGAAAGTCTGTTCATCAAAGTCAGGTTTAATTTTAATGATACAGATGGAATTAAGTAAATAGATGAAATTCAATAAAATATATTTTTTAGCTTTATAAATATGTGTGATATCACCTTATGATAAACAGGTTTAAAGAGATTGGACTTTGTATTGTTTGATATCTTAATTTTGTAGCTTTGATCTTTCTGTTCCTTTTCACTTTATCATTAAAATCTGTTACTAACAGATATCCATAATGTAATTCACATTTATTTTGCTTCCTTTCCTGTTGTATTAATTTTACATTTAGTTTAATGTTTATTGCCTCAGTTGTCTTGAAATAGGCAACTATCATTAAACTGCACCTTCTCCAAATATTATTTACTCAAATCTTTTAGTTCAATTATTTTATTGAAAAGATTATCATTTTCCTTTACTATGTCATTTGTTTTTAAGCTGCTCATTCAGATGTGAATTCAAGGAACAAATCAAAAAGGTATTGCTAAAATAATTTGTTTTTTCTACCATTTAATCTAATTCTTATTTAGAAACTTGCAAGGACAGAATGCTCATATAAGGCTTTAAAAACATTTTCTACTGCCTCTTTCAGACATGTATATATTTATACTTTGTAGAAAGGTCTAAAAACAAAAATTGGTGTAGAAAAAGTAGGATGATTGAAAATGACACTATTTTGGCTCTTTTAGAACAAGTATATAAGAATGTATTGGTGTTTAAAATAATGTTTTGTATATAATGGTTTTGAGTAATCATTTATTCACACTGTGCTTTGTGAAAGAGTTCACATTCACACTCATGCACCCTATAGCAGTGTGCTTTATCGTATCTAGTGTTTTCATCAATCTTCTTACACAAGAATGTCACATGTTCATAGTACAAGAAAATGACTGACAAGAATACATTTTAGGAAAATGCAGTTAATTACTTGTTTCTGCACAGTGCCATATTCCAACATTTGTTGGCATTTCTCTCTAATTATATTATCATTATTCTTATTTTATACAGTTGGTAAAGGCAATTTACAGGTGCTGGTCATAAAATTAGAATATCATGACAAAGTTGATTTTATTTCAGTAATTCGATTCAAAAAGTGAAACTTGTATATTAGATTCATTCATTACACACAGACTGATGTATTTCAAATGTTTATTTCTTTTAATTTTGATGATTATAACTGACAACTAATGAACCTGCTGCTCAAAAACTGACCAGCAGTATCCATGTTCCTGTCTTTGAAGCACTGTGCCCTTTTTCTGACATTCCTAACAACCAAACAGGCATCTTCATAAACATGTCAAAGTCACTCATGAATGTCAGCCCCAGCCATTTTTTCTTTTATGACAAATTCCATTAACACACATTTTTGAAATTGCATTTTCTTGTCTGCTGGTTTCTTGCACTAAACTCTGAAAATGTGGCTAAGCCAGATGATACCATTTTTCATTCAGTTGGGAGATGGTAGATGAAAGATTTTTAAACTGTTAAACATTTCAATATTGATTAGCAATTCTAAATGATTTTACTGTACTCATTACTTTTGGTATTACCCTCATAAAACCCTTTGGCTTCAGTGTAAAACGATCATCCTTTCAGACCACCTTTATATAGTGTTATCTGAAGGTTTCAAGGGAAAAAATGAAAAATGTGCATCATAGTGCTTTTTAATTCTGGGAGGTCTTTGATTTTTTTTTTTCTCATTATATTGTGCAAAAGTCTCATCCAGACTCCTTTCTGCCTCTTTAATGGTTGTTTTGGGCATGACCATAACCTGACCCAACTGTTTCTATAACCCAGTATCTCTGACTTTGGTGAGAGATGCCCAGATGAAAAAGTTTCAGTGGTGATAAAACTACAGGTATTTTCAAATGAACACGACCTGATGCTGACTCAAAGTCATATGCAAAATAATTTTCTTACAGCATTCATCTGTGTACCATTTAGCATCTTCATTTTGAAATGTTTCAATAACTACTTGTTTGTCATATTTTGACCTTTTGCTCATATTCTCTTCATACAACTGGAATGACTATAGTCTACCTACAAGAAGAATTCAAAATAGTTCATTTGCTATAACTAAGCAATTTGACACAGATGGTCACTCTAGTCACGTCTTGTGCCTTAATTAGGTAGAATGTGGCACTTGTGCTAATCTCAGTTAGGGGTAATGGAGTGAAGAGGTGTACTTGAACTTTATTGCCAGGCAGCATAGTTGCTAGAACTTTCTCTTGATGTTATATCCATGCAATGAACAAGGTACATAAAATTAAACACAGAATATATAATAGATGACACCATCACAACATTGTATCTCTCTGTTATAAAAGGTAATCTTGGGACAAGACATCATTTGAATGCTATTGTCAGACACAGTTTCTGCGCTCACAGCTCCAAGTGGGATCGGAAATAAAAGGCAAAGAGTAGAAGACAAAGTAGAACATCGTAAAGAGGTTCAAAAATGTTGGCGCAATACACATGCAGAGCAGGTTAGAGATTATAAAATTCGAAAGTCTCAAAAAACTGATAGCAAAGATCGCATTATCACTAACAAATGGAAATTATTACTCGGTGAAATAACAGAAAAGCAAGAAGAGATCGAATATATGGACATAGATGATATGACAGAAGTATGTAGTTATTGTTCGGCTTTAAACTTTAAGTCGGAAATTTGTAGATCGTCTAATTTGTATTGCCATCAGGGAAAAGTAGTGTTTCTTCCCAATGCAGAGACGTATCCGCGAGAATTAAAAGATTTGTTGTTTGGTGAAAGTGAAATCCACATATGCAAGTGGCAGAGATGTGAAGTGGCTGGCACGTAACGTAGACCGGTGGGTTGGCGAGTGAAGCAAGCAGGGGGCGAAGCCCCCTAATACAATAGAAATAAATATATATATATATATATATATATATAATGAAAACACAGATATATTAAACAATATATTAAAGTAGAATTCCAGCCTCACCCAGTAATATATTAATATAAAATAAACACAAAATAAATATTATTTATACTGAATAGAGTAGCATAGAAATCAGAAAACACATAGATAAATCAGAGACTGTTTAACCATAGTGACTGCAATAGGAAGTCACTGTTTATATATGTAGTAAATCTTTCCTTTAGTGACTGGTAACATTTCCTCAATGGTAATAACTGAAAGAGATGTAGTCTTTGATTATATTTCCGGTATGTTTCCTGACCCGCAATATGTATGGAGCCTCAGTAGAGTCCAGTTTCATGCCTACAGTCCCTTTTTGCTGTCCAAACAATACACTGCAGTTTATGTTTTGAGTGAGCTGATGCATTGCCATACCAGCCTGTCACTGAGAAAGTGAGAATTCTTTCTGTGACAGCTCTATAAAACTGTACCAACACTGGAACAAGTTTACGAAGGAAAAACATGCACTGCTGAGCTTTTTTGATAACAGCAACTATATTTTTATCCCAGTTCAGATCGTGATAGTTGTGCCTAGAAGCTTCAATGATGTATAATCACAATATTTTAATTTCATATTTGAATACTTTTTTGAAATCATTTTAAGTATTGTTTCGTGTTTGTGAGGGGGTTGTTTGGAAGTAAGTACAATAAACTACTACTTAAATATGTTTTGAATTATATATTATGTTAGCAGAAAGTGAATGATGCACAGGTGTTTAAATATTTTGATATGGCAAAATGTCTGTCTAAGCCATGGTTGTTGGAGTTTGACTGGACAACTTTATTAAGTTTTAGCCAGTTGTCTTTCAGAGGGTTATTTGGTTACTCTTCATGAGATTTTCTTGTATTAAACCCAGAAAGCCAAGGCAAAACCATATGAAATAAATATTTTTAAAATTTAGGTGAACATACATTAAGCACCTTGTGTTTAATCTTTTTTTTTTTTTTTTTTCTTTTTTCCATTTTCAGATCTGCCTCTCCACCACTTCGGCATGCAGCAAAGAAACCTAAACATAATAAAAATGAAAACACTATATACAGGTTTTTTAGATAAACACATTATAAAAATAAAACAAAGTTTACATTTTGTGTTAGAAAAGGTATGATGGTATTTAGGGCTGCTGTTAACTTTATAAAAGAAAGTTCTGTTCGGATTTGAAATAAGGGCTTATTTCTCAACATTATAATTAACTCCTTCCTCCAAGGAATGTGTTTTACTTTCACATGTATGAAATACTAATGTCAGATTGTTGACAAGCTTCAAGGATACGTGCTTTTGGGAAATGAATTGCAAGAGTGCAAGTTGTCGGATCTGTAAAGATAAAGTGAAGACCTAAAAACATGGTGCTTCAAACAGTTATAGTGTGATTTTCATGAGGTTTCTCTAATGTTATATTTAAACCCTGAACTAGTATATGAGCAAAATAATGATTTCATATGTTGCTCTTTTTTAAAGGCCCCTTACCTCCACTTATATCTGTTTACAGTCCCCTTATTAATAACTGCCTGTGATGGTTCAGCAGGCTGACATTTAATTAATATAATTACTTGTAGGCTTAGGCTTTTATGGTACTTTGAGTTAGATTAATTATAATAGAAATTTAGACATTTCTTATTATGCCAATGGGATAAATATCTTAATTTTTCCAGTGCCTCATGTTTTTATTTTTCGCTGTTTTTTAATTTCTGAGTTTCTGTTGTTAAAGGTCAGTAACTTTTTTTTACTCCTAAATACCAGTCTGGAATCAATTTATGAAGAACATATATTAGGTGAATTGGATTTTTAAGGTAGTAAACTTATATATGCAATATTTTGTTAAAATACCAATGAAGGGATTGTCTTCTTTTTAATTATATTTATCTATTTTAAGTGGTGTTGAATAATTGGCAAGATGATTAATTGGTAACTAAATATTTGTTTGTAAATAAAAAAAGGTTATTCAGCATCAAACCTTAAAATTCTGTACATTTTTTTCAAAATGTTATTGTACATTATGCTTAATGTCTTCAATAATAAAATTGATATTTTGGTATAAAATAATAAAATAAGTTATAGCTGTGCTTTAATGTATATTTTAAATGAAATATTTAAGAAAAAATAATATAAATTGTAAACAAAATGATGAAGTATTTTTGTAATAAATAATACCTATTAAAATTCTGTACAAATACTTAACACTAGTTATTTGTATAATTACTGTTCTGTCTTTTGCAGCCACAAAACTGATTTGTTTGGTATGGTGAATAACTTTGGACTGCTATACTAGCAACAGACAGTTGTACAATAAAGCTCAATTGTGACCCATCAGGTAGCCTATAACAAATTTTTTAAAATATGGCAAGAGAGTAGTAGTTTGTTTATTGACTACAGAGAGTTTTTTGTTGGGCAAAGCAGAGTGGGAGCAACATTTCTTAGAAGGAGAGATCTAAGCATATGGTTCTTTAAATAAACTGGCTGGAGGTCTGGGGAACAGTACACTTTGGAATCATAAGCAAATAACTTTAGCTGACAGATAAAGAGAAGACAGTGTGGTATAGTGGGTAAGACTTTGTGTCTCAATGGCTGTGGGTTCAAGTCCCGCCATTGACACTATGTGGCCATGAGCAAGTCACTTCATCTGCCTTTGTCTAATTGGAAAAACCAAAAGAAATGCAACAAATTATATCTCAAATGATTTAAGTTGACTTGGATAAAGGTGTCAGCTAAACAAGTAAATGTAAAGAAAAAGTGCCTCCTAACTAGGTTTTTTAAAGCCTTGGCCAATCTTACTGGAGCTTGAATAATGTCCAACAGACACAATTTGATAAAGGGGGTAAAAAAGCGATTCTAGATATACAACAAGTGCATCGACTCGCTTCCTGGTTTAGCCACACCCACTTATCAGGAACAATTGATAATGCACAAAATAATAGACATAAGTGCAATACAGTGAAAGCACTGTAGCACAAGGCATCAGTACAGTACATAACACTGTGTCTAGAAGTTGGTTAGATTTAAAGGGCGAGAATAGTACTGACCTTTTCCTGCACTTTAGAATTCTCCACACATGTTTAGTCAGCCTCAAAAAGATTGAAAATTGTTGCTTTTTGTGGATCGTTATTTGGACTTGAAGACTTGAAAATTTAATTGAGGTTTTCCTCCTTTAGCCATTTTTATACCAGATAGTATCCCAAAAATGTAAAATGTATCTGTGTTTGAAATGAAAAAAAAAATTCTTTAGTGCCTGTTTAGAAAAGAAATATGATAAAACTAAGACATCTGTTTGCAAGTCACATGATATATTTGAAGTCAAAATGTACCATTTTCCCACCAATTCCTCCAAAATATTACTAGGGCTGTAAATCGTTTAAAAAAAACCTTCTTACTGTAAAATAATTTCTAAGCCTACTTTTTCTGCTACACAGTTTCCAGTAACTTGCATGTGTGCATCTATTCATTGTACTATTGACCTTCAGAGCACATCAACATTTGTTTAATCATAAGATTTGTGCATTCGGTCTTGCAGTACAGCAACGTATTCAGCCCCACCACTTTTTTTTTTCCACACAGACTGTCACACCTTGGGATTTTGATCTATTTGGCTGGGGGAGGTTTATTCATAAATTGAACACTTTTTTTTTTTTTTTTTTTTTTTTTACAGTTCTGAAAAAAAAAATAATTATAAATCTTAAAAAAAAATCCAAAAGCTGAAATGTCAAGCGTGTAAGTATTATAGCAAGTAGGCTTTTTTAATAAGTCTCCATTTAATTTTGGACAACATGATGGAGCAAACCCTGTGATGGACTGGTACACCCTGCCCAGGAATGGACCCTGCCTTACATCCTATGCTTAATGTGATGGGCTCCAGCCCCCAGCAACCCTGCTCAGGATTAGGTGGACTTAAAAAATGACGTGATGTGATATGGTATGATAGAGCAAGATTTACCCATTCCTTATTGCAAAATTGCTTATGCTGTTTCAGATTAGTTGGAGAATGCTGGTGGACAGTACTTTTTTTGGTCTTAGATGTTTGATGGGGCTTAGATCAGATTCAAAGACATCAATTTTCTTCGTTTTAAGCCACTCTTTTGATTCTTTTGGAGTGTGCTTTGGATTATTGTCATCTTGAAACACAATTTTCTTCTTATTTTAAATTTTATAGCAGAGGGGCGAAGGTTTTCCTCCAGGATCTGTATGTATTGTGCAGAATTTATCTTCCCGTCAGTCCTGATCAGGACAAAGAAAGCATCCCCACAACATGGTGCATCCATATTTTACATTGGGGATGGTGTTATTTGGCTGATGTGCAATGTTAGATTTATGCAAGACATATTGCTTAGTGTTCAAGTGACAAAGGTCGGCTTTATTCCCTTTAGACCAAAGGACTTAGACACATCATTGCAATGGCTTCCAAGTGACCCGCTCTACTATTTGTGTAAATTTCATGAAACAAGTCAGACAGAAATGTCTGTGCATAGGTCTCTGAAATGTGTTTTGAGATTTGCACATAACAAAACAAAGGATCTAGAAATTCAGGTGGTGGAGAGAGGTGGAATGCATTCCTCTGTCTATAAAAAAATAGACATTCCTAAAATTAATTTATATCATTAATTTCCATTATTATTATTATTATTATTGTATATATGCATGTCATTTTTTTTCATTTAATGTGGGAGCCCTTTTTTATGGAACCTGGTTCAGCTGCACCATTTGCAGTTTAACACCATATGGTCCATGGTAAATCCAGCAATGGAAACTTTCAGTGGTCTCCCCTCATCCCTTGATGCTCTAAACACGTGCTTATTTTGCTTAACGGTTAATCCAGCCCTGGCCCAAATTCAAAGCTGTCGTAGTCGCTCTTCAGATCGCCGTAGTCCAGTGTTCATGTCCGTTCTCGATGTCAACTTCAGGTGTGTTTATCTGATGGGCTACTGCCTCCAGCGCGTTGTTGATGGGCGAGGCCGTGTAGATGGCCGGGTGGCGTAATCCTCTTACACTCCCAACGGGCGGCTCTGTTTATCTTGTAGTTTTGCAAGCAGGACGCTTAAAACAAAGGCGAACACCTTGTCCGCTTCGCCGACTTGCCCCTCCTCCTCTATCCTTAATTTCATTTATGAAGCTGCCCACTTCACTTAGCAAAAAAAAAATTGTATTCTTTTTCTTTAATCTCGCTTTAAACAGAGTGTGAAAAGTGTCATTCCAAGTCAATGATGCAGTGCCATTCGTGGAAAAGGCCCTTGAGGTTTTGAAGAACAAGCCACTGATGAGGGCAGCCCGACTGGCTTGTCTGGTATTTCTCAATGGGCGTCGACCGACGGGGGCTCCGCGCGCTCGTTCAGTTGGGCGCACCTGCGCGGCACAAGGGCGCTTCCCGCACGAGCGCGATGATGGTTTCTGTTCTGAAGGAGAAAATGAAGAGAATACCCACACTAACTAAACAGAATGGGACTGCAATGAGCTCTGGCAGTGTTAGCGGCAGCACAAAGGGTTTTAAGGACTTCGTGTTACGGAGGGAACCTGAGGAAGACGATGGAAGCTTTGACAACAAGGAGATGCGTGAGTACTGAGCGTCTGTCTGGAACTTCAGTTTATTAGCTGGACTTGGGAGCTGCGGATTTTGGGGGATTGTTTAATAACATGATAAAGCGAAACTGACAGGGGCTGTGCATCCAAAATAAAACAACCCGCACTTTTACTGTTTATGAACCTTCTGACCAACTTATTTTGACCCGGAGTGGGTGAGTGCTGTGTAGTAAAGTATGGGTGGCAGTTCATCAAAAAGCCCGCATGCACCTGCTGTCCCAAATTCAAGACCTGATCCCGACAATAACGGCCAGGGTCCGAATAACCGTTAAGCAAAAGGAAGTGGGGCACCACAGAAATTTTCCATTGCTGGATTTACCATAGACCATATGGTGGAAACTGCAGGTGGTGCAGCTGAACTAGGTTCCACAAAAAAGGGTTCTCACATTAAATGAAAAAAATTACATGCATATATACAATAAAAACGATAAATAATATATATTAATCTTGGGAATACAACAAAATTAGAATCTGTAACTGCCACACAGTCCACTGAGATTCATGTGGTCACCCTTGTCTTGGTCAAGTCAGTCGTATATATTTATGGGGCACTGTCTCTGCCTGATCTGCAGTACTTAATCCAGCCCTGATAATTGGGCACATTGACATTGTATATATTGTATATATATATGTATGTGTATGTGTATATATGTGTGTGTATATATGTGTATATATATGTATGTATGTGTGTATAT
>JANRMT010062835.1:31570342-31653941 GCA_026402145.1 Polypterus bichir lapradei | reverse complement strand
GCCCCAGCAACATTTCTTGACACATTCAGCTTCTGCTGAATAATTCATTGTTTGAAAGCCCTCAGTGTTGGTGCGTCACAGAGAAGATGCTCATCATTGTTCATAATGGCACTCAGTTTTGTTTTAATTCTCTCCTCTACTACACCGCCAGGTCTTTCAGAGTGCATTCCATAACTGAGCCCATTCCTTTTAATTAGGTTGTTGATTCAGCAGACCTGTCTTGAAGTGATGATGCTGATCCAGCACACCATAGCGTAAAAAAATCACACTGGCCATTACAGAACCGTAGAGGATGTCACTACTCACATTAAAGGAACACAGTTGCCTAAGAAAAACAGAGTCTGCTCTGCCCTTTCATATACATATATTCATATACTGCCCTGGTTCCTCTGTATTACGGAACCAGTCTAGCCTATTTTTGAGGTGGACTTTTGTAAAAATGCACCACATCCTCTCCCTGAATAGTGACTGGGCGTAGAGGAACTTTCATGGGGTCAAAGTCAGTAGCTAGTTCCTTGGTTTTGCTGATGTTAGACTGCAGACAATTCTTTCTGCACCAAGAAATAAAGTTCTCCATCTGAGTCATGCTTTCTGTCTCATATTTCCTATCAATCCAGTGTTAGTAAGAATGAAACTAAAGATAACATTTTGGTAGAACTTGCCAACTCCATGCAGATTATTCTTGAAGCATGTCTGGCTGTGTCACATATGCTTAATATTTATTTTTTTTTTTTGTATGTGCAAGTTCATTATGTAGTATTTGTGTCAGCACTCCTTTTGGTTTTGGATGACTGAAAGAATGTCTGCGTATGCCTCACTCTTTCACTGCCACCTGAGGTTGTATCTTGGCATGGGTTCTTTCCTCTAGTAAGATGCATTCCAGGGAGGCATTAAACCAACATATGGCAAACCAATTCTATCAGCCTGACGCTGTGGTGATGTTGTTAACCTGTCATACCTATAAATTACACACACCTTTAGTCCTCAGGCATCATAAATGCCATTGCCTCCCTTGCAGTTTCATGTGGTTTGGGTTATTTTCTTACATTTTGTATCTGCCGATATCCTGATTCAATTGACATCTGTACAATATGAGCAGAATCATACCATATTTAACAGAGTTTGCAGCACAATTCCTGGTCCAAGCTCTGGTCTTGTCACGTCTCAACTACTGTAATTCTTTACAGGTAGGAGTACCGAGTACACAAGCTGCCATTGATACTTGAAAATGCACGTCTGGTGTTCAGTCAGCCAAGGCGGGCACATGTTACTCCTCTTTTCAGATCACTACATTGGCTTCCTGAAGCAGCACTTAACAAGTTCCAATCCTTCATGCTTGCCCGCAGACTGGCCATTAGATTAGCACCTATATATACAGAAACACTTGAGAAGCCCTATGTTTCTTCTCAGCTTCTCTAGTCTGCTGAAGAACAGCATCTGGTGGTGCCACATCAGCATGGTATCAAATGTTAGTCCAGAGTATTTTTCATGTGTAGTTCCTAGTTGGTGAAATGAACTCCCCCTGTCTCCATTTGGAATTCTGGTTCCCTCCATGTGCATAAGAAGCATCTGAAGGCTCTCTCTCTTGTTTGGTGAATTTCTGTCTAAATTATATTAGCTGTTAGGTTTTATAATCTAGAAATTGTAACTTGCTTATACTGTAGTTTTGTTCTGAGCTCTTCACTAGGGGTGGTCAACATTTTACCCTTGGTCTTTAAAAATTGTTTCTAACCAGTCTCTAAGACTGATGTTACTTGATTATGTTGACCTCTTTTATAAGTCACTTTGGAAAAAACATCTGGTAAGCAAATACATTTAAATGTTAAATAAATAAGGTAAATTATCTTTAACCTTATGAATTAACCACTGTGTTTAACTAGCAACCATTTACTTTCCTATTGTTTCAAGAATTTTTTCATGTTTGTTGTTTTTAGTTAAGTTTCTGCCAAGAAATGCAGTGGACATTCAGCATTACATGTGGCTTTTAACTTAAACTTTATGCAGAAGGTTCC
Organism: Polypterus bichir lapradei; assembly: GCA_026402145.1. Taxonomy (NCBI): domain Eukaryota; kingdom Metazoa; phylum Chordata; class Cladistia; order Polypteriformes; family Polypteridae; genus Polypterus; species Polypterus bichir. The sequence continues at coordinate 31,651,929 of JANRMT010062835.1, read as the reverse complement.
AGCTAGAAAGAATCAGGGATGAGAACAGAACCAGTCTGGATGAGCACTAGATGGAACACCCTTATTCATACTGCTAACCTAGTTAATGTTATTAGGAATGAAACTAAAGGTAACTTGTGGGTAGAACTTGCCAACTCCATTTCAAATATTTCTGCATTGGGTCTGCCACCTACTGTATACTGATGTTTTTTTGTCTACTCTGTATTTTTCAAGCTGCTGCCTAGGATTGTATCTTAGTGTGGTGTCTTTCCTCTCATATAACGCATGCCTGGAAGGAGTGGGTGACAAACCAGTTATGTCCGCCTGAGGTTGTGGTGATGTTTCTAACAGGCCACACCACTAAGCTACACACACTCTCGGGAATCACCAATGCCAATGCTTTCCTTACAGTTCAATGTGTTTTGAGTCGTTTTCTCAGATAAAACAGATTGATGTTTAAACTAAACAGCAGTTTACCAAGGTCATGGAGGTAGTGATGATGCTACAACTGAGTGCTGGCTGCATGTTGCTTCCTTATGGACAATTTATTTCAACATCCCTTCATGTGCTCAGACAGACATCAACCAGGCTGGGCACTTTACTGTACGTCTTCAGAAATTGTCATGCAGCACCGCTAATCACTGAACTATTGTGTCACTAATGCAGTTAGTCCTTTTTACAAAATTGGGAAGTGATGCATTTGATGGGTAAAACCTACTTCCTGTTAAGCTGATGTCATATTATGTGACTGCTTGTGGTGAGGTATTTCAGACTTGCTGTCTACAGTTGCTGATCTTGTCGTCAGACTATATCAATTTACATGATTAAAATTGCTGGACATGTCAACTTTAACAGCTACATGCCAACCTTCCAGCGCAGTCCTGCTTGCTCTTTTCATGACTACCAATAACGTGCTGCACGACTGGGCCTGCTCTGTACGAGTGGTTAACAGCTATGACGTGTTTAGCTGAAGTCTCTGCCTTTTCTTTCTTCCACTCTAAACATGAAAACACAAGACATCAGACAGGTACTCGTGTGTTTGTGAGGTTCAGAACGCCCACGTTCTTTATTCCTCGTTGAGTTGTTATACTCAATCCTGTGCCTTTGACACGCGCTAGCCTCTTTGCGGCTCTGCCACCTGCGTATGGGGAAGCAGATATACAATTTAAACAGATTATTATTTTTATGAGAATTGTTACATATGCATAATAGAACTAACTATTTTACATGATAGTGAGTAATTAACCATAGTAAAAAATAGTAAAACGTAATAAATTGAAAGAAAATTATGTTTCATTTTGCGTTAGTGATTTTTGTTGCATTATATGTTTTCGTTCTGTTTGGCTTTGAAATTAACATGCAAATACTTTTTAAACTTACACTTTTACTGTAAAACTTCAGTAAAAACAATTTTTTGAGTTAACTTTTCATCAATATCGCATTGAATTTTGATTCCGTGTTTGGACTTACATCATGACAACACAACGTCTAACTGCCTGTGAGTGAATATCGTTTCTTTCTCTCTAATAAATAAACCGACTTTTTCGAATGTTTGTCCCTGTGATTTGTTAATTGTCATAGCAAAAGGTATTCTCACGAGAAACTGTAAACTTTTTAGTACAAATGGCATATCAAGATCTCCTTTGGTGTCTAATGTTATCCGTGGAAGATGTACTACATTACCTTTCTTGTCGCCTGTTAAAATTTTACATGTCAGAATTGTTTGACCAATTTTGAATACAACTAATCTTGTCCCATTGCATAGCCCATCACTCGGACATAAATTATGCAATAACATTACGATACATCCTTCTTTCAACAGTAATTTGGCCGGTGGAACACCAGACGATGTTAACGGCTGTAGTTATTCTTCAGGATATTGTAAGTTGATGTTTTCATCTTCCGCACGATCACCACCAACTGTTTCAGCATAGTCTATTGATACGCATTTAACCAATTTGGTGTACTACATTACCTTTCTTATCACCTGTTAAAATTTTACATGTCAGAATTGTTTTACAGCATAGTCTATTGATACGCATTTAACAGTTTTCGTGTTAATTCATTTAACTTCATCATTTCTCGGTGCTAGGATTGCCCGTGTGCTCATTTCTTCAGTTGATAACCCTTCGGGATGAAATTCTTCAATAAGATTTGGACATAATAAGTCTTCTTTTATTGGGAACTTAAAGTGAGGAAAATGTAAAAATTTATAAGAGCTGAGAGTGCAGGAACTGTGTCTGACAAAAGCATTCACACGAATGAGAGGTGAGAGGACCGTGGGCGGGTGCCGTTAACTGTAAATGGTTGAGAGGAGGGCGGGACTTGACAAAATCTCTTGACAAAAGTCTTATCTCAAGATTTTCTTTTAGAATTGAGAGATAACATTAGCTCCCTCTGTTATTATATATTTTATATTATCAAATAAATGGGGAAAATCAGCTATAATCTTTTATGAAATTAACTGTATTTGAGTAATGTTTACCTTCCAAACATTTCTTAGCATTGTTTCAAAAGTTCTTTTGATGTTTGTTGTGTATTAGTTAAGTTCCTGCCATAAGACACACATATATACATTACATGTATTTTTAAACTTACTCTTCATATCGTTTAGTTCATAGTAGTTAAGTTGTGTATACTGATCAGGAGTAGCTGCCATTGCTTAGTTGTGTTCCATTACGATGAAACCCGGTGTTCTGTTTTCTATCAGCTCCATCTCTCACACATTAACTCCTAGATAAGCACTTGCCCATTCAAATGATTCCTGTTTCTGTGGGATTCCAAAGTTGTTCCACCTGAAAAGTCTGTGCCCAGCATCTTTCTTAGGGCAGTGTGTAAACCTATGTAGAAGCAAGCATACATGGCGACAAAGTGTATCACAAAATTTTGTCTTTCATCTTTTTTGACACCTTGAATCCATTTTCTCCTCTATGCTTCATCAGTCAGAAAGTAGTGAAAAATTAGGTAAGGTAGTATTTGGTTTGAATTTGAACACAGAAGGACACTGCTGAAACTCTTGTGTTGTGGTTCTGCCATTGTTTTGGATGAATGGGAGATAGTTTACCTATCCAAAAATAAAAATCTAGAAGCATGGAAAGGTCTGATTGATAATTAGGTAACTGCAGGTAGCTTGGACTTCTGGAGTCACAATGGCACCCTGGTTAACATCACAGCCTGACAACTCCACATGATTCGGTTCTGAATTATGGCCGAGGCATATCACTTTATATGCAGAAGCTTTGCTTTCCTTACAAGGGCACTTCACGCCAGATCAGGTTATAGTTTTCACTCACTTGTGCTGAGCTAGGAGCATTCAGTAATAAATGGAAGAAACTAAGACTGGGTGGTGGAGTAGTTATTGCCTTAAAGCTCCAAAGTGTTAGGTTTAAATCCTGAAGTATGGTATTTACACATGTCTTAAACAACTATTATCATGCACTGATAATTTCTGTATTATCTATATCTATTATTTATTTATTATATTACATATGTATTGACTATATTTATACATTGCATCAATGTTCATATTGCTTACTACACACCAATATTGCTGCTACTTCTTTGTCTTGTCTTGTCTTTATACAATGTCTTGTCTTGTTTGTGTTTTAATTTTAAATTTAAATTGTAATTTGAATTCTATTTTTAATTTAATTTTAATTTTTTATTTGCACTTCCTGTTGTTACACTGTGGACCCTGAGCTTCACAATTTTGTCTATCTGTATACTTGTATATGGTTGAGATGACAATAAAGTTCGCTTTGACTTTGACATTCTCATGTTTATGTCAGAGTACATGAGATTCCTGCCATCTACTGAAGGCAGGCATATCTAAACATGACCTGGTGGTGTGGGTTAGTGTGTTCTGCAATAAGTTAGTGTTCCTTCCAGAACTAGTAACTGCCTTGTATCTGATGGTAGGCCCACAGCAATCCTGAATTTATATAATTGGGTTTGTAGTACTAGGGTGTGTACTGTGTTAGCCATTATGAATGTAGTGAGAAGTCAAGCAAAATTACATCTTTCATTGGCTAACTAAAAAGATTACAATATTCAAGCTTTTGAGGCAACTCAGGCCCCTGGAAAATGAATGAATCCATTTTTAATTGTCTTGCCTGTCCACTGTCTTATGTTCTGAATCTTTCCTTCCATTATATGTGCTCACTTTGTCCAATGCAATGTTGTGGAGACTGGAACCCACCATGGCAGCATCAGACGCAAGGCAGCAGCCAACCCTCTACTGGTCACCTACACAGATGGAGATCACACTCCTATGTAATGGTCAGAAACCTGCTTAATCCATTCCAGCATCAAGAGGAGCTGAATTCTTTCTGGCAGCATTAGCCACAAGGCAAGGACCACCCCGGATAAAGTGCTTAGTCCATCACCGATCACACTCGAGTAATGCATGTAGCATTAAGTACTCAAAAAATACACACAGTCCCTAATCTTAATCTAGTTAACGGTTGCAGGGTGACTGGAGCATGGGGCACAAGGCAGGAACAAACCCTGGACAGGATGCCTAGTTCAGTAAATATCACACTGACGCGATCCATTTCATTCCGTATAGGCTGCACATTATAAATGTAAATGAATTATGTGTTTTTGTTTATTTTTTATGAGAACACAGCCACTTCTAGGCATCAGTGAACTAAGTGACCACTTGGAGTCCAGGCCAGTGGGGACCCCAAACCAAACCCAGAAGGATGGCTAAGTGGAGTGAGGGTAAAAAATGGGAATGGCCTTGTGTGAGATTCTGCAGCATTCTTTGGATTAATTAAACATTCAAATAAATAAGTGAATGAGTCAGAACACTAGAATGTAAGAAATGAAGTCGAACGAGAAGAGTGTTAAGTAGTCCATAATCAGGACCTCAAAGGCAACCATTTGTGATTATTAGCCTGCATGTTGAGTAGACATCAGGGCCATCAAATTAGAAAAAAAAAATAGGTTTGAATATTTATATTAAAAAGAATACACTCCCTGAGCAAATTGTTAGAAACTCATGTAATTATCTAATCATCCAATCATGCGGAAACATAAAACAATTCAAAGAATACTGTAGGTCAGGAGCTTCAGTTAATGTGGCAAACAGGCTGGCTGGAGTATTCCTGTAACAGCTGATCTCCTCATACCCAACAGCCTCTTGAGTTTACTCAGAATGGTGTTTTAAACAGAAAACATCCAGGGAGTGGCAGTTCTATGGACAGAAATGCCTTTTTGATGTAAGAGGTCTGAGGAGAATAGCCAGAATGGTTTGAGCTGACAGAAAGGCTACAATAAATCACATACCTGCTTTGTATAACTGTGGCGAGCCGAAGAGCATCTCCGACTGCACAACACTTCAAACCTACCAGCAGAAGGGCTACTACAGCAGGGGGCCACATCAGGTTTCAGTCCTATCGGTCAGCCAAGAACAGAAAGCTGAGTCTGCAGTGGGCACAGGCTCTCCAAAAGTAGACAGTTGATGAATCTCAATTCCTGCTGAGGCACCGAGATGGCACGGTCAGAATTTGGGCCCAAAGGCATGAATACATGCACCCAACTTGCATTCTGTATAAATTCCAGGATGTTAGAGGTGGTGTAATGCTCTAGGGACGGTTGGAGTATTGTTGCTAACCATAAAAATATCTTCATGGCCACAATTTACTCCTTCTTATTGGCTACTTCCAGCATGATAATACAACATGTCACAAAGCAAATGTCATCTCAGAATGGTTTCATGAACATGGCAATGAATCCAGTGGGTTTCCCAGTCACTGGATCTGAATCCAATAGAAGACCTTTGTGGTAACAACAACAACAACAACAACAACATTTATTTATATAGCACATTTTCATACAAACAGTAGCTCAAAGTGCTTTACATAATAAAGAATAGAAAAATAAAAGACACAATAAGAAAACAAAATAAATCAGCATTAATTAACATCGAATAAGAGTAAGGTCCAATGGCCAGGGGGGACAGAAAAAACAAAAAAAAAATCTGTAGGGGTTCCAGACCATGAGACCGCCCAGTCCCATCTGGGCATTCTACCTAACATAAATGAAACAGTCCTCTTTGGATTTAGGGTTCTCACGGAAGGGCTTGATGATGATGGTCACGTAGACTGCCTTTTAATCTATCCATCATTGTTGGAGCACCATGAGGCTTTGAGTAGGTGGAGGTGGCGCAGGCCACCACCACAAAGAAACCGGAAAAAGAAACAGAAGAGAGAGTAGGGGTCAGTACGGATTTTAGTGCCACCATGAATAGTTATTATGAGGAAATTGAACATACAGAGTATCAGGATTAAGTTAAATTAAGTTAAATTGAAGTTATAAAAAGGCCATGTTAAAGTAATGTGTTTTCAGCGGTGTTTTAAAGTGCTCTACTGTATTAGCCTGGTGAATTCCTGTTGGCAGGCTATTCCAGATTTTAGGTGCATAACAGCAGAAGGCCGCCTCACCACTTCTTTTAAGTTTTGTTCTTGGAATTCTAAGGAGATACTCATTTGAGGATCTGAGGTTACGATTTGGAATATAAGGTGTCAGACATTCCGATATATAAGATGGGGCGAGATTATTTAAGGCTTTATAAACCATAAGCAGAATTTTAAAGTCAATCCTGAATGACACAGGTAACCAGTGTAGTGACATCAAAACTGGAGAAATGTGTTCGGATTTTCTTTTCCTAGTTAGGATTCTAGCAGCTGCATTCTGCACTAGTTGCAAACGATTTATGTCTTTCTTGTGTAGTCCTGAGAGGAGTGCGTTACAGTAATCTAGTCGACTGAAAACAAACGCGTGAACTAATTTCTCAGCATCTTTCAGTGATATAAGAGGTCTAACTTTACTTATGTTTCTGAAGTGGAAAAAATGCTGTCCTAGTGATCTGATTAATATGCGATTTAAAATTCAGATTACAGTCAACAATTACCCCTAAGCTTTCTACCTCCGTCTTGACTTTTAATCCTAAATGGGGTAGAATGGGAGATTCACAACATGGATCCAGAGTTGACATTATTTAAAGGATCCTACAAAAAGTGTAAAGTGTATACAGCAAACCCGTATACTTGACAATTACAAGATGAAATCAAGTATGTCTTTTAAAACCGAGTACAGAACTGAAATAAATGTAAAAAATGGTGTTTATATGTGCTTTTTACAGGGAGTGAGGTCAAGAACATCTGGTGGGACTTCTGCAAACTAGAGAGAGAGAGAAGGTGTTACGTGACAGCGCCAACCCCTGCTCCAGCAGATAATCACACTTATTTGAGCTCATAAACTGTCTCCTAATTGCAGGTCTGACTACATATCTATACACACACACTCACACACATTAGTTGTCCCCCGTGGCTTTGCCCGCATAGTAGTGAAACAGGACAGTGAGGAGGGCCCTGCCTGGCTCCCCACTCCTGACATCGTGCTTTCCCCTCTCCTCGGCCTGCTGCGTGTCTCAGATTAGCACAAATATATCGCTCCTGCAAGCAAACTATGATTCTTAGTGCAATGAGAGAAGTCGCAAAATAAACTGGAATGTTCAAGTAAATTCTAGAAAAAAGCCCAATCGAAATCCATTAAGTAGTTCTCTCGTTCACTTGCTAAATGGATATAAGATACGCCCCGAGGCTGGCAGTTGAGTTAGGAAGGCCCCACCCCCCTCCCCTCAGCCCGCTGCATGTCTCTCGGATTTCCGCAAATAAATCGGTGGCGCAAGCGAACTATGATACTAAGTGCGATGAGAGAAGTCGCAAAATCAACCGGACTGTTCAAGTAAATTCTAGAAAAAAGCCCAATCGAAATCCATTAAGTAGTTCTCTCATTCACTCGCTAAGTGGATGTAAGATACGCCCCGAGGCTGGCAATTGAGTTAGGAAGGCACCGCCCCCCTCCCCTCGGCCTGCTGCATGTCTCTCGGATTTCCGCAAATAAATCGGTGGCGCAAGTGAACTATGATAATGTTCAAGCAAATTATAGAAAAAACCCGATCTAAATCTGTTAAGTAGTTCTCACGTGAAAAGTGGACAGACATACAAACATTGGATTTTATATACTGTATATATATATATATATATATATAGAGAGAGAGAGATACACTGTTTAGTTATGAAAACGGATTATTTTAAAAGTACATTTTGGAGGACATTCATTGTATGTTAATGAAAATAAGTGACAAGTGATCATGATGTGCAAGCTGTCAGATTCGTCTGTAGGCTGAGTGACCAACCTGACCTGTCAAAACTACAAATGTAAAGAAATAAAAACGAACGAGTAAGCAGTATCTGAAAAGATTCATGGGATAGGGATCACTACATAAAGTTGCTATATAAACTAAAACATTGTGTGTTTCCTTTTGATTTTTAGTTTGACAACCAATCAAACAAATGTTTTATTGCAAATGACTTTTTAGTTATATCCAAGGACTTATGCTTCTGGGTGTAAATGGAAGATAAGTAACTCATGTGAATAATAAAAATGTTGATATAAATAACTCCCAGGGTAGGAATGACTCCCTTTTCCTCTATACATGAGAGGCAGTAGCATTAATGACTAAGCAACTCATGCAAACTAAGCACATCTAAAATGAGTAGGAAACCCACGGACCACCGATCCCCTAAAGCAAAAGTTTCCAGCCCCAGTAGTTCCCGTTTAGCAGTTTGATGCCACATGCATGTGCTTGATGGCACAGTGAATGCCAGACCTGTTACTCTTCTTCTTCCTATCCTGTAATTAAGTTCTATAGTTTGCTTTATGCTCAGCAGATGTCACTGCTCTTCATTTTCTTTCTGCCATGTCAGTTTCTCGAACAGTTTGCCTATACAGTTAAAAACGTGATCCCAGATGACTTCACAGAAGTTGCTGTTGACCACATTTTTTTTGCTTCACCAACACATATCATGTCAGAAGCTTTCAGTTAGGACCAAGATCAATGGTGGTCCACGAGTAGTCATGTGACCGATGGACACAACCCCTTGCACAATTTCATCATTTCTCCAGTTCACTTTCTTTTCCCACAAAACATTTCCCATGTTTTAAATAATAAATAATTATTATTTACATTACATAGCCCTTTTCTCACTACTCAAAGCACTCCAGTGAGTGTGGAGCCACTTCAACCACTACTAATGTGTAGCATCCACTAGAATGATGTGACAGCAGCCATTTTTGAGCCACATTAGCTGTTAGATGGTGAAGTGGTGAGAAACAGATAGCCAGTTAGAAATGTTTTATGTAATTAAAGTTCATCCATTTTCTGAACATTTTTTTTATAATGGAATCAAAGGGTGAAAGAGCCTGTACTGGAAAGCATTTGGGGGAATGCAGGGATCACCTAGACCAGGGGCTCTTAACCTGAGGTCTGTGGACCCCTAGGGGATTCATGTATGGGTTTCAGGGGGTCCGTAAGGGTCAGATAAAAATTAACATTTATATTCACTGTACAGCCTGGTACTGTTGATTTAGAGTAGATGTACTAGTAATAGTAGTGGATCTGTTTTAATTTGCACAAGAGGATTGTATTTCATAATTCTAATTCCATTAGTTTTTGCATAAAACGAGTGCTTTTTTTAGGTTGTTTACTTTAAACTTTAATAATACTTTATGTATGTCACACATGTATGAGACAATCAAATCTTGAAAAATAAAATACATTATATTCATTGCATGCAAAGTTGTGTTTATGTGAATATTGCTGGGGATGGGGGTCCGTAGCTTTCATCAGATTCTTAAAGGGGTCCGTGACTCGAATAGCAGAGTGACTATTCATTGTAGCATAAACTCTCAAGCATACAAGAACCGCATTCATTTTAAGATATTTTATTGTAAGAGTTGTTAAGTGACAATGATTCAAATTCAACAGACTGGGATTGTCACCCACCTACAAGTCATGCAAAATGCCTTGGTGTTGCCTGACCTAGTCTGTTATAAGGTGTGCGAATGCCTTCATCCCATCCCTGTGAAAAGCCCTGACAGACAATCAGATTAACTGAGTTTTTCTTTATCGTAGCTGTGAATGAGGCTTGTTTGTCTCTCTGTAATCGAGGTGCAGAAGCCCCTGGGACCAAAGTTTGTGCAGCAAAGAAGGATCACGCTGACAATAGTGGAATACTCACTTGAATAAAATAAGCCTTTTGATCAATTCCAAGTTTATTCTTATGTAGCAGAGGGTCTAGTTTAGTAGAAGACAGCATAGCAAGGCTCAGATAAGTTAGTGTGCAAGCGATGTCACCCTTGGACTTGCACTGAAGGAAAAGCATAAAAGCATGTTCACCTGTGCTATCTCTATCCCTCTATAAGTTATTAAAAATGGTAGACATCTTTGGAGCGGTGAAGCTGTACTGCTAACCACTGTGCCAAACAAAGGCTCAGAGAAGTTCCACCTCATAAGTCTACACACCTGTCAGAAAGTAAATATTGACAAGGCAGAGGTAGTTCTTGAGTTTCATTGTCGAAAACATTCGCAGGATTGTTGCAGATTTGCACAAGCACATTTTGGATTTGCATCTGTGTTTGCATCTGCCTGAACATTTACATTCATTTAAAGCAGAATACAGGAATATTGTACAGGAGAGTCGCACTACAGCAGTGCTCCCCAAACTCGGTCCTGGGGACCCACTGTGGCTGCAGGTTTTTGTTCCAATCAGCTTCTGTTTTCTTTTGGACTCCTGGGCTAATTACGTGAACTCTTATTTCCCAAGTTCTGTGTTTTGGGAACAATATAGAAATTAGAAAAATAAGTTTGGTAAATAAAATATATACTGTATATATATATTAAAATGTACCAAGCAGTTATATGGGAATAATGTATTTTTTTTCTTTTTAACAATATTATCATCTTGATTTTCATTCTACTTTTCCATTATTTACTAATTAGTGGGTCTGATGCTAAAGTAGCAGCCTTTGATTATTCTGTGGTGTTTGCCAGTGTGTCTGCTCTGCTTGTTTTTAATTGTCATTAATAAGAAACAACAAAGGGGGAAAACTGCACAGAGAAAGAGTAAAATATAATGAAATCAACAAAAGAGAGTTAAGCATTTACATCTATAGAAAAAGCAGAAATATTTCTAAATGTCTTATAAATGTAAAAATCACGCTGCTGTGCTTTTCTGAATGTCGAATAAAAGAAAAATTATACCAACTAATTAAATGAGATCAGTGTTATCAGGTGTTGTCACTGATTAGCAATCTGGTTGGAACAAAAACCTGCAGCCACAGTGAGCCACAGGACCGGGGTTGGGAAACACTGCACTATATAAAAACACACAACTTATAATGACTGCAAAAATACGTTGATAAAATACAATTTAGTCTGCTTTGCCCCATCCAGGTTTGGTTCCTTCTTTGATGCCCATATGTGTGCCTGACCTGTACTCCCGAATAGATGGACAGTTGGATGTGTGGATGGTTTAGGTCACGTGTCATCATGGGCTCCTTTGTTTGCTCACTGCTGGTTCCTTTGTGCCACATTTGTTTTACTTCAGATAGCCAAAGCTGTAGTACTCATTCTACCAGGGAGGGAAATCAGAGTACATGGGTGAAACTGAATATAATGAATATGTCATGAACTTTAAAAGTAATATCTCTCTATTATATAAAAAAAGTTTAGGCCGAGACGAGACCTGTTCAGGGAGACGAAACATGACCTTCTCAGAAAGACAAAAGAAACTTTCACATCCTGTGAGATGAGACTTTGTGCCAAGAGATTTAACAGAAATAAAAGACAAAGAGTAGATGACAAAGTAGAACGTCGTAAAGAATTCAAAAACATTGGAGCGATACACATGCAAAACAGGTTAAAGATAATGGAAGAAGGAAAATTTGAAAGTCTCAAAAAATTATAGTAAAGATCGCATTAGCGCAAACAAACGGAAAATATTACTTGGTGAAATAACAGAACAGCAAAAAGAGATCGAATAGTGTTTGAGGATGTCTGGGGGAGAAGAGAAACAAGGCAGTGAGACAAAAGGACAGCTGCTGTACAGGCTTTTAAACAGTCGAAGTGCCACACGAGATGCAGATCACGCGGCACGGCAGCAGCAGCAAGCCAGCAGCTGATCGAGCAAAGAGGAGGTAGCGAAAACAACTGTTATTTGATTCCCATTGTATCACCGTTTAAGAGGGGTTTCAGAGGAGCGGCCCCCCTCTTCACAACGCCGCGTAGCACAGCCAGGGGTGGTGGGGGTGGGGGGGTTATGGTTGAGCAAAGCTTTAAGTGAAATGACATGTTTATTTCAGATGCCAAATTGTTAATAACAAACAACCTTGACATTAGTTCCAGTTTTCTTTGTAGGATGAGTCACTCTCCTAATGAAAGATTCCAGGATGTTTGAAAAAAGAAATTTTACGCTTAAGCAGAGATTTTCAGGCCAGAATGTACATTCATGTCTGTCCTTAATCCCGGAAAATAAACAGAACTTCATGGTGGATAAATAAGGAACTCAAACATAAATGGCAAAGGAAAAGTCAGTTGTGTACAAGTACACAAGCCAAGTGCTGTAACTGCAGAGAGCAGGAAGGCGATACATGTTATAAAAAAGGTGAAAAATGACCCCAGTTGATTCTTTCAGCATTTTAGTAGTGAAAGAGGAGTCCATTAAGGGAATGTCAAGGAGGTAATTACTGATTTGGAAATTATAGGGGGACAAGAGCTGCTTAGATTAAATGGGCAGAAACCTAACAAATCAAGGTGTCAGATAACATTTATCCTGAAGTATTCTTGTGTGTATACATATAAACCATTGATATTTATGTTTTGAAATTACCACACACCATGGGAATTCCTACGGATTGGAAACTAACATACAGTATATTATGCCATTATACATAGTGCTATGAAAAAAATATTTGCCCCCTTCTGATTTCCTATATTTTTGCTTATTCATAACATCTAACATAACATCAAGCAATCTTTGCAAAACATGACTATTGGCAGAGTTTCTTGGTGGCCTTTGTCAATTTTCGTAACACATTCGACTCTGTTGATGAAGCTGCCTTGTGGGACATCCTGAGGGTTCGCAGGATCCCTTCAAGGTTGCTGGATGTCCTGCCCGGCCTGTACACTAGCACTATGAGTGCTGTGCAGAATGGAGGCAGAACCTCTGTGTTTCCACAGTTGATTCTGGGGTTTGTCAGGGGTGTGTTTTGCTCCTACTCTGTTCAGTGCTTGCATAGATTTGGTGTTGGGCAGGGACATGTGGTCCAGTGGCTGTGGGGCATCCATTGGTGAAGAGGGATTCACTAATATTGACTTTCCCGACGATGTTGTGATTTACAATTTATTTTTGTACATCCCAAAATCACACAAGAAGTGCCGCAATGGGCTTTAACAGGCCCTGCCTCTTGACAGCCCCCCAGCCTTGACTCTCTAAGAAGACAAGAATAAACTCCCAAAAAAAAAATGTAGTAGGGAAAAAAATGGAAGAAACCTTGGGAAAGGCAATTCTAAAAGAGACCCCTTTCCAGGTAGGTTAGGCATGCAGTGTGTGCCAAAAAAAAAGGGGGTCAATACAATACAAAGAACAGAACATAAATAATCCTCAATACAATATAATAGAAATATTACAAGTACAGAGCAGAATTTAACAGTAGATGATATCACATAATATGATTTGGATTTGTTTAGAGTCCTGGAGACCTCAGCCATCAAGCTGCCTCCCCCGATTGGCCATTCCACAGCTGAGACAGAGCTGGGCCAGCCAGTCCAATCAAAGGACCCCTCTACCCCACGATTCCTGTGATTCTCCATCAGATATGACTTTACCCTAGACAGGCAAAACAACTTGGCAGGTGGGCCTTGGCACCAAGTACCACATTTAAATACCAAGAAGATAAACAGAATTGGTGATGGTTAGTAACAAATTATAATGATCATATTACTTATGTTTTAGTGCTAGTGACTAACAACAGGCCTTTAATGAGCTCTTGGGCACAGCCATCTGCAGTGTGTCTGTCTGCGGAGAGAGTGTTGAACTTCTCTTGAGTGAATCCTTGGGATCCTCTCATTTGACTTTGTGTTGCTCATGGAGTCCTGAATGAGGTACATTACCTACATTGTGAAGGAGTATCACTTACAACACTATGGCCATGTGAAGTGATTCCCTGAGGGTGATTCGGCTTGTAGGAGCCTCATTGTTGCGGACCTGAGTGGCTGGACCAGGCCAAGGGGACGCCCACGTAACACCTGGCTGTGGCAGATAGAGGGTCATTTTTCGGAGTGCAGGACTGGACTGCATGTCTGCCTGGGAGGTTGCCAAACGGGATCCTGAGCTGTTTTGTCATGTGGTGGGCATGTCAACACGTTGTACCAGTGCATACTCCCCAGCCTTACCTGACCTGATAACATCTACAATAATTGTTTCTAAATTCCAAACATATTTAGTAAAAGATAACCTAAGCAAACACAATACACCATTTTTAAACAATCATTTGATTTATTGAGAAAAAAAAAGTTTACCAACACTTGTATCACCCATGTGAAATATTAATTGCCCCCTAAACTTAATACAGTGGACCCTTGACTTACGAACTCAATTCGTTCGCGAGGGCTGGTTGTAACTCAAGTTGGTTGTAAGTCAAGATTATTTTTCCCATAAGAAATAATGGAAATACCCATAATGCATTCCGAACATCCCACTGCAACACTTATTTAACCTTTTCATAATAAAAAAGGGTTGCATAATGTGCATAATTTACCAAAACACCAATAATTTTTCTAATGTACTAACCAAAAAGTTATAAAAAGTGCCTAGCGTACCAGAAACAACAATTTCATACTGTACTCACCATTTAATTTGACATCTTTGGGTTATAGGAAGGGAGGAGGAGGAGAATGAAACAGAAGGTGGTTATTGTTTAGAAGGAGCCTCCTTATGCAAATCTTTTCTTTGTAAAATTGTCGAGATGATGGATTTCGTCATGCTGTACATATTAGCGAGATCGGTCACACGAACACTACTCTCATATTTCTGCACAATTTCCTTCTTCGTTTCGATTGTGATTGCTATCTTTACCTTTGTTACCTTCTCTTCCTTCCTTAGCAATTATGTGTCTTGCTTGCCATGGTCTTAGTGAATTATATATTTAGATAAATCACTGCACTGACCGAAATGACGTCCACAAACACATGTATCTGGGCTCCGACTGACGCTTACGAACGCTCTCGGCTGTTTGTTTACAGTCACACAAGCGGATACACTTGACTGCATTCGGGTCATAACGGAAGATGTTGGTCGTAAATCAAAACAAAAATTTTGGTCATAAATCAAGTTCGCATGTCAGGCCGATCGTATATCAAGGGTCGACTGTACTTGGTTTTGCTATCATTACCAGTAACAACTCCAATCAAACACTTTAACAGGAAATAACTCTCTGGATGTGTTTACTGTGTGCTTTTGGAGTAATTTTGCTAAAATATCCATTCCTGGGTAGATTTTTCACTGTTCCAAGTTTCCTACATTTGGAGGATGATGGCTGTCACGGTTGTACACTGGAGTTCCAGGGTGTTAGAGACTGCTATGTAACACTCCCGTCTGATGTATGCATTTCAGTAACTTTCTTTCTCAGGTCTTTTGGAATTTCTTTTGGTTGAGGCATTATGTGTTGCTTGTTGCGATCTTTTAGCCAACTGCAGAATGCTGGAAAGCTCTATTGTAGTGATGTTTAGATTCAGTAGGACTGGCAGCAGTTACGTTTAGGTAGTCATGGGTTGATTGAGTGACTAAGGGACAAATTACTTTTTACGTAGGTCATATTGGTGCTGGTGAACTTTTTTTCCTTCAATAAATAAAATGATTATTTAAAAACTGCACATTGTGTTCACTCAGATGGTCTTTTGCATTTTGTCAGTTTGGCGATTAGAAACAATTAAGTATAATGAATAAGCAAAAATGGGGGAAATCATTCGGAAAGGGTACAGAACCTGCACCTCGCCACACACATCCAACTCAGAGTCTTACATTACAGATAGCTTTAGTGTTTCTCCCAAAATGCAAAACACCTCCCCAGGTAACTTTATATTTACAAATAAACATTAGCTTAACATGAATCATAAGAAAATTCATGAAAACATCCTTTTATTATTCAGGTGTCATATTTAGGATGAGGCTTAACAACTCTGCCATATCTAGTGCAGCAAGGTGTGATGGACATCCGGCAGCTCAACCTGGCCGGGATGCCCCTGGAATAGAAGGATGGGGGAAGGCAGCTACTTGCCACTGCTTCCCCCAAAACGCTAGATGGCAGCTTTCCTGGAGTGCAGTGGTACCCTGGATTCCCGCAGGGCACTATGGTACATGGAGTTTGGACACACAGCCCTGCTGGGTGCCGTGGGTGCCACCAGGAGGAGCTGTCAAAGGACCTGGGGACATACAGTATACTTTCATTGTGGCTCGGAAGTATGAGGTAGTCACGGGAATGGAAGCCCCAAAGTACTTCCAGGCTGAAGAAAATCCCTGTTCTTTATTAGACCCGGAAGTGCAAGCCAGTCACATGGTTGGAAGGACAGAAGCACTTCTGGGTCAAAGACTATTTAAAGGATTGATGGGAACCCAGCAGACAAGCCGGAGTTGGGAGGGAGTGTGACAGAGCTTGCTGGGAGGTGTGGAGGAGAAATTAGTGATTAGTTGTGCTGAGATATTGCTGTTTATTGTGGTGGAGGTGCTTTGGGGCACAACACAGAGAAAAGAAGAAATTAAAATTACTTCTTGGTGATTTTAACCTTTGTCATGTGTGTCTGTCTGTTGGGGAAAAGGTGAGCAACAGCGCCACCAAGCGTCCACACATTTACAAAGTGTGACAGATTAGGGCTTTCTCACTCCCTTGTACCCTCAGACCACACGTCAGACACCAGGTAAAAGTCCAAATAATTATTATTTATTATAATAATAAGTGCACAAAGCACGCTCCTCTCCACAATTCTTCAATAAACAATACAGTACACAATAACCAATCCTCGACTCCCAGACGCTTAGCCACCCTGCCTCCCAACTCAGCTCCTCCGTCTGGGATTTCCCACAGTCCTTTATACTCCTTGACCCGGAAGTGTTTCTGAGCCCTCAGTCCACGTGATTATCCAACACTTCCAGGTCGGGTAAAAACTTCTCTTTTTCTTCAGCCCGTAAGTATATAATTTCTTCCGTTTCCGCGATTGTGAATTGCTTCCGGGCTATAAGGAAAGTATAAGTCCCTGGGCCTCCCTGCAGCTTCCTCCGGTGGCCCCCATGGTATCCCATGTTGCAGGGATGGCTCCATCTGGCGGTTTGGGGTTGTTGACCGGGATACACGGCTGGCAATCCCTCACAAAAGGTTATTGTAACAGCATAGTGGCAGGGAACTGCTTGGCATTTGTTTGATCCTCCAGCACAGTTTTAACAGCATTGAACCGAGGTTCTGAAATCGAGGGTCAACTATCTACCTCTGCCTCTGTTTGGATTGGCTTTGGTTCAAACACCGGCAAAAGATGCCGATGATTCCTCCTGCACTCTGTCCCTTAAGTCTCTACAGTGTAGGATAGAGAGGGGCTAATCACAAATTCTTTTAATTAGTCTGACCGTATCATGCCCTTTGTTGGCTTGTAACTGGACTGCTTTACACTTATGCAACTGAAAAAGTGGTTTGCTTGCTTCATCATAGTACACATGCTGCACTTTTCTTTAATAACTGGGACGTGACTGTAGCAGTGATGATTGATTTTGGTTTCAACAGATGTTTGCTAATAGTTTGAGGTACTTTAGACATGAGCTTTGTGCAGGTGAACCCATTGTGGTGTCCTGAGATAAATTCTGGAGGATCAACAGGTTTAGAAACGAATCGGATTCCTCTTCTCTTGTGGTTTCAAACAAACCTTGGAATTTTGGGTAACCCTTTCAGCAAAGTCATTTGCTGGACACTCCAGACTATTAGTGCTATGAGAAAAGACCCATAAAACCATGGCTTCTAAACTAAGAGCTCTTATCTGATATAAATTAAGATCACAGTCTTTGTATCTTGTTGACTATAGTCCATCAATCTTAAACCAATCTGTGTGAAAATCAGTCAGCACCAGATAATGCTGCTTGTTCCGTTTAAAAATAGCATTGTGTCAACCTCGGACCATGACAATTCTGTGAAAGACAAGTATGTAATGGACCCTTCTGTTGGTGTGGCTTCAGAGCATTACATATGTCTTTTGTCAGGGTCAGCCGAAAATAACATCACATGTCCTTGATGGAGTATAGTCAGGTACTCCCTCTGAAATATTTGTGGAATTACCGCTCTGGTACTTTTCATGATTACAACATCCTTAATGGCAAGTTCATCTCTAAATGGTGTGGCAGATGGCCGGGACACCCCTTTGACACTGGGACTGGGGGAGCAGCCATGGGATGCATACTACATCCCCCAGAACACTTAGTGGCAGCCTACCTGGGTGACATCAAGTAGGACACACGCTAGGGTCAATTTAGATTCGCCAATGCACCCAACCTGCATGTCTTTGGACTGTGGGAGGAAACCGGAGCACCCGGAGGAAGCCCACACAGGCACGGAGAGAACATGTCCTAGATGAATTAGAGTTCTGGTTTTTATTATTATCCATCATCCAGCCAGCCGAACAAAGGGTCACGGAGGTCTGCTGGAGCCAATCCCAGCCAACACAGGGCACAAGGTTGGCAGGGTGCCAACCCACCACAGGACACACACAAACACACCCACACACCAAGCACACACTAGGGCCAATTTAGAATCGCCAATCCACCTAATCTGCATGTCTTTGGACTGTGGGAGGAAGCCGGAGCGCCTGGAGGAAACCCACGCAGACACGGGGAGAACATGCAAACTCCACGCAGGGAGGACCCGGGAAGCGAACCCGGGTCTCCTAACTGCGAGGCAGCAGCGCTACCACTGCGCCACCCATTATTACTATTATCACGCTTATTTTAACTTCACCTGTTTGTTGTCTGGTACACATCTTGTAATTGATATTTAACCCACTTGCTATTGTCCAAATGACTTGAAATTTTGCACACTTACTCACTTCTGATGACAATACATTAATCAATAATCAGTTTCACTAATTGATCAATTAATCTATGTTAATTTAGAAATGAAAGTTTCATAAGAAGAATAGTTAAAGATTTCACCAATAGATGGCACTGGTAACGGATAGAAATATTAAAGGAAGGGTGAAAATATTGAAATGATACTAGAACAAACCCAAGACTAAAAAACTGAAAATAATATATATATATATATATATATATATATATACAGTATATGTATATATATATAAAATATTTTTTAAAAACCACCACTTATATTAAGTTAAAAAGTGTACTAAAAAGTAAAAAATAAGCCTCTCATACATCACTTGTAAAATAAAAGTGCGGGCGCTTTTCATCAATCAACATTCAAAAAACACTTAAAATCTTAGGAAAAGCGCCCACCTTTTATTTTTATGAGTGATGTATGAGAGACTTATTTTTTTATTTTTAGTACACTTTTAAACTTAATATAAGCGTGTTTTTTACAATGTTTTATATATAGTATATTTTAACACTTTTTGGTATTTTGACTGCAGCCTGTTTTTTGACACCTCTGCCTGACCCTTTTTGATTTCTCCATTTCCTGGTTCTTGCTTTCAATAAGCATCATTTATTACTTCTCATTTCTTAATGATCATATAACTATAGTTTCTGACCAATACTAAAATTATTTGAACCTAATCTTGTCATAGTAGGTGGGCCCAGAGTGATCGGGAAAATGTATTTGTCCATCAATAATCAGTATTTGAACTTAGAGCTCCAATATGGGAATCTTAAAATGTTTAAATAAGGAAAAGTTAAACAGGCAGAGGTCAAAGTTATCAGGCAAACGAGAGATAAGGGAAAAACTTGGTCAGAGCTAGCAAGAATGACATCATCAGATGTGACATTAAAATCAAAGAAATATATGAATAAATATTTTCAAGGAGGATTAAAAAAAGGAGCAATGCTTTGAAATTTTACAAAAAAAAAGAACTTGCCAAAACAGCTTTAAACACATCAGAACTTGATACCCAGACATTATTTATTGACAAGCAGCAATTGCCTACCGGTTGTATATATATAAAATCCAACATCTGTCTGTCTGTCCACTTTTCACGAGAGAACTACTTAACAGATTTAGTTTGGGTTTTTTTCTATAATTTGCTTGAACATTCCAGCTGATTTTACAACTTCTCTGAACGCGCGAAGTATCATAGTTCGCTTGCGGTACCAATTAATTTGAGAGAGAGGCTGTGGGCCGAGGGGGGAGGGCAGGGCCCTCCTCATTTACACACCAGCCTCTGTTCGAGTTGCTCAACTTCTCGCCACATGTTGGAGTGTATCTTGCCTCCGCTCAGCTAGTGATACCTGTTTGTTCATCAGACATTATAATCTACAGATTGTTAAGGAGTAGCGTTTGACATTTTTGAGAGAGAGATCAGAGCTATGTGTGTTTTAGAGGGTAGCCAGAGATATCATAGCCCCGTGCTTTTCTCCCCACATGGGGGACACTCACCAGTCAGAGCTGAACACTATCAGATACAGTGCCAATGTTTGACATTACAGCGTACCTACCTTTCGCTCAGAGAGAATTACCTTTTTTTTTATTTTTAATTGATTTTTAAAGTTTGTCCTGTTTCACTATTACATGGACGGAGCTGCAGGGGACAGCTAGTATGTTATATATACAAAATTAATACCTAAAGGGGAATTGTGAGAAGACTGCAATGTACTGCCACCCTGTCCAGGACTGGTTCTTTCTTATAGCTGCTGGGATAGACACCATTTCCTCCTAATGCCACATTCTGAAAAATGGATGAATTTTCTTATTTTTAATAATTTAGTAGATTAACTGAGTAGATTAAGTCACTATTTTTTAAAATATTAAATTAGTATTATTGGTTAATGCACATCACTTTCTATTCTTTCTGATTTTGCAGTTTTACAAATTGAGAGGGATTACATGGAAGCTGCTAAGAGGAATGATGTAGCAACGATGACACTTCTTGGAAAGAACGTTAACCACAATGCCAAGAATGTTGTGAGTATATGGTACTGCATATTCCTGTGATGATTTCTGGAAGCAGCTGACCCAAAGGTGCATGTTTTCCATTGCTGTCATTTAATTTTTTTGGCATACAGCAATGTTGTACCATATTATGTGGAAAAGAATGGAAGCATATACAAATGTGTATTTGGACAGATCCATGATGCAGTTACTGTGAAATAACATGAATAACAGCGTTATATTTTATGTATTACTTATAAATTAAAAAAATAAACCACACAGTGGAAATACATAGCCATTGCACTGAAATGGCTTGTGAGGTAATTCCCCTATCTGTCTGATTAATTGCATTAGCCTTTGTGCTGCTGGCTTTAGCCACATAATTAAATGTGGAGTGTATGCAGGCCTTTTTTCAGCATTACTCAGTGTGGTTAAAAGCAATAATTGATAGATAAACATTTATTGCATATAATGTGAAAATACCCAAATTAAAATAATGTAAACACACTGTAATGGCAATAACAGAATACCCCACCATTCTCAAACCCACTAAACCCAATTCAGTGTTGCCAGTAGCCAGCAGTGGAACACAGCAGTGAACAGCCCTGAACAGCCCTGGATGGGGTGCCAGTCCACCACAGGACCCACTCACACAACCACCCACCAATATTCATAGAGGGCCACAAGTTCATCTGGCACACAAAACATTTTACATTTGGGAAGTGTATCCAGCAGGGGGTGGTAGCTCGCTTGTTGGAATGAGTTCTTTTGTAATTGCGATGTGTTACATAACCTGAATCTATATAGATATAATATAAAAAGGCGATACCCCTCCCTTAGTGATACGGTGGTAAGAAATCACATAGGAGATAAAACTTAGCTTTGTTTAATGACGGCTTATGCGGCATAACAGACGAAGGAAGCCAATGGCAAGAATCCAGTTCAGGAGATGGTGCCCAATGTGTAGAGTCTGCCATTTTCGTTGCTGCGCTGGAAGGATTTTCCAGGTCGGATGATGTTATCTCCCATCCGTTCGTCGGCTTCAAAGGTGTGCCAGGCAACGTTACAAGGCTTTATACCGTTTTTTCACTGGCAGACCCCCACTTAGGTGAATAATGCCATTCAAACAAGGCAACAGAGGACACAGTTTGATGCTGACTTTGACACACAGTAATAGTACACGTTGAACCATTTCGCAGTTGTCCCTGTCTTGTCTTCTAATGCTTGCCTAGCAGTTCTAAATGGTGAGCCCCTGTGCTAAATCTGTGTCCACTGTGCATGTGAGTAGAAGAAAAGTAGATTTCTAAAATTATATTTATACAGAGGACAGTGACATATTAAACTGATGTTACAGGAAGAAAATTGGATTACCCAGAGCAGCACCCACACAAAGCCATGCTGATAGAAGCCTTTCCTTTTCCCAAAGTTGCTGGGTCAGATTTGAAAATAATAGTTACAACAACAACAACAACAACAACAACATTTATTTATATAGCACATATTCATACAAACAGTAGCTCAAAGTGCTTTACATAATAAAGAATAGAAAAATAAAAAACACAATATGAAAACAAAATAAATCAGCATTAATTAACATCGAATAAGAGTAAGGTCCAATGGCCAGGGGGGACAGAAAAAACAAAATAAAAACTCCAGACGGCTGGAGAAAAAAAAATAAAATCTGTAGGGATTCCAGACCATGAGACCGCCCAGTCCCCACTGGGCATTCTACCTAACATAAATGAAACAGTCCTCTTTGGATTTAGGGTTCTCACGGAAAGGCTTGATGATGATGGTCACGTAGAATTCTGCCTTTTAGTCCATCCATCATTGTTGGAGCATCATGAAGCTTTGAGTAGGTGGAGGTGGCGCAGGCCACCACCACAAAGAAACCGGAAAAAGAAACAGAAAAGAGAGTAGGGGTCAGTACGGATTGTAGAGCTACCCTGAATAGTTAATATGAGGAAATTGAACATATAGAGTATCAGGATTAAGTTAAATTAAGTTAAATTGAAGTTATAGAAAGGCCATGTTAAAGTAATATGTTTTCAGCAGTGTTTTAAAGTGCTCCACTGTATTAGCCTGGCGAATTCCTATTGGCAGGCTATTCTAGATTTTAGGTGCATAGCAGCAGAAGGCCGCCTCACCCCTTCTTTTAAGTTTTGTTCTTGGAATTCTAAGGAGATACTCATTTGAGGATCTGAGGTTACGATTTGGAATATAAGGTGTCAGACACTCCGATATATAAGAAGGGGCGAGATTATTTAAGGCTTTATAAACCATAAGCAGAATTTTAAAGTTACAGCTTTTCATTTTTGCCTGCGTGCGATTTACAAAAACTTGCTGTATAATATTGGCAGCCCTAGAAGATTTTTCGAATACATGTAAGAAAAGATAAACAATGAAAAACCTACACTAATCTTTCCCTAGCAAATCATTTTTTGGAATTTAAGCCAATAGGAAAGGCGCACCACATTATGAAAACAGGCTATAAGCAGACAAGCAACATTCTTTGTTACTCGATTACGGAGGGTCTGATTTAAATAACAGGTCTGAAGGCTGAAACTTGGTAAACATTTGTTAGACTTTGGACATGGCTGGGGAATCTATCCCTGTAAATAATTACCATAATATTTCATGTATCGACTGCCTAAAATCGAAGGGTGTTTAACACACGAAAACCCCTTTCACATATACAAGTTACCCCAGAGTTTACTGAGAATTCAAGAATGAACGATGCTGCATCAAGAATCCCAGATTTCAGGTCAATGTCTAGTAGAATTTGCAGGAATTTCCTTTGTTGAGTGGTAAAAACAAAGCCAGGTACAGCGTGTATCATGTCACAACAGCTCTATGTATGCACACTGATGTAAAAATAAAAGATTTGTTTGACCGGTGTGTAAAACCTTTCCTTAGATAAACTGTTTGAAATGTGACTAGAAAATGAACAGATCTTTAAATAAGGCAACTTGTCTCCTTCCACCTCAAGCGGAAATTTGTTTAGCCCTGTTTTCAGCAGGCGCAATTGTGTGCTACCTCTATGACAGACACATCTCTACCAACACAAACAGCTCCACTGACTAGGATGGAATATTTCATTCATTTAATTGCATTTATGTAGTTATGAAGCCGTGGAGAGTGAGGATCATTTTATACAAAAAGAAAGGAGGGCAGAATTTACATATAAATAACATGATGCAGTAATTAACTCATTTTATGATGTAGACCTAAGATGTGCTTCACCTGTTTGAGAGACCACGAGCTGCCACTGGGGCACATCTCACAAATACCTGAAGTTACTGCAGCTTTTCACAAGTTAAAAAGCAGTAGCCTGCATCTTTATACATTTGACACTCTGCTCTTCAGTTTTTGATATATTGTGTTATATTGTGACCCGAGTATATTGTGCAAAATAACAAATAATGAAATAGAACGAATGCAGCTTTTAAGCATTGTGGCTCACCCGTATATCTTGTTTACCGAAATAATAATGTAATGGTTGGTCACAATGTAGGTGATGAAGATGGAATTAGTATCAAAATGTGGCAAAATAAAAAGAAAGACAAACAAACAAAAAAGAAAAAGCTTAATACCAATGCATAGTAGGTGGTGTGCTTGGTGCACCCTTCACTATGAGAATCCATGGAACTACAATTTATTTTCTTAATTTGAACAATTAAAAATGATAATCTCAGGTTATTACAACATTACAGAAACAACACAGACATTGATTTAATATACTAATTAAATATTATATTAATTTAATTAAAGAAGCACTAGTTTATTTAGCAGAGCTTGGCGGCAAACACCTGAAGTATTTGTGCTTATGTTCTCAGTTTTCTTACATCATTCTAGAGTGAGATTAGCAGCAGCCTTGTAGAGCTGAGATTAGGTGACCAATCTATAAATCAGTCAGTGTTCATATTAAGTTGTGCTGTTCCCTCCATACTTTATTACACTACTAAGAAAAAGGTCTTGTGAACCCTACAGGAAACACTTAGTGATGCTTTTGTTTGGCTTTAAATTGCTAAATGTTAGTTTAGTGTGTGTCTCTCCAAGTGTAGAGTTTTGCCTTTCCTCTTACGTCACAAAGACATGCATGTCCGTTCAGAAATTGAAACTTTCTCTGTGTTAGCGTGTGTGCTTGAGTGTGCCCTGCCTACGATGGACTGGCTGTCCATCTAGAGCTGACATCTGCCTTATGCTTTTAAGTTTTAAGGGACGGGGTTTGGCCTCTTGTGACTTTGTGCCTGGATACAAATGGGTGGATGGAGAGCGCTTTCCTCCTGCATATCATAATATAAAAATCACACATTGGAATGAAATCACATAAGACATGAAGTGATATGCTGTAAGGGCCCACATGAGATACCTAAAGTTACATTGTATTGCTTGAAATTTCACCTAGATCATTGAAAACTTATTTGCTTAAAATTAAAATACTTAAGTTATTATTATTATAATAATTATTGATTATTAAAGTAAACATGATTGTCCTACAACTGTGTTTTTAATGAGCTCAATGGTTTGCTGTTTTGCAGCATGATCGCACGGCCCTTCATTTTGCAGTAGCTGGTGGCCATCGAGACGTCGTAGAGCTTTTAGTAAAGCGGAAAGTCCGAGTGGACGTTGCTGATAAGGTATGGTAATCGTGACTGTATGAGCATAAAATGAAGGGTTTAAAAATGCAGCTCCTGCAGGGGCAATACACTATATATTATAATAGCTCTGACTTTTACTGCTACCTGCACCTGCTCCATGCCTATATACAGTGTCTGTAGGGGAATGACTTAATCCTGAAGGTATAGTAATGCGTGGAGGGCTCTGTTTATATGGCTTGGTGGTGAAGATACCAGATTATCAGCGGTTTCAGGTTAGGACTCCTTGGCTAAGTAAAGATCCACTGATACTGTAACCTTCACAATAAACCTTATGAGTGACCCCCTGTGTGACTCTGAAGATGTCACTAATGTCCCAGTCCACCAACTTGAGAAAAAACCGTGGCTCAGTATTGAAGAGCACCTTGGAGTGGTGTCACTGGATTATCATTAGTATTGCAGTATTTTTCTTACCAAAATTCACTGAGATGAAATGACAGAATTTTGCATACTGTAACTTGTATAGGAAAATGTGTGATGCTGGAAAGTTCTTAAAACTGTATGATAGCTTGGGTCATTTGAATTAAATATGAAATTTATGTTTGATGAAAGGCTCTGGAAGGATCAATATATGCAGAAGGTCATGGTTGTTTTTTTGAGAGTTCACAGTAGTTGAGCATTATTGGACGTAGGGGTGAAACTTTATTTTAAATAAGCGAACATTTAATACGATGTAATAAGACAAAAAGAGGAAACCAAGTGCTGGACGGCTGGACTGGTAATCGTTTTTCAGTTGGAAGCCAGCTCTTGCTATAGTTGTATATAGCATTTAATTGGACATCCTCATCATTTTCCAACTTGAGGAAATCTGTTAGCTCTTTTTGTCTGCTTTCTTTGTAGTGAGAAGTCAAGCAAAATTACATCTTTTATTAGCTAACTAAAAAGATTGCAATATGCAAGCTTTCGAGATTACATCCTGCCTGAAGAAGGGGCCTGAGTTGCCTCGAAAGCTTGCATATTGTAATCTTTTTAGTTAGCCAAAGAAAGGTGTCATTTTGCTTGACTTCACACTACATCCATAATGGCTAACACGGTACAACACCCCAGTTCCGCTTTCTTTGTAAACACTTTGTTAAAATAGTTTCTTTACAGTAAACACACCAGTCCACACTCTGTAATGGTAGACTAGATTATTATCTGTGCTTTATTTTGAATTGGTTTCAGTTTTAAAAAGAAAGGAAACAATTAGGACCACAGAATCTTAACAAGTAAGTACACCAATACTTTGATCTTCATTTGTTTTGTGTTTATTGGTGAAAGTCAGTCTAATAAGTCTGATACATTTAAAAGGGATGTAAGAATGTTGTTTGTAGTAATGATTCCTGTGCTGTTTGTAGTAATGTCTCAGACCAAATTTAAGCTCATGCTTTTATGGAGGAAGAGATAACAAAGTTCCTGACACAGTAAGTTTCAATGGGGATGAACACAGAGCAAACATCAAGCAATATCAAAATGTCCAGGAAAAAAATCATCAATTGACTGGTGTCACATACTGTAATCCAGCTGTCAGATATCCAGTCCAATGCTTACAGAGTCCCAAATATGTGTATTTTGTGTAAAATATTGTTAAATAATTCACTTCCAGAAAGTCCTCTTGTGAATGGTGAGAGAGCGCTTTTAAATAGGATCGAGCTTTTGAATCGAACACCTGCCTCTCCCTTCATTTGTCGGATATTAAGCCCATAGCACCATATTTCTTGTTTTTTCATTGGCAGAGTATATTAAAGTTTTTATGTAACGGTCAAAGAATTTCTATTTTTGTTTGACAGGATTGGGTACATTGAGCAGGTGTTGTTCATCTCGAAATATTTTCTGTTGAAACTATTGATAAATCATTCTGTTTTTTTGTGTTATGTATATTTATGTAATTATAACTATCATGATTATGTTTTTAAACAAAAAATCCTCTAGAATACAGCATAACTGGTGAGAACAAAACAGAAAGCTACTATTTCCTTTGTGGAGGATAGATGGCGCTATAACGCGCTAACCCAACACAAACAGACGCTAGAGGCACAAGTCCAAAAAGCATACGGGAATTTTAATTACAGTGTCCCCAACAAACACACCCCTTCTTTACTTTACTTTCGTAGCTTTCTTATTTTCTCTTTATCTCTCAGTCCTTTTCTTTTCTCCTCCACACCTCCTTCTCAGCAAGCTTCATCATCCTCCTCCTCCTCCCGACTCTGGCTCTTGGAATACTGCTTGCTGGCCTCTTATACAGAGTGTCCATAAAGTCCGTGTGCAATTTTGGGAGCGGGGTCTGGCTCCATGCTGCCACTTCCACATTTGGGAGCCCTTGAACACAACACGGTCGGTAATGTAACCGGGATAACTGACAGATGGGGACAAATCAGACTGAGAAAGGGGATGGTGCAAAAAGTGAACAAGTGCTTTTATTAAAACAAAAATCAAAACCGTGTCCAAAGTGCAGTTATTCAAATTTCAATAAATAATCCATAAAAACAACAAATAGAGGTTAAAATCCCAAATAAATAAATCCATTAAAGCGAGGTTAAAAATAACAGGCTAGAAACAGTCCTATTTTAAAAACCTGGTGCCTTCATCCTTTAACTTAGCAGCTTCCCTGCTTCTCCCATCTCTCCACTAACCTCCATTGTTCTTTCAATCTTTTCTTTTCTCTGCATCCGTCACAGACTCCTGTCAGTGAATGAGGGGGTAGGTGGGTTTACAATTCAAAAGCTTGTTCTCGTTCAAGTGCACTTCCCAGGCGTTCACAAGAGGATTTTCTATAAGTGGTTTATTTAACAATATTGTAGCATATTGGGTCATGACTGTTGTAACTACCTTCTCCATAAAACATAAGATTAGCATTTTTTTCTTGAACATTACTACAAACACCACCAAGTAAGTAGTAGATAAAATAATTAATTTTAGATGGAGGGTCCCTTTACGTATGTGAATTTCTTAAGATTGCTGTCTAATTCCTTCATCCCTATCAAAGTTATTAGATTAGCCCCGTGTTGCCTCAGATTTTTTTGACACCTACTAGTGTGTTGTGGAGTTTAAATCTGGTCACTGATTCAGTTCCCTAGCTGAAAAGTTAGCCAAGTAGCTCCTTTAGGGTCTCTTTTCTTATTAACTGTCATTCTCCTTGTGATATGTTAAAATTTCCAATACTAATATTAATAAAAAAGGAGAACTGCAGCAGCATTGTAGTAGTGATTTTACATTCCCACCTGCTAGATTTTGAAGATCATATCTGCTGGATTTTATTGTCTGGAGGTATTTAACATGCCTATCCCAGAATGTGTGTTGAAATATTTGTTAAACTCTATGGTTGAAATTGATGAAGCTAATTAACCCTAAAGTGCCCTGACTCTGTGCTGTCCGTCTAGAGGAATCTAATAACTCTCAGAACAACACGGGACCTGAGCAGGCTGTTTGTATACAAATGGCATCCATGTTTCATCTTAGTCATTACCTTAATATATCTGCTCAAATTTATGATGAAAGTAGAATTTAAGTATTTGAACTTCTGCCAGTTGAAAAACATGTCCGTTTGAGGATAAAATTAATTTATACTTTATTAATATCCTAATTTTTTTTCCTAGTATGGAATCACACCACTTCATCTTGGGGCCTGGTTTGGCCACACGGACATCATGAAAATGCTGGTACAGGAAGGTGCAAACCAGAAGGCTCTTAATCAGGTACTGCACACACGAGACAAGGCTAAGTGGGTTTATTTTATGAATGCATTTTTGATTTCGTCCAAACCTTTTTCCAAAGTGGAATTCATTTTAGCTTTATTACAAATATGTCAAAGGTAAAAAAAAATGATTTATAACCTCCATGGATGAGCTGAGAAAATTTATGGACTGCTGGAGCCAATTTTTGGATTTGAACAAATTGTCAGTGTACTCATGTGTTATACATGTATTAACAAAATAAAACTGTAAGACAAAGAAAAGAAACATTCTGAAATTGTTTTATAGAGTATTTGTGAATATTCTCTAGATAGATAGATGGGTGGAAAGACAGAACTTTATTTGTCCCTGAGGGAAATAGATGTGATATCTTAGTGTGTCATTTTATGTTAAGTTAAATGGCTTCTTTCTCTCTCAAAGTCTGTTCTTCTATTCTCCCTTTCGTGTTATCTCTGTCTTGATGGATTTTATCTTTGCTAACTCACAGATGGTCAGATTTGTGAATGTGGCCCTCACTCATATTTATATGTCTCAGTTTGGACGCAGGGCTTTCTGCCAAATGGAGGTATACTGTGATTACGGCAGGGTGGTGCCGTGTTTAGGTCCACTGCCTCACAGACTCCCCACATTCTGGATTACAATCGCATGACTAGTTCTTATCTGTGTGGGCTGTGCCCCCTTTTACTTGTTTTATCTCCAATGTATCTCAAGGTGTTCTAGTTGCATTAATTGTTGATTCTAAATTGGTTTTAGTGTGGATTTATGTGTGTGTGCCTTACAATGAAATAAATAGGTGACCAGTCCATGATTGTTGTCTTGTGTTTAGTGCTTCCATCATTGGCTCTGACCTCCAAATCCAATAAATGGTCTAGATAATTTCTGTATGTACTGCATTGATGTTGTAATATTAAACATTAGTTGGTAAACATTTTCCTATTTTAGAGGTTCAGAAACCAGAGTTGGACAAAACCTTTTTGGATAAAGTTCTCACTTAAATTTCATATTAGTTGAAATCATTTTAAATTAAATTAAACTAGTTTGGACCATGTGACGATGCAGGTTCTGCTCCATGCTTCCATCTGCCTTCTGGGAGCTCTTGAACCCGACACCATCGGTAATGTAACCGGATGAGCTGATCAGTGAGGACATCACAAAACAAGGGGATTAGTGCATAAAGTGCAAAAGTGCTTTTATTAAAAACAAACCAAAAATAGTGTCCAAATAAATAGTGCAGTGCTTCAAATAAGTCACTAAATAAATAATCCATTAAAAGAAAAGCTAGTGGCAAATGTGAAGGTTAAAAATCATATAAATAGATCCTTTAAAAACGAGGTTAAAAACAATGGCTGAAAGCAGTCCTTTTAAAAACAAAGCCCGGAGCCTTCTTTCTGCTGGCGACTCCCCTGCTTCTCCCATCCAGGCTATGCACCAGGGGAGTCACCCTACCTGCAGCTGACCTTCTCCACTTAGCTGGTCTGGTGGCCTCCTGATCCCTGGCTTCGTTCAGCCCTCCTCCAGACCAAGACTTGGCTTCCCACATTGGCCAGGACGCTCACACACTGGGGTTCTACTCCAAATCTCTGACTCCCGCTGCCTTTGCTATGGTGAGCCAACCATCTCCCGGTGACTCCTGCTCCATACAAGCGCTCAGTAAGAGCAACCACTACCATTGGCCCCCATTTGTCGGCCAAACACCCCGCTAGGGCTCACCTCTCCCAGCTGCCTGCAAACAACCACTCTTTCTCTCTATCTCTTGCTCTCTCTCACACACTCACATACACACACACACACACTTCCAGCTGCCTTCTTACATAACCTAGGTTCGTTTTTTTCTTTCTCTTTTCTTTTTTTTCTCTCCCGTTCCAGTTATATATAACGGGGACGTGGATCAGGTGTGGCGATTAGCAGCTCCCAGTATCAATTGCGGATGCGGACGACTCCTCACCTTTGCACTTAAGTGAGGACCACCCACATCACAAAGCTCCTGGGAAGTGCTCCGGGCCCACACTACCATGCCCCGTCTCTAAGCCGCGAGTGAGGCGATTATCAATTTAAAAAAACTGGCCTTTTCAATCTGAGCTGTGGACCCGCTATACCACAGACCACAAAAGTTGTAATTTCAAAATAGTGTATGCCAACACTCCTAAGTCAATTTCTAAAAATTCATATATCACTTTATTACAGAACCTGTTAATCTTCTGTAATTCAAAGTTGTTGGGGAGCAGCAAAACTGGACACAAGGCAGGAACCATTATTGGACAGGGCACTTGTCCATGGCAAAGCAAATTCTCACAGTGGACCAACCAAGGAGGCATATTCTTGGAGTGTGGTAGGAAAACCCAGAGAATCCATTAGAAAAGCCAACCCTGGCCAAACTTCACACACATACAGTAGTTAGCAAGCTGTTGTTTAAAATTGTTAGCAGCATCGCAATCCACTGATAAACCTATATGTAAAACATGCATTTCTCCCTTGAAAAAGACATTTTCCTGTTCCTTCTAAAAATAAATGCTAACTCTGGATTGGCACATTCTCTAGTATTGGTCCCTGCCTTTGTGCCAATTGCTACCTGGAAATGGTTATGAAACATCAGGAAAAGGATGGATAAATAGCATGCAAAATGTAAATATCTAAAGTGTAAATATGGGAAAATAATATGTAATCCCTTTTATTTCCAATTGGATGTGCTTACATGCATAACATTGGTAAGAGCTACTGTATGCCAATATGTGAATTTGTGCACACTTATTATTAAACATTTTATTTTTTTTTAGATGTTTACTTCCTTAACATCTGTTATTCATATTATATACGTCATATGGTTTTATTTATTTCCTGATTCTTAACATTTTTCACATGTTGGTTCAGTAGGTTTTCAGTAACTTTGCAGCAATGCTGATTTATGTGATGGCGCTCCAGTTTATCTACCTTTACACATCTACCCATACACACCATATTGCATCAGGATATTTCCCAGTAGAACACCTCCCAGAGCAGCACATATTCTCTACCGACTTGCCTATAATCAGGTGATCTTCCCTTTCTGTTGATTGTGTTTTGTGATTTCACAATGACTGCTAACTACAGACTATTTGGCTAGGACTTCAATACTGGGAACAGAATTCAAAGTATATTTGCAACTTCTACCTTCCTGTCCTTTGGTTTCCTAACTTTTTGACTTTTACATACTTGCTGTAACGGTGACCATGGGTGAAATGCTATTCTCCATTGAAAATGTTTGGTGTTCTGATGTGCTAAATTACTGTATCCTTCTGTTTTGTAGGAAGGGATGAATATCTTGCATTGTGCTGCTATCAATAACCACATTAAGGTGTTTGAATACATTATTGATGACCTTCAGATGAAAGAGATGGATGTTCAGGATAAGGTAAAGATGAGGAACACATCAGATTTGAAGGAAGCAGAAAATCCCTTTACCTGCTGAAATTCAGCTTGTTGTTTTACTCATTTGTTCTTAATTATTATGTAAAGTTACTTGTGAAATAAAGGCATTAATAGAAAGAAACACATGATGGACAGCGGGCAGTTTCTTTACTGCTATTGCACAAAAGAAAATAATTATATATTTTAAGAAGCAAAATACCCGCACTTCGCAGTAGAGAAGTAGTGTGTTAAAGAAGTTATGAAAAAGAAAAGGAAACATTTTAAAAATAACATAACATGATTGTCAAAGTAATTGTTTTGTCACTGTTATGAGTGTTGCTGTCATCAAGGATTTGATTATCATTATTTCTTTCAATCAGGTTCGTATTTGGAGGACGTGTTGTGTTCAAGTTACATTTCGTGTTTGTCAAACGTTGTAAAGATAACAGGTTTCATTCATCGAAGTGTTCACTACCCAGATCGCTACTCGTGAATCTAAGATGTTTAACGGACATTCCCGGTATGAACTTGTGGATTTGCCTGCGAATATTTAGCGACAGCGTGTCTATGAACTTGTGGAATTGCCTGTGAATATTTAGCGGCAGCGTCTCTATTAAGTTGTAGATTTGCCTGCGAGTATTTAGCGGCAGCGTCTCTATTAACTTGTGGATTTTTCTGCGAGTATTTAGCGACAGCGTCTCTATGAACTTGTGGATTTGCCTGCGAGTATTTAGTGACAGTGTGTCTATTAACTTGTGGATGTTTCTGTGAGTATTTGGCGGCAGCGTCACAAAGTTTTTCCATCTAGCTGCATCAGAAAATGTACCGCGACGTCTGACACGGCTCCTTTTTATTGTTTTCTCACAGCTTGGATTGCTGCTGTCATAATTGGTTTGAGTTTCATGGTTTGTTTCAATTACGTTAGTATTTGCAGGACTTGTGTTGAAGTGACATTCGGCATCTGTCAAGCGTTGTAAGCATACAACCGGCTTCATCAATAACTTCGCATCCAGCTTTTGAGAGTTGAAACATTCATAAACATCAAAGTATCCAATACTCAAATCGTCACCTGTGAATCTAAGATGTTTAAGAGGCATTGGCGGTTCTCCAAAGGTGTAAAATATTTGGCCATTTTGGTACACTTGAAAGCGACAACCAAACAATTCAGCAGCAGCCATCAACTCACATGCAGAAGCATAGGTGAAGGGCTTAAGCATTTCACTCTTCTAGTGCTCCTGTGTAGTATAATTATCTCCTGCACCGTCATCAGTCCACACCTTCAACCTGTCCCAGTCATTCAATACATAAGACACAATGTTCCTCCGGATATCAAGAGTGAGCCTGATCTGGCCGTGCAATATGTAACACAGAGAATGTAAAAGGCAGGCGGCATCTCCGGGCATGGAAACCACTCGGTAAGTGACAGTTCTTTGATCGATGGTGATCACCTCGATAGACATGTTAATGGGGGTACGGTTGGAACGGTAAAGGAAATGGGTACCTGAACAATGTAAACTAAGTCTAAAATACCTACACAATAACTATAAGCGTAATAAACGAACGATAAAACAGCGGAGAAGCCGTGGATTAAATAAAAAGGCTGCAGTTATCAGCAAGGAGACATGAATATCGTGGCGAAGCAAGGAAGGGAATGAAGAGACCGGAGCGACGGACGGCCTTATATGGGCAGGCAGCCAATTACGTGGGAGGTGTGGGGATGGGGGACGCAACTCCGCCTCACACGGCGACCGAGCTGCAGGCTACGGACGTATATATGTACGTAAGTAGGATTCAGTTATGACCGTTATGCGTAGAATTTCGAAATGAAACCTGCTTAACTTTTGTAAGTAACCTGTAAGGAATGAGCCTGCCAAATTTCAGCCTTCTGCCTAGGCGGGAAGTTGGAGAATTAGTATTGAGTGAGTCAGTGAGGGCTTTGCCTTTTATTAGTATAGATACAGGGTGTGTCAAAATTATATTAACACTAATGGATTATTTTTATCTCGACCACACCTTTCCAGGTCGATGGATAGGTCGTGGTGGACCGTTGTCATGGCCTCCACACACCCCTGATGTGACACCCTGTGATTTCTGGTTATGGGGTATGGTGAAGGAACAAGTGTATAGCAGGAAAGTTCATGATATCAATGACCTAAAGGACAGAATACAGACTGTGGTATCATCTACGCTCCGTGAAATGTGTGTCCGGGCTTTAAATGGTACTGTTGCTTGTTGGTTTTTGTGTGTTGAACATGATGGCAAACAGGTTAAGACATTCCTGTAAATCATTTTGCACATATGAAGTATGTTTTGTGAATACATTGTTTCCGCCATTCAAATGTTAACATAATTTTGACTCACCCTGTATTTTACTTTATTTGCCAACATTGTCATATCTTCAGGTCAATGAAACTATGGGAAACTACGACAACATGACTTTAAAGTTTTTATTTATTCAAGTGGTTAGTGAACTCAGGTAAATTCATTCAGTGTGAATTTACTTAACTCATGATAAGATGTGTATGTGTGTCAGGCTAGGTTTGCCAGGGTGATTGAATGGGCTGCGTAAAGGAATAGCTCCCTTTCAAGGGTGAAATTCTATTAACTGTATAATAACTGTATGTGTGTGTGTGTGTGTGTATACACTGTGTATATATGTAATATATATAACAAACCACCTGCCTAATATTGTGTTGGTCCCCCTCATGCAATCAAAACAGCAGTGACCCATCGATACGTGGACTCCACAAGACCCTCTGAAGGTGTCATGTGGTATCTGGCACCAAGTCATTAGCAACAAATCTTTCAAGTCCTTTCATTTGTGAGGTGGGGCTTCCAGGATCGGACTTGTTTTTCTACCACATTCCTCACGTTGTTCGATCAGACTGAGATCTGAGTAACTTGATGACTAAATCACCTGGAAATGTTTGTGATGTTTCTCAAACTATTCCTGAGCAAGCTTTTGCATTGTGGCAGGGCGCATTATCCTGCTGAAAGAGGCCACTGCCTTCAGGGGACACCGTTGCCATGAAGGGGTGTACATGGTCTGCAACAATCTTTAGGAAAGTGATAGGTGTCAAAGTAACATCCACATGAATGCTAGGATCCAAAGTTTCCCAGCAGAATGTTGCCCAGAGTAACACACTGCCTCGACCAACTTGCCTTCTTCCCATAGTGCATCCTGCTGCCATCTCTTCTAAAGGTAAATGATGGACATACACCAGGCCATCCACATTATCTAAAAGAAAACATGATTCATTCAAGAAGGCCACCTTCTTCCATTGCTCCATGGTCCAGTTCTGACGCTCACATGCCCATGGTATGTGCTTTTGGTAGTGGACAGGGGTCAGCATGGGCATTCTGCTTGGCTGTGATGCACTGTGTGTTCTGACACCCTTCTCTCATGGCCAGCATTATGTTTTTCAGCAATTTTTGGGATCGGACCAGATGGACTGCCCTTCACTCCCCACGTGCATCAAAGAGCCTTTGGCACCTTATGACCCTGTCACCGGGTTACCGGTTGTCCTTTCTTGTACCACTTTTGGCAGGTACTACCAGGATACTGCATATCGGGAACACCACACAAGTCCTGAGCCAGTTGTCTAGCCATCACAGTTTGGCCCTTGTCAAAGTTGCTCAGATCCTCACACTTGCTCATTTCTCCTGCTTTCAACACATCGACCTTCAAGAATTGAAAGTTCACTGTCTGGCTGATATTACCAACCCCTTGACAGTTGCCATTGTAACAAGATGAACAATGTTATTCATTTTACCTTTCGGTGGTTTTAATGTTTAGGCTGATCGTTGTGTATGTGTGAAGTGACTGTAATAAGACATTGTAATCATCGCTTAACACTTTTTAGAGTTGGAATTTCTCTTTTCTGTACCACTTCTAAAGATGCTGTGTCTGTTAGGTGGAGTCAGCACAATGACTTTAGATTTCTTTCATCAGTTTGCATTTTATTCTATTAAGTCAGGATAAGAATGTTAGCATAGGAAGACAAAACAGAATAAAATGGGCTTGGTAAATGTAATTTTCTTCATCGGCGAAAGCCAGGCCATATTTACCATTTACTTAATAAATATCTTTAAAATCAGATAACAGAAGAACATGTCCTGTGATTTAGTTTAATGTTGCTGTCTTCTTTATGCAGTCTGGAAAAAAACCTTTCCACCTAGCAGCTGAACACGGCAGTGCTGAAATGGTTAAGAAAATGATCGAAGAAAACTACCAGCTGTCCACCACAGAGAAAGATAATGTCAGTAAATCAGTCGTTTCTTCAAAATCACTACACATTGATAGAATTAATAATAACATGTATAATTTAAGCATAAATATGTAATGTAGCCATCTATTTTCAGATGCATATAATCAATTTAAGGGGTATGATTAATTTCATATTGTGTAAATAAGGTGAATAATAACTTATTGATATTTTGATGTGGAATAATAAGTGTTGCTCAGTCAGTAAACAAATGATGCCTGAAATAGCTGGAAATATTTTGGCACTTAATATTGTTCAACATAGATACACATTATACCATTTTTGTCTTGTTGTGGTTAAAAAATATGTTAATTTCATATGAAATCAAAATGGATGGCATGTTGGTAAAATGTTGAACACAACTGCAAACTGTTGGGTTTGCATCCCATACCTGCTTGTTGGCTGTGTAGCGCTGGTGTGCTTTCCCTTCATGAGCAGTTTATATTGGTTTTATTTTCTCATCCCAATTACAAGAGGTAGAGGTAATTTGTTTTGTTTTTTTTCTCAACCCAGAGACGTGTTGGGTTAATATTAAAATTTTAAATGGGCCCATTAGGACATGTGTGAGAAGTGCACCATGCATCAGATTGGCAATGAGAGCATCTTTCCATAAAGAAAATGAATCATTAATAATGATATTATTCCAGAGATAAGAACATGATAAATATAAACTGCAACCTTCATACAAACTGTGGCAAATTAGAACATTAGAACAATCTAGATGAGAACAGACCCTTCAGCCCAACAAAGCTCGCCAGTCTTATCCACTTATTTCTTCCAAAAAAATATCAAGTCGAGTTTTGAAAGTCCGTAACGTCTTACTGTCTACCCCACTACTTGGTTGCTTATTCCAAGTGTCTTACCTAATGTTTGTGCGAAATTTACCCTTAACAAGTTTCCAACTGTGCCCACATGTTCTTGATGATTGATTGATAATGCAAAACTCATAATTAAGAATAATTAGTTACTGACTTAAAGTCTTTACAAAATTGAATATTGTGACAGCAGGGGTTGCTGGCACCCCAAGAAACCTGTAGACAACATGTCCAGACACTAGGTAAAAGTTACAGAAATGAATTTAATATTTCAATAATGTGCACAAAGCACCTCCACCACCACAGTACTCAATAATAATACAATAATCACAATAACAATACTCCAATCAATCCTCCACTCCCAGCAGCTCCGTCACCCTTCCTCCCAACTCGGCTCAGTCTGCTGGGGTTTCGCAGAGTCCTTATATTCCTCATAGCATAGCACTTCCAGGTCAGATGGAAACTGTCCTTTTTCTTCAGCCCAGAAGTACTTCATTATTTCCGTCCCCGTGACTAGGGAGTACTTCCGGGCTATAATAAAAATCATCATGCCTCCCTGCAGCATCCCCTGGCGGCCCTCATGGTATCCAGCAGGGCTGTGAAGTAAAACTCCAATGTCCATGGTGCCCTGCGGGAAATCGGGGCACCTCTGTGTTGCAGGAAGGACTCCATCTGGCGGCGTGGGGGTGTTGGCTGGGATAAACTGCTGGCCATCTCTCATAATATTTAACATGATTTTATTGAGTTTATTATGTTTAAGCAGCATTTACTGATGTCCCTCAGCCTGATGATGTTTGACATGTCAACAGCTGATGCCTGTTTGCAACACATTATGATGGGAAAGTGTCTTTGGATACATACTGTGATAGTGAACAAAAAAAGATGTAATCAACATGGAGACTAAAAAGAACAAAAACAATACATAAAACTAATATCTAAAGGAACAAAACATTGACAAAACTGATCCGAATTAACAAAATTAACTTAACTTGTGGAAGACTCTGGCACTGACGTCATTCCCCACAGTTATTTTTTTTTTGCCTTGCACCCAGAGCTGTTGGCATAGACTCAGTTTTTTTCATAGTGCTAAAACTGGATTAATGGGGGATCTGCAATATATTACATTTCATGAAGGGTACACCCTGGGTGTTAGGAAATGCTGGATTTATTGAAGAAGTCTAATGATATACAGTAAATTGTCTTGGTGTTGATACAGGCTTTCATTTATATTTTGCAGTTCAGGAGGTGATGCTTTTATAATAGTCTTCTGAGACCACTATAGCTGTTTAAGATTACACATTTGAAAAATTCTGCTTGAATGCCATATATTCTGTTTTTAGGAAGGCAATTCACCATTACATCTTGCAGCAAAAAACGGCCACACTGAAGTAGTAAAATTACTTCTTGAAACACTTCAGGAACGTAATGAACTTAATGAGGTAAGCAAGTTAATTAAGTATTTTTGTGAACCATTGTATTTTTATACATATACATTTATATATATATATATATATACAGTGGGTACGGAAAGTATTCAGACCCCCTTCAATTTTTCACTCTTTGTTATATTGCAGCCATTTGCTAAAATCATTTAAATTAATTTTTTTCCTCATTAATGTACACACAGCACCCCATATTGACAGACAAAAAAAAGAATTTTTGAAATTGTTGCAGATTTATTAAAAAAGAAAAACTGAAATATCACATGGTCCTAAGTATTCAGACCCTTTGCTCAGTATTTAGTAGAAGCACCCTTCTGAGCTAATACAGCCATGAGTCTTCTTGGGAAAGATGCAACACGTTTTTCACACCTGGATTCGGGGATTCTCTGCCATTCCTCCTTCCTGATCCTCTCCAGTTCTGTCAGGTTGGATGATAAACGTTGGTGGACAGCCATTTTTAGGTCTCTCCAGAGATGCTCAATTGGGTTTAAGTCAGGGCTCTGGCTGGGCCATTCAAGAACAGTCACAGAGTTGTTGTGAAGCCACTCCTTCGTTATTTTGGCTGTGTGCTTAGGGTCATTGTCTTGTTGGAAGGTAAACCTTCGGCCCAGTCTGAGGTCCTTAGCACTCTGGAGAAGGTTTTTGTCCAGGATATCCCTGTACTTGGCCGCATTCATCTTTCCCTCGATTGCAACCAGTCGTCCTGTCCCTGCAGCTGAAAAACACCCCCACAGCATGATGCTGCCACCGCCATGCTTCACTGTGGGGACTGTATTGGACAAGTGATGAGCAGTGCCTGGTTGTCTCCACACATACCGCTTAGAATTAAGGCCAAAAAGTTCTATCTTGGTCTCATCAGACCAGAGAATCTTCAGGTGTCTTTTAGCAAACTCCATGTGGGCTGTCATGTGTCTTGCACTGAGGAGAGGCTTCCGACAGGCCACTCTGCCATAATGCCCTGACTGGTGGAGGGCTGCAGTGATGGTTGACTTTCTATAACTTTCTCCCATCTCCTGACTGCATCTTTGGAGCTCAGCCAAAGTGATCTTTGGGTTCTTCTTTACCTCTCTCACCAAGGCTCTTCTCCTCCGGTAGCTCAGCGTGGCCAGACGGCCAGATCTAGGAAGGGTTCTGGTTGTCCCAAATGTCTTCCATTTAAGGATTATGGAGGCCACTGTGCTCTTGGGAACCTTAAGTGCAGCAGAAATTTTTTTGTAACCTTGGCCAGATCTGTGCCTTGCCACAATTCTCTCTCTGAGCTCTTCAGGCAGTTCCTTTGACCTCATGATTCTCATTTGCTCTGACATGCATTGTGAGCTGTAAGGTCTTATATACACAGGTGTGTGGCTTTCCTAATCAAGTCCAATCAGTATAATCAAACACAGCTGGACTCAAATGAAGGTGATCTCAAGGATGAACATGTAAACTCCACACAACTATAAATATATGAGTGTCACAGCAAAGGGTCTAAATACTTAGGACCATGTGATATTTCAGTTTTTCTTTTTTAATAAATCTGCAACAATTTCAAAAATTCTTTTTTTTTGTCTGTCAATATGGGGTGCTGTGTGTACATTAATGAGGAAAAGAATTAATTTAAATGATTTTAGCAAATGGCTGCAATATAACAAAGAGTGAATTATTGAAGGGGGTCTGAATACTTTTCGTACCTACTGTATATACAGTGCATCCGGAAAGTATTCACAGCGCATCACTTTTTCCACATTTTGTTATGTTACAGCCTTATTCCAAAATGGATTAAATTCATTTTTTTCCTCAGAATTCTACACGCGACACCCCATAATGACAACGTGAAAAAAGTTTACTTGAGGTTTTTTGCAAATTTATTAAAAATAAAAAAACTGAGAAATCACATGTACATAAGTATTTACAGCCTTTGCTCAGTACTTTGTCGATGCATCTTTGGCAGCAATTACAGCCTTGAGCCTTTTTGAATATGATGCCACAAGCTTGGCACACCTATCCTTGGCCACTTTCGCACATTCCTCTTTGCAGCACCTCTCAAGCTCCATCAGGTTGGATGGGAAGCATCGGTGCACAGCCATTTTAAGATCTCTCCAGAGATGTTCAATTGGATTCAAGTCTGAG
The DNA here is from genome assembly GCA_026402145.1 of Polypterus bichir lapradei. Taxonomy (NCBI): domain Eukaryota; kingdom Metazoa; phylum Chordata; class Cladistia; order Polypteriformes; family Polypteridae; genus Polypterus; species Polypterus bichir. The sequence continues at coordinate 31,610,621 of JANRMT010062835.1, read as the reverse complement.
CTGTGGCTGGGCCACTCAAGGATATTCACAGAGTTGTCCTGAAGCCACTCCTTTGATATCTTGGCTGTGTGTTTAGGGTCGTTGCCCTGCTGAAAGATGAACCGTCACCCCAGTCTGAGGTCAAGAGCGCTCTGGAGCAGGTTTTCATCCAGGATGTCTCTGTACATTGCTGCAGTCATCTTTCCCTTTATCCTGATTAGTCTCCCAGTTCCTGCCGCTGAAAAACATCCCCACAGCATGATGCTGCCACCACCATGCTTCACTGTAGGGATGGTATTGGCCTGGTGATGAGCGGTGCCTGGTTTCCTCCAAACGTGATGCCTAGCATTCACACCAAAGAATTCAATCTTTGTCTCATCAGACCAGAGAATTTTGTTTCTTATGGTCTGAGAGTCCTTCAGGTGCCTTTTGGCAAACTCCAGACGGGCTGCCATGTGCCTTTTACTAAGGAGTGGCTTCTGTCTGGCCACTCTACCATACAGGGCTGATTGGTGGATTGCTGCAGAGATGGTTGTCCTTCTGGAAGGTTCTCCTCTCTCCACAGAGGACCTGTGGAGCTCTGACAGAGTGACCATCGGGTTCTTGGTCACCTCCCTGACTAAGGCCCTTCTCCCCTGATTGCTCAGTTTAGATGGCCGGCCATCTCTAGAAAGAGTCCTGGTGGTTTCGAACTTCTTCCACTTACGGATGATGGAGGCCACTGTGCTCCTTGGGACCTTCAAAGCAGCAGAAATTTTTCTGTAACCTTCCCCAGATTTGTGCCTCGAGACAATCCTGTCTCGGAGGTCTACAGACAATTCCTTTGACTTCATACTTGGTTTGTGCTCTGACATGAACTGTCAACTGTGGGACCTCATATAGACAGGTGTGTGCCTTTCCAAATCATGTCCAATCAACTGAATTTACCACAGGTGGACTCCAATTAAGCTGCAGAAACATCTCAAGGATGATCAGGGGAAACAGGATGCACCTGAGCTCAATTTTGAGCTTCATGGCAAAGAATGTGAATACTTATGCACATGTGCTTTCTCAATTTTTTTATTTTTAATAAATTTGCAAAAATCTTAAGTAAACTTTTATCATGTTGTCATTATGGGGTGTTGTGTGTAGAATTCTGAGGAAAAAAATGAATTTAATCCATTTTGGAATAAGGCTGTAACATAACAAAATGTGGAAAAAGTGATGCGCTGTGAATACTTTCTGGATGCACTGTATATATATATATATATATATATCAAACAATACATTATTAATAGCTAATAATGTATGGGGTACTTCTGACAGGCAGTGGCCTAAGTATTTCTTTACATATTGTGATATATGCCTTCCTCTTGCATAACAAGGGCAAATACTTGTTAAGGTAATAAATGGGGAAAACAGAAAAATCATTTTGCTGTTCCTGCACAGGTCACTCATTCTTCATTCTTAATGTGCTAATGTCCTAAAGCAAATATGTAGAAAGGCTATGAACATTGTAAAATGTCCATTTGTGTGCAAGTGTATGAATTTTATGTGTTTTGTATTATGACTAATTTTAAACTCTTTTCCAGGCTGGAGAGAGCGCTTTACTTCTGGCATGTGAAGGTGGCCACGAGGATTCTGCTGAAGTTTTGCTTCAGGCCGGATATGACGTCAGCATTTTAACAAAGGTATGGACAAATCTGAGGACATCCATTTAGCTTCATCGGCTGTTTAGTTTGAAAATGATAAGTAATCTGTCTTTAACCTCTGGCTGCTGTCATGACTGATTTATTTTGAGAGTCAATAAAAAATGTTGATATTGATATAAAAAGTAGATTTTAGTGGAAAACTGTAGCAAAGACAAGCAGATCGATAACATTTCCACTACAGCAAGAGGTTATAACACAGACAATAAATAATGGTTGCTGTCAGAAAGACTACAGTCTTTTCACTGATCTCAGTGTTCAACATTAGAAATCTGGGTCAAGAAAACTGGAAGAGCCTGGGGATATATTTCTTAATTGTTTTACCCTTCATTAGCTCATAGAAATTAGCAAACCTGTGATGATAGATGGGATCAGTGTGTCTCTTTTATGGAAATAATCACTGGCATTGACAAAGTCAGACAAAAAGATGGACACAACCAGGAAATGGCATGTATATTGGTTATGTTGTGTGCCCTGTAATGCTGTTTGGTAGGGGCCCCAATATTGTGAGGAAGAAATTCTACCTAATTGGAAAACAGTATTGTTCTTCCAGGACACTGGGAAGGCTCCCAGTTGTCAGATCATCTTCTAAAAGTCCTAAATCTAAAGAGAGATATGTCAGAGATGGCAACACCTATGCATTACTGGAGAATACACAAGCACATGAGGGAATATATGGGCCTGGACTGTCCCTCAGAGAATGCAGACAGCAGATGTTCTTTCTTGTATTTCATGGTCCCTTTTGAAGTTTAAGAAAAGGATTTGTGGTGAAGGGGCACCAGGGGCCATTAAGCACGGCTGTAGTGTGGTGGCCCCAGAGTAAAGAAAATGTCTCTTCTGACCCTGGAGGTGATTCTTAGGAAAAGTCGGAAGTGATTTCACGAGGGGGATTAAAGTATGTGAGTATGAAGGGGAGAACAGAGTGGGCAAATGGCTGATGGCAAGTGTTCATGTGGATGAATGAAGAAAGGCTAGGGTGTCAAGACAGTGCAAGAGCAAGTGGTCAAGAGAGACTTGGGTATTTCGAGCACAATACATCGCACAATTTAGTGGAGAAACCACCCAAAAGACTTCTCGTCTGGTGTATTTTGGTTTCCTTCTGATATTTTCCTTCCCCGTGTTTATTTCTTACAATAAAAGACTTTGTGTTTCCCTTGCTATCTTTTATCATGTTGGATATGGCTTACTACAAGATTGACATTGATATCTGCTAACATGAATTTTTAAAAAGATTACATTTATTCGAGTTTCACTGGATGACTAGTAATGAGTGCTGAATAATGTTAACACTTAACGCATGATGGAATAACCATAAAATAATATTGTATTTGTATTGAGCCCTACTCCATAGAATACAGAGTCCTCTACTGCCATTAAGGGCTGACAGCAGGCTTTTTCAAATGCAAGGCAAAATACAAGCCCATTGTATTTAAGAAAGCTAAAAATCAGACACAAAAAAAACTACTGAGAATTTTTGAGCAGAAGAATGGCACAGTGTCCCTCTGGTGCCTGGTGGTGCTGACATAGGCGCACACTTTCTCTAAAACCTAATTGGATAAAGAAGTTAAAGGATGGGTGGCTAGACAGATGGCCATCAAATAAAATAAAATTTGAATATTACTGTACAATTTGCAGTTCAGGAGATCTTTGCATTTTAATAAAGAGTGTTATGGAGGTATCTTAAGTTCCTATTTTAAGAGTTTAGAGGGGGGAAAAGAGAAGAGCAGGATACTGTTTTTGATACTTTTTTTAACCCGTACTAAGGATGCTCACCTATCCTGATGGACTCCTGATTGATATGACTGGCCCTCCAAAAATATTTATCTGTAAAATGAAAGAAAAATAGATAAAGTGCTTCCCAGTATCTGTAGTTCCTGGCCTCCTTGTTTATAAGTGTGTTATTGTCACATGTACAGAGTAGAGTGAAATTCCATGTGTGTATGCCAGTCAACACTTTCCAGTGCCATGAATAGTGACAACAATTGGTATTTTGCTGCTTTTTAAGGGTGACAAATATACTGTATCTATTTTTTTGTATTGGCCTCTCTCCTCCTAAACCTTCTCTACTCTGTCACTGAGGAAGTCCATTCCATTTTATATCTCAGGACATTCTGCTGTTTGTAACAAGCCTGTAAGTCTTAAAATGAAGTGGAGCACCTAGGTGGCCAAAAAGGTGACATCTGCGACAGGTGTACATCTTTTACACAGTTGGAAAAAGCTTACTTGTTTAATAAGAAGCCATCTCCTTCCTTTTATGACCCTCCAGACTACCCCTAGGTAACACCCCTGCCACATTACGTCCATCCATTATTGGGACTGAACTGCCATCACTCAAACTCTTGTATAAGACTCGCTGTGTGTGAAGGGCCAAAATCATTCTCAAGGACAAAATTCATCCTGGAAATTCTTTGTTTGAGTTCCTCCCGTCAGGCAGACGCTTTAGGTCAATCCGTGTACGCACAAACAGACTAAAAAATAGCTTTTTCCCATCTGCCATAAACTTTCTGAACTCTGAATCTTCTCAGTCTGAGATCATTTTTAGTTGAACATGTGCAATAAGCTATATTGGTAATGTGCAATATACTAATGTAATACAATAGAGAATATGTAATGTACTATTCATTAACAGGTGCAATAACAATTTATGCTGCTGTACTTTGAGCAATAATAATTTGCTCTGGTTACTTGATCACTTAACACTGTATAGGACATATCTGGAATTATTTGACTTTTCTTTAAATGCACCTTGGGGCTGTCACAAAAAGTAATTTCATTGTGTTACACAATGACAATAAAGTGCTTGAACTTGAACTTGAATCCATGGCCACATTTCTAGTCCACACTTCTCGCTGACTTGGTGATTGCCTGAATATCTAGTATCAAATCAGTTCTAATCCAAAGTAATCACTTGATTTGATTATTTTGTTTGCACATTTGATCTTAATGTATGTTCCTATGATCTTTGTCCTCAATCACTGTAGCATGTTTATTTATTCTTTTGGGGTTTATACATTTTACCATTTTTGATGATGTTTGTCTGTTTAAAGCTTGTGGTGTTTTGTCCTTATGGCATTGATCTCTGTTTGTTTGATCATGTCACTTAGTTCTCAGACTGCCTAACTTGTATCCATCTTTTAATCTTCTCTATGCTAGTCATAAATCTCCATTCAGTGCTTATCTTTCAACTAAAGCATGTAGATGAGAATTTCAGCTCTGAATAAGAAATCCCAAAGAAGGTTAATGGTTTGAGCATGTGCTGAACACTGATCAAAATTACCATCTGCAAAGTCATGATTCACACAGCATAGTTTATCTTTAACACATCTCATTCTTTGCTGAAGTAATGGCAAAATTTTGCAAATCTTGGTAGTTCATTATAATATAAACATGCACTTCTCCTTGGTGATTGCCAGCTATTTTGCTGTTCTTTTGCATTGAGAAAAAAAATATTCTTTTTTTTTTTTAATATTCATAAACATTTTCAACTTTAGAGAGTGTGGGAGACGACCAATGATCTTGCCCCACCGAGATGCCTTGAAGAGGGTCAGACCACGGGAGGAGCACTGTTTTTCCATGGGCGTACGAGGGCAGCCCCCTTGGGTTCCATCAGGACCACGGAGAAGGAGCTGGGGAGCTCAACCCTGCCGGGACCCATGTTCACCGCCAAGGGGTGCCTGGACGGTCGTAGAGCCTTGGAGGACAGCACTTCCACCACACCAGGAAGTGCTGTCGAACCAGGAATTGTGTACGCTCGGAGTGCTTCCGGGTGCAAGGGCAGCATTTTGGCAACACTAGGAAGCACCTGGAGCACATCCGGGGTGTAATAAAAGGGGCTGTCTCACTCTCTTCGAGGGGTCGGAGTTGGGTAGAAGAGGACGGAGCTTGCGAGAGAGAAATAAGGAGTTAATGTGGGGTTTTGTGCACTGTCGTTGTGTTGTGTGCAGGATTTAAAGATAAATGAACCATGTGTTGTGGACATCTGGTGTCATGTCTGTGACCGGGCTATCTTTTACAAGAGCATTCCCATTTTCAAAGGATAGCTTAACTACATGATTACCATGACAGAACCCAACTGCATTCTTGGAACTACGAAAACATTTAACTTGATTATAATGAAATGGACATTTTAATCCTCTCAATCTTTTTTATATACTGTGAACTTTGTCACTTTGGTCTTACACAGATAACCATGTATTGGTAGCACGTGTATGCTATGTGCCCCTATAATGTCTTACATATTCAGAAAGTATAAATACAAGTCTGGTAATTTTCTACATGTCTCTCTGTTATAAAAAAAAAAAAAAACATGGAAGGAGACGAGATGTGATTGTCTCAGAGACACTTTCACATCCTGCAAGACGAGTCTTCGTGCAAAGTGATGTAACCACGCCTGGAGCCAGCAGCCCTGCAAGACAAGAGCTTATGCAAAGGGATTTGGAAAAGTCCTACGTGGTTATGTCAGACACATTTCTTGTACCCAGAAAGAAATGATATTCACTCATGGGCAGTTACACGTTGCGTTGTCACGATGTAACTCCAAACATGGAATCAAAATTCAATGCAGTATTGATGAAAAGGTAAAAGCAAAAAGAGATCGAATATATGGACATAGGTGATATGACAAAAGTGCAGATCACGCGGCACGGCAGCAGCAGCAACTCAGCAGCTGATCGAGCAAAGAGGAGGTAAAAAAAAACTATATTTGTTCCCATTGTATCACCGTTTAAGAGGGGGTTTTGGAGGAGCGACCGCGTCTCCTTGGGGTGCATTCAGCCCCCCTCTTCACAACGCGAGCGGCAGAGACGCAAAGTTGCTACACACAGGCCGGAAATGGGCATGGTTTTCTCACAAAGCGAGCAGGGGGAGAAGCCACCTAGTAGTAATACTCATAGTAATAATAGTCCTTTTTGTATGTGAGAAGTGATGCTGACCTTTAGTTCCACAAACCTTAAAGGTGTGTGACATGGCTCTTATGATTGACTAGATTTATGATGAAGACACAGTGTTCCCTGTCATTAAGTTAAGTTTTGGACTTGAATATCTGTACACTGTTTTGATCCATGATGTTGTTTTCTTTTTTCAGGATGGAAGAAGTGTTTTACATCATGTATGTGAGTCAGGTCTGACATCCTTAGTAAAACTTCTGATTAATAATGGAGCTGACATAAACCGTCAAAATCAGGTGAGTGTTTCCTTTTGCTAAAAGTCAAGTCCAACACTGTACGTGTGATGCCATGGTTGGAAAGAAATCTGGGATGATTAGCAGTTAAGAACCAGTTGCTTTGTGCTGTAGGACTTTCAGAATTATTTAATTGTACGGTTCATTAACAGGGTGCTTAATTCTGTGAAGTCCTGAGTTTGAGCCCCTGCCTGCCAGATATCTGTAGGAATCACTTCCCTGTGCAGGTGGGATTTCCCTTTCCATCCACACCTCAAAGATCAGGTCAATTGGTGCCTTGTGAGCGTGGGTGTAAGACGAGTTGGCCTATATTATTGCCTTACTACATGCTGCTGGGCTAGACTGTAGGGAGCTTGGAAAATGAATGAATGGACTTTACTGTGAAAAAGGAGAAAAAAATGACACTTTCTGACTTTTTAGTTATCTCAATACTGTATTTAGATTAGTATTTATGGAAAATTCTCCTATGTGATTAGGGACCTGCAACTGATTTTGGTCTTGATTTTTATATTTAAGGGTCTATCTTTATTTGTCAGATGACTCTCTCAGTAAACATTTGAGAATCAATAATGACAAAGATGATGCCAGACCATCATATTATACAATATGCTGTACCAGTTATGAATTCCGACCAGCACTGTAGTATACCTGAGAGGAAGGTATTTTCTTACCAAGAGTTCTTGGTTCCAGGTTAAAGGTTGTTGTCATGTGTATGTAGTAAAATAACATGTCTCCTCAGAAAACAGTGACAACAATACACCACAAAAAAGTGTATGATACAGTATTTGTTGTTATGATTTGTTGTTCAGTGACCTTATGATCTGTGGATAGAAACTGGCACAAGAGCCAATGCTCATGTACTGTTTGCTAGAAGGAAGGAGTGTGAAAAGCAACTGTGCAGAATTTTCTTTAATTGCACAGTTTGGCATGGTGGCGCAGTGGTAGTGCTGCTGCCTCGCAGTAAGGAGACCTGGGTTCGCTTCCTTGTCCTCCCTGCGTGGAGTTTGCATGTTCTCCCCATGTCTGCGTGGGTTTCCTCCCACAGTCCAAAGACATACAGGTAAGGTGCGTTGGCAATCCTAAATTGTCCGTAGTGTGTGCTTGGTGTGTGGGTATATGTGTGCCCAGCCCGAGGTTTGTTCCTGCCTTGTGCCCTGTGCTGGCTGGGATTGGCTCCAGCAGACCCCCGTGACCCTGTGTTAGGATATAGCGGGTTGGACAATGACTGACTGACTGACTGCACAGTTTGCATTTCTGAGGCCGCCAGTGCTGTTTATATCCCAAAGAGCTGCGTGCTGGTAATAATCTGTGCCACTTTCAATACACTTTGAAGGGCGTGAGGATCCTGAGCCCAGCACGTCCCATATCAGGATGTTATGCAGCCGTTGTCACCATTTCTAGTACTGTGCCAGCCTGATTTTCTAGTTTGAATTTTGTAATTTTAGCTGATATATCTTGATTACTTCTAATTTAAATGAGTGTGTATGTACTATGTAAATGCATTGTTACATTCCTTTCTGTAACTCTTATGTTCTGTAAATCTGTGTTAGTGTCAGGAATAAACTGATTTGAATTATATAAATGCCAACTTCTACAAAAACATGGCACAAAAAGCAGTGGTTGAGAAATGTTGCTTTTTATTATTGGTATTTCTTGAGTTATTACATCTTTGTGTTGGCATGAAAAACTACAAGTTATATACTACTCAAGATCAGCAGATATTTCTTTTATTAATATTGTGCTTGGTGAGATTGGTGTGCTTTGATAGGCCATTGCATAAGGGAAAATAGAACGGAAATGAATAGAGCTGCAGAATAAAATGAGAATGTGGATTCTGTTATATCTGAAATGATCTTCTGTTGACTGTGGTGAATGGGATATGAGACTAAATCCTACATTCTGATAAAAATCATAAACAGTTCTTTATGAAAAGCTGTGGTTAGTATGTTTTTTTTTTTGTTAGACAGACTTCATGTCTTAGTATTACTTTGTGTCTAAATATAAATAAAAGGAGCTATTTTTATGGATCTTATTTGCGCAGCAGTTTCTTGTGATTATTTTTGTTGTCATTGCACAGAACAAGTTGGCACCCATTCATCTGGCAGTTATGAAGGGTCACATCCCGGTCATCCACACCTTGATAGAAGCAGGATGCAACATTGACATCACCGACAATGTAAGCTTCACTGTGAACTTTTTATTTGTACTCTGATTCCTTGGCTCATGAGTTATTTCTAGATGTTTCTGTTGGCATTGACTTTTGCAAAAAAAGTGTGGATTTACTTAATCAAAGAAAAATACAATAAATTCTTAAAATGATGATTAGTGGCTGCAGGTTTGTGTTCCATCCCAATTTCTTAATAAGAAGTTAGTTATTGCTCAGGCAAATATTTTTTCTAATTCATTTTAGTGGTCTCTCTTGTTAAGATTCCTCACCCTTCAATGCTTATTTGAGTCTTAAACAGCTGCATCCACTGTGTTGATGGCTCCTTATTAGCAATAAGAAGCAAATGACAAAGGAACCAGCGGTTTTTCATCTAGCTTGTTTCCATTTACACTTACAGTATGTTTATTCATCCTGACCTGTCTGGTTTAATAGCATATTTGGAAGGAAACTAAAGAGAAAAAATTGAAGATCTGAGATTTACCAGTCCACCTTATTACATACTTGGAACGGAAAAAATCTACAATATAATAATGACATTCTGTGCAGATGCATTGCACACCACCCATTTTGTAACTCTTACAGATACTTAGTGCACAGATACACAATCGTAAGAATACATTGGGAGATTTGGGGAGACACTGCTCACTCTGTAAGAAGAGTGGAGATGACTACACTTGCTGGGGTCTCCAGTTGATATGCACAAGATTAAGTTGACCCTCAGGTTCTCTTCTTCGTTTCCTATCGATTTATTTTTCACTGTCTTTCTGGGTATTTCTCCGACTATGCTCTCAAGCCATCTATTATAATGGTAAAACATTTAGCCTTTTTTAAAGAATGCTAGTCCTCCAATGGTGTTCTTTCACTAAAGAGATCCGACAGCCTCATAAAACGATTGGATAGATGCAATAGCGGCCATAGCGCCGGCCCCCTGTGGGTTTTAAAGTTTGAATCTCCTAACATGTTATTTACTTAGGCTATACTAACTCTGCACACTTCCTCCTGAATTCCTACCTCTTGTACTGCATTGACAATGTTTGCAATGTAAACCGACATTTGTACACATCACTCATATTCTATATACTTCAGCGAGTCTTGACATTTTGAACCATATGGCCTCAGTTTCTACTCCATTCCCTAGATTTCCAGTGTTTCCTCTTGTTCAGCAACAACTGCCTGCCATGTAACTTCTATCCTGTTGTTATTATATAATAAATGAGGTGGTCCAGTGTTTGGAACTGCTACCTCACTGCCCCAGAAACCTGACTTTAAGTCCTGACCCCGTGGCTCTCTGTGTGTAGTCTGCATGATCCCCCAGTTTTCTCTAAGTGTTCCCATTTAATTGGTTGATTGATTGGTGGGTATAATTTGGTCCTGGTGCCCACTTATGGTTTGTAATCTATGCTTTGGGGATTAGCTTACGCTCTCTGTAACCCTCTAATGGAATATGTGGATTCAAAAAATGGCTGTTTCTGAACAGTTAACATTGTGGTATTTAAGTGTCTATTGAAATATAAATTTAAAAATTAAATGTCAAATATAAATTAGATTACCTGATCACCTGAGAGCACCTTAGGTGTTACCTCTCTGATTTTTAATTTCAGACTCTTGTGTACTTCATACACACAAAGGATTCAGTACGTCCAAAAGGGCAGACTTAAAACTGGAGGCTCAATAAAACGTTTAGATTATTCATCTTGGCAAGAGAACACAGAGCTACAGGAGTTGGACTAGCTGGTTCTTTAAGACAGAGTGCAGTTTCACTGTTTTTCTTCTTTTCATCTACTGAGTTAGTTGCCAGAGGAATTCATTATAATTAGGACGCCTAGCAGTACGCTTGTTTTTATATTGGGAGTTGCATACGATCAGAGCCATCCTTTCAATCCAACCTCATATTTATGAGGTACTTGTACCACAACAATTTCACTGCGTGCCCACCCAAAGTTAACCTTTCATAGAGATGAGTTACCGAGTAGTAAAACAAATGAAAAATAATGCATGCCACATTTGCCAGTACGTATACTGTTGTGAAATCAATTGGATGGTGATGACTTTAAGAGAGAGCGAACAGAACAAATCTTCTCCTACCTGGTTTCTAATGGTAAGAGGTTCTAATTTTCTTACACACCAGCAATTGTCTTGGGTGGCAAAATAAAGGACAGACAGATTAGATAAAGAAAGTCTTCAAAATTCAATAAATGTACACCCATTGTGTAAAAAAGATGTCATACAAAAGGCCAAAAGCTGCAAAGTAAACAAATTATTTAATGCACAAACCAAAATCCTTAACTATTGTTACATCTAAATTATTCTCTCACACTGGTTATACCACATTGTGTGTAATTATTTTTCATTATTCATTTAAATCCTTAAGAATGCAGGGTCATTATATTCTATATTTAGTTCTTTAACATTTTGTATCTAATTACTATCAGTGCAGTGGTTTAAGAAAAACAAATGCAAATATAATTTTCAATTACAACTTATTTTTCCTCAAATGTCACCTTTTCTGTGGTTAACATATTTCTAAATGTGATATTCACAGAGGAAGCAAACAGCGTTGCACATAGCAGCTGAGCTTGGAAAAGCAGATGTAGTGGAAATGCTGCTGAAGGCTAATTGTGACCTTACACTTCAAGACAAGGTAAACAGTTTTATATGATTTAGAGACAGTGGGCAGATTACTATGGGACATGTCGTAAATAATAATGTTTATTTTTTCTCCCTTGCTTATCTGTGACCAGGTCATGGGGCCAAAAGTCTTATAGTGTGAGGCCTATGCATGCTTTCCTCCAGCCACACTTGCCAACTCATACTGTGTAGATCGATTGGTAAATTGTGAACTTTGCCTTTTGGCACTATGGATCAGTATGGCGACAACATAAAAGCTCTTGCCTCTCCATTCTGTCAATCCATCTCGCCATCCTGTTACCCCTCACTCGTGAACAAGACCCCCCAAGGTACTTAAACTCCACCTGAAGCAATAACTCGCCACCTACTCGAAGAAGACAGCCCACCTTTTTCCTATATACCATAAATATTAATGGTAAAGACTAAATAATGAAGTATTACAAATCAGGAAGTACAAACAAGATTTGCAATGTGGCTTGACTTTTTTGCCAAACGAATTAGCTTTACTTACATAACATAACGCATTTTCAAAATTGCTTCATTTAATTCAGGGTTACAGCACAGGGCCAGAGCCTAACCTGGTTGGAACCTGCACTGGAGAGGGTGTTAGTAGATCACGGGGCCCAGTCACACACACACTCCTACTTAGACTCACACAGAGTCCATTTGTAATCGCCAATTAACCTAACATGCATATCTTTAACTATGTCGGAGGAAATTGGAGCTGTCAAAGGAAGAAAGCAAACTGGCAACTGAGGAGCTTCTCCAAATACCAGTGTAAGGAAAGAGCGGACAGGATCTGCTCACATCACAGATTTATTCAAAATGGAGGATTCCTGGCAATTAGCAGTGCATGGTAGACTTGTAGCCAGCTGAGCAAACTGTAGAAGCTTCAGGATTTCTGGGGGCATTACTGAGACTGAAAGTGGTTCTGGGGATTGCCCTGGAAGTAGCGCCAGGATTTAATATAAAGCAAAATCAGCGACATTACTGAATTGAGCTTAGAGTCAGAGATCAACTGGCAAGGAGGTAACGCACTTAGGAAGAAATGAGAGGTTAGAGAAAGATTTGTGGTGCTTGTTGCACAGCATTTGGAAAAGTGCAGGGATAGTGCAAGAACGTTTTGACAGAGTAGTAGTAGTAGCTTACTTATATAGTGCCCTTCATAGACAAAAGGTCACAAGAGCTCTGAACAGCAAATACAGTACAGATAGATAGATGGATAGATAGATACTTTATTAATCCCCAAGGGGAAATTAACATACTCCAGCAGGGGCATACTATTAAAAACAATATTAATTAAAGAGCAATAAAAGCACAGTGCAAGTTAAAAAATGCAAGGTGAAGAGTGCGAGGCAGGTACTGTATAACAGTCTATAATTTTGTGTAATATTAACGTTTACCCCCTCAGATGGAATTGAAGAGTCGCATAGTTTGGGGGAGAAACGATCTCCTCAGTCTGCCAGTGGAGCAGGACAGTGACAGCAGTCTGTCGCTGAAGCTGCTCCTCTGTCTGGAGATGATCCTGTTTAGTGGATGCAGTGGATTCTTCATGATTGACAGGAGCCTGCTCAGTGCCCGTCGCTCTGCCACGGATGTCAAACTGTCCAGCTCTGTGTCTACAATAGAGCCTGCTTTCCTCACCAGTTTGTCCAGGCGTGAGGCGTCCCTCTTCTTTATGCTGCCTCCCCAGCACACCACCGCGTAGAAGAGGGCACTCGCCACAACCATCTGATAGAACATCTGCAGCATCTTACTGCAGATGCTGAAGGACGCCAGCCTTCAAAGGAAGTATAGTCGGCTCTGTCCTCTCTTGCACAGAGCATCAGTATTGGCAGTCCAGACCAATTTATCATCCAGCTGCACTCCCAGGTTTTTATAGGTCTGTACCCTCTGCACACAGTCACGTCTGATAATCACAGGGTCCTGGAGGGGCCTAGGCCTCCTAAAGTCCACCACCAGCTCTTTGGTTTTGCAGGTGTTCAGGTGTACGTGGTTTGAGTCACACCGTTTAACAAAGTCCTTGATTAGGTTCCTATACTGCTCCTCCTGCCCACACCTGATGCAGCCCACGATAGCAGTGTCGTCAGCGAACTTTTGCATGTGGCAGGACTCTGAGTTGTATTAGAAGTCCGATGTATGTTGGCTGAACAGGACCGGAGAAAGTACAATCCCCTGCGGCACTCCTGTGTTGCTGACCACAATGTCAGACCTGCAGTTCCCAAGACGCACATACTGAGGTCTGTCTGTAAGATAGTCCACGATCCATGCCACCAGATATGAATCTACTCCCATCTCTGTCAGCTTGTCCCTAAGGAGCAGAGGTTGGATGGTGTTGAAGGCGCTAGAGAAGTCCAGAAACATAATTCTTACAGCACCACTGCCTCTGTCCAAGTGGGAGAGGGATCGGTGTAGCATATAGATGATGGCATCCTCCGGTCCACCTTCTCCTCGAGGGCATGGCGGACCTGTGGCCTCAAGTGGTGAAGCAGCAGCTGCTCTATGGTCTTCATCACATGTGACATGTTTAAACAAAACATAAACAAATCCAATAAAAACAATAAATAAACAAACTGGAACTACACAGCAATGATTAATAGCCTGTTTAAAAAGAAATGTTTCCAGTTGTTTTTTTAAAAGAATCAACAGACTCGGCTGTGCACAGACCAGAAGGCAGGCTATTCCATAGTCTTGGTGCCACCGACTGAAAGGCACAATCCCCACGGGTTTTTAGCCCGTTTTTAGCCCGAGTGCGTGGGACAACGAGAAGGCCCTGTTGAGATCTAAGAGTCTGACAAGTTGTATGGTGTTGGAGCAGGCTGGTTAGGTCCATGCAAAGCTCTGAAAGTAAGTACCAAAACTTTAAAATTCATTCTATAAAACACTGGGAGCCAGTGCAGTGTGTGCAGAGTGGGGGTGATATAATCACTCCGGCTAGCGAGCGAGTTAGGAGCCTGGCAGCTGCATTTTGGACTAACTGAAGACGTGAGAGTGAGGAGTCGCTCAAACCCATAAAGAGAGCATTATAGTAATCAAGCTGTGAGGAAATAAAAGAATGAACAAGTATCTCCAATTCTGACTTTGAAACAGGATTTCTTAGTTTAAAAAGATTTCTTAAATGAAAGAAACACGAGTGGCTGACTGACCTTACATATTCATCAAGCGTCAGGGACTGGTCAAAAATAACCCCAAGGTTACGTAAAACTCGCCTTAATAACAGGAGAGACAGAAGATCATTGTAAGCTAATCTCAGAATGAAGAACAAATGTTCTTTGGGGCTGGGAGGAGGGAGGTTTGGACAGAAACAATTCCAAGAGACCTGCAGGGGAAAAAACGCTAAGAGCAAACTACATAACTCAGGTGAATCTATTATTTTGAAATGAAACATTTCTATATTTAAAATACAGTAGATATAACAAATTTGTGAAAAAACAATTTAAATATGCTTCTGGTAGTCCAATATGAAACTGCATCTAGTGTTTTATTGTTTTTGGAAAGGAGAGGCCTATTTGTAGTGACTTTGGCATTTCTATTAGTGGCCTAAGCCCGCACTAGCACCCCAGTGGCACCACTCCAGAGGGTCAGTCAAGTGGGGGATTCAAGACACTCCTAAAACTTCCTAAGGCAGCACGTAGCCCCCTCATCTCCATAGTATAGACAGGGAACCAAACCGAGATAGTTAGACTAAAGGTGGCAATCACAATTTATTTTCTGTTTATTGTGTTGTTACGTTTTACCCCAATTCATCACTCGCTTGAATTCTGTATCAATAAATTATTTTTGAGAAGGAACACTTTTTGCTACTTTTCTGGGAAACAATTGTACAGTTCTTGTTCCTTATTTGTAAGTTAGGACTGAAAAGATAAGACTGTGGATTGTAAAATAATTTTTTTGTAAAAGGGTGCAGGGTGATAGGGTGAGAAACTCAACAATACAGGGTGGCCTTGGTGCAAAACTGCTGCTTCTCGGGACTAAGACGTGTCAGCTAAGATGATCTGGGCCTGCTCACATCTCTGTGGAGTTTGCTCGTTCTTCTCAAGGCGGCTGCTCTTTTGTTTTCCTTTTCTTCTTTGTAATCTGCTTTTCCTCACACATCCTAAAGACATATGTGTCAGGTTGATTGGTCACTCTGCACAGTGGATGCATGGCACCTGGGTCAGAATGGCAACCCCAGCCAGGGCTGGTTCATGTCCTGAGCCCCTTGCTGCTGTAATGAGCTCTGGTCATAAGATGTTGCAAGGGTTTAAATAGAGTAAATAATGAAAGGTTGGACACTTGCATATTTCAAGATATTCTGAAATCATTTAGACAATTTCAGTAATGCCTGACACACAAGATGTTTTAAGATGACTAGTGTATACAATAAATAGTGGGTACAAAATTAGCTTGTTTTTTTTTAAGAATTTATCTTAAAAAAAGTTTATTTTCCTTAGTCATTATCATGGGAAAAATACAAAATATCACCTTACTTTAAGTTATAGCCCAGCTGTCTACTTCTTTGTCTATAAAAGACATGTTTTCATGACAGGAGATAAATATGTATGTTAGGTTACAATGATGAGTATGACTAAATTAAATATCAGTGCGGAAGCCAGCAAGTTAAACAAATGATGTTCAGAGGACTTAGTTTTTCTCAAGAAAGTTTACATTTTATTTGATTGTCTTCAAAATGTTTAAATTTTAGTTCCTGAAAGTCCCTCAGACAATCCCTAACCAGCTAACTTCCTCCACACAAAACACAAACACGCTGATTTTATCTTTGTTATTTAAGTGGTGGGTAAAAGCTTATCTTCCTTATGTAAGGGTTGATAGATTTGTATGCTTCCTCATGTTAGATGCCTTTATTTATTTTTAGAAAGATTCTGCCAGACCAGATCAGTTCAGCAAGAATGACATAAATTGATTACCCCGTGATGGACATGTCATTAGATATATGCTAATTATCTTATGGCGATTTAGAGGACATCTTGTAGTCGTCCAGGCTGTCTACCCATCCTTTATAAAACCAGGTTGATTCAAGTCATAATTATGGAGTGATAGGACCATCCACATTAGGTGCAAAGCAGGAATCAATAGGATGGCACTCTCATTTACATCCATAAGGACATTTTTAAAAAGTCCTCATGTATATTTAATGAATATGGCCTGCATCCAGTTTAGCACTTATTGTTACCAAAACCGAAGGGAGGCCTGAAGTAACAAACATGAGGAATGAAAACAAAAAATGTTCTACATTACGTATATAATTTGTGAATGAGTATCTATCTATCTATCTATCTATCTATCTATCTATCTATCTATCTATCTATCTTATAGTGCCTTATCTAACTATCTATCTATCTATCTACAGTATCTTATAAATTATTGAACATTCTGTAGGTGCATGCGGAGTCCTTCCTTATTGGTTTGCTCTTCATTATGCTGTCCTACCAATTGTCCACCCTATTAGCCCCTGGCATATAAAAGTATGGTTTGCACTAGATGCTGGTATTAACAAGTTTAAATTTCCTCATGTCACATTTAAGCTAAAGACACTGATTATCCTTTCTGTTTTCGACAGCAAGGGAAAACTGCACTTGGAGTGGCAGCAAGAGGAAACTATGTAATTATTGTTGACATGATTATTAAAGCAGAGCGATATTTCATTTGGAAAAAGGTAATAAAAATGTTTCTATATGCATAGTCAATATACCGCATACATCAATATTTTAGATTTGTTTTAAGTAAAATGGGTGATGCTGTAGTAAATTGGGTAATGCTGCTGAATCCTAAACCCAGTCACGAGCTGTGAGCAATTCCTTTCTGAATGTGTCTTTTGGTCACTCTGCTTTGTGATTTGTTGCATTATTATTTCAGTGCTGTTTTACATTCTCTTTATGTGTCACATTATTTTAGGCAGGCAATCAACTCTGTCCATGTAGGGATGAGTTAAGTTTAGTGTTAGGATCTGTTTTGGCTTATTGTGCCACCACCTTTTTTTGTTTTCACTGTGAAAGACCATCATTTTATATATAAATGTTTTTGCCTGTGATGAACTGGCAACTTCTTCAGGATTGAGAATTTATGTATGATTTATTGTGTAACTTAAATATGACAGAATGATGCTATGTTTTTTTGTAAGTGCATAATGTACACATACTTGGATTGGTTGGTGAAATTTAATTCAGTGTAAGTAGGAATCACTTATAAAAGGAGGCCAAGTGCCTCAAATTAGGGTTCACATCATTCAGGAGGTCCATCGTGGGAAGACAGGCAAGCAGCAATTTCTTGGCTTGTATGGATGTAGTGAGAAGTCAAGCAAAATTATGCCTTTTATTGGCTAACTAACTGAAAGGTGTCATTTTGCTTGACTTCTCACTACATCCATAATGGCTAACACGGTACAACATCCTGGTACTATTGGCTTGTATGGGAAAAGCATTCCATTCCTTTACCGTTCTAAATCTCTTATCATTTGGTGCTCAACTACACATGAACAGAGTTTTATGCCAATCATGTTTGAATTTGTTTTGAGTTTTATCAAATAAAACCAACTTTCATTTAAGCCATTCTTCTTGCCTCTAAAACTAGAGATCTAGAGATATAGAATTAAACTGTCGCAGCATATCCAGGCACAGGCACGTAACCTGTTTTTTTGAATGTTTAATAAATTAGTTGGTACATTAGTAAACCTAGGTTAAGTCTCTGCTTCCCTGGAGTTCAATAAATCAGTTCATACATACAGTATGTAAATATTGGGCAGCATGGCGGCTGCCTCTCATCTCCAGGGGAGTATATTTCAAGTTCAGCTCTATTGCAGTATGTGAAATATGTGTTTGGTTTATTGATGACCCTAATTTGTCCCTGTGTGTTTATATAAAAAAAAAAGGTATGCACTATGATGAAATGACAACTGTATCGGTTTTTGCCTTCTGCCTTCTGCAGGCCGGGTAGCGTCTGGTACTGAAATATGACTAAAAGGTTCAGGCTCCCCAAATCCTTAAAATTGGGTAACTGAGTTCAGTATATTGATAGATGCTTGGATATATAGTAGAAACACAGTATGTCTTTACTAATTCCTTTACTTTTTGTCCTTTGGAAAGACCTGTCTGATTGTGAATTATGTAATGTAATATACTGTCATTTATTTTTAAATGTCAATGCAAAGATCTAATTTATACCTCCATTTAGTTGAGAGTTAGCATTTGACACTTTCACTATGTTGTAAGCTTACTCAGCCTTCACTCTGCTGTAGGACAATGCCATTCACAACGATGCTATGAGGGAATTTCCACTGACCTTCAAATTTGACCACAAAACAGAGAACAAGCAGATCCGTGGAATCATGTGGAAGCTGGCCTACAACCAGCTAAAGGACAATGACTGGAAGAAGCTGGCAGTGGAATGGCATTTTACTGAGCCTCAGATCCAAGCCATTGAGGAACAGTGGATAGGTAAGAGGTGCCCATTTGTGGGATGGTTAAAATTTCAGTTTAACAGTGGCAATGAATATTGCGATTATAACAGTGTGTGGGCATGTGCAGAGGAGAGATGCTGAGTATATTGGGAAAAGGATCCTAAGGATAGAGCTGCCAGGCAAAAAGAAAAGAGAAAGGCCTAAGAGAAGGTTTCTGAATGTGGTGAGAGAGGACATGCAGGTGATGGGTGTAACAGAACAAGATGCAGAGAACAGAAAGATATGGAAGAAGATGATCTGCTGTGACCCCTAACTGGAGCAGCCGAAAGAAGAAGAAGAAGATGACAGTGTATGTCAACCTTTGTCAAATCTCTGCTGTACAATACAGGCATTAAAATAAAATGATTGTGATCATTGCTGGGATGGAGCTGCAGGGTATGTCGTTGTCTGCATAAAGCAAGAAATATTGCCTGGGAATTGAAGTTTTATTCACACTCTAATCAGCTTTGTTAGCATCATGTCTATGTTCCAGTTATATCTCTCTATTTTAATAAAAAAAATTTGGGAAGAGAGATGAGACGTGACTTTCTCAGACAGACACTTTCATGTCCCTTGAGACAAGACTTTCTGCCAAGAGATTTAACCACTCCCGGGGCCGGAAATAAAAGCCAAAGAGTAGATGACAAAGTAGAATGTCGTAAAGAATTCCAAAACAACAGCAACATTTATTTATATGGCACATTTTCATACAAACAGTAGCTCAAAGTGCTTTACATAATAAAGAATAGAAAAATAAAAGACACAATAAGAAAACAAAATAAATCAGCATTAATTAACATCGAATTAGAGTAAGGTCCAATGGCCAGGGGGGACAGAAAAAACAAAAAAAAAACTCCAGACGGCTGGAGAAAAAAAAATAAAATCTGTAGGGGGTCCAAGGCCCCGAGACCACCCAGTCCCCTCTGGGCATTCTACCTAACATAAATGAAACAGTCCTCTTTGGATTTAGGGTTCTCACGGAAGGGGTTGATGATGATGGTCACGTAGAATTCTGCCTTTTAATCCATCCATCATTGTTGGAGCATCATGAAGCTTTGAGTAGGTGGAGGTGGCGCAGGCCACCACCACAAAGAAACCGGAAAAAGAAACAGAAAAGAGAGTAGGGGTCAGTACGGATTTTATAGCCACCCTGAATAGTTATTATGAGGAAATTGAACATACAGAGTATCAGGATTAAGTTAAATTAAGTTAAATTGAAGTTATAAAAAGGCCATGTTAAAGTAATGTGTTTTCAGCAGTCTTTTAAAGTGCTCTACTGTATTAGCCTGGCAAATTCCTATTGGCAGGCTATACCAGATTTTAGGTGCATAGCAGCAGAAGGCCACCTCACCACTTCTTTTAAGTTTTGTTCTTGGAATTCTAATGAGACACTCATTTGAGGATCTGAGGTTACGATTTGGAATATAAGGTGTCAGACACTCCGATATATAAGAAGGGGCGAGATTATTTACGGCTTTATAAACCATAAGCAGAATTTTAAAGTCAATCCTGAATGACACAGGTAACCAGTGTAGTGACATCAAAACTGGAGAAATGTGTTCGGATTTTCTTTTCCTAGTTAGGATTCTAGCAGCTGCATTCTGCGCCAACTCATCCAAAATGTTGGCGTGATACACATGCAGATCAGGTTAGAGCTAATGGAAGTACAAAAATTCGAAAGACTCAAAAGAATGCTAGTAAAGATCGCATTAGCACAAACAAACATAAATTATTACTCGATAAAATAATGGAACAGCAAAAAGAGATCGAATATATTGTTCAGATTTAAACTTTAAGTCAGAGACTTGTAGATCGTCTAATTCGTGTTGCCATCAGGGAAAAGTAGTGTTTCTTCCCAATGAAGAGGTGTATACCTGCGAGAATTAAAAGATTTGTTGTTTGGTGAAAGTAAAATCCCGTGAGAGAAAATTTCAAGCCCTGCGAGACAAGACTTTATGCAAAAAGATTTGGAAAAGTCCTGCCCACATCTAATAAATTTACAACCAAGCACACGGTTCAATCATTTCTCATTTGTGTGAATGCTATTGTCAAACACAGTTCGTGCAGAGAGAAAGAAACGATATTCATTCATGGGTAGTTATACGTTTCATTGTCACGATGTAATTCCAAACACGGAATCAAAATTCAATGTGATATTGATGAAAAGGTAAAAGCGAAAAGAGATTGAATATGTGGACATAGGTGATATGACAGAAGTTTGTAGATATTGTTTGGCTTTAAACTTTAAGCCGGAGATTGTAGATCGTATAATTCGTGTTGCCATCAGGGAAATGTAGTGTTTCTTCCCAATGAAGAGGCCTATCCGCGAGAATTAAAAGTTTTATTCTTTGTTGAAAGTGAAATCCACATACGTGAGCGGCAGAGACACGAAGTTGCTGGCGTATAGCGCAGGCAGGGTAGTTGGCGAGCGAAACGAGCAGGAGGCAAAGCCCCCTAGTCTTTGTAAAAAACAAAACTAATATAAGCATTCACTAGACAGATGTAAATGGGGTCTAAACTCAACATGGATGGGGTAAAACAAAATGGACATATCTTCTCTAAAATAATATGATTCCTTCTTCCATTGAAACATTTTTCTGAAAAATGGCAGTACAACCTTACTTTGTGGTAAATGCAAAAAAAAAGACTAGAATTGGTTAGAAGCTTCCAAAATATTAAAAAAAATGTAAAGACCGTTTTAATTTTAATCAACTTATATCTGAAATAGGGATGCAACTAACAACTATTTTGCCAATGGATTAGTTTGTCAATAATTATTTCAATTAATTAGGCAACATTGGTGCAGAAGTACAACTATTTTTTTTTTTTCAAAAACAAAAGAATTTTGCTACTTGCACAAATCAGATGCAAATACCTTTGTATAAATGACAAAAAAAGTACATAGTAACAAGTCTAGTTACTAACTTTAAGGTGTAGCTTAACACTTTCAAGGTCGCTGTTGACATCAGGAAATAGAAGGCTGAAATGGTTTTGTTCTTAAGTGTCATGGAGTATATTTTTTGACTTTATCCAGTAGATGTCAGCAGTGACCACAAGATGAACTGAGTGTTGTTTATTTGAAACCTTTTTCTCTTTACAGTACAGCATCATCAAAATAAATACCCTCAAAGGGAAGTTTTACATATTGTTGATGGCTCTGATTGTGCTCTGTCAGATAAAGATTTTGAGCTGCCAGAAGAAACAGGAGAAAGTGACACTGTGAGTGCTGCAGGATTATCCCAAGATGGATTTTCTTTTAAAGCCCTCCAACATCCCAGTTCTGCTTCTCTAAAGAGTCAGCTCATTTTTACAGATCTTTTAAGACATGAATATCTTACAAGTTGAAATCGCTCCACACTATTTAGTTCTTTTGTCTCCAACCCTCCACCATATTTACATCCAAAACCCAATATGATTAAGGATTCTAGGGGCAATGAAATGATGTATGTAATATATAGCACGTAATTTGGGAACCATTACCGGTGACATTTAGTAGTTGTTACAGATCTATCATATGTACTCACGTTTAAGTTCTCCCATGTATAAGTCGGGGCTTGATTTTACCGTATGATTTCTGGTATTTTATAATGTCGTCGTATAAGTCGAATGCGGAAAACTCACGTTATTGGTCCAAGAGATTATGATATGCTAACTCCCACCTGAGAGAGTAACCATAGAGCACACTGCCTTTTATTTCCTATGTATTGTGCCTACGTGACCACACACTAATATCCAAACTATTCTGAAGTGACATTTGCACTGATTTGTGTTTTTTGTATTTCACACCCACATACACCTTTATCGTAAGAGCATCCCTTATCTACGATGGAGCATTCGATCAGTAGAAAATATGAAGCTGGTTTTAAATTAAAAGTCGTTAGAGTAGTGAAAGAAATTGGTAACTGCTGCAGTCTGAGAAACTGATGTGAGATTGGAGGAGGCAACAGATGTTAAAAAAAAAAAATGTGTCATATTTTTGAATGGGCGTATAAGTCGGGGTCTGATTTTATGATCGATTTTTCAGGTTTCAAGACCCGACTTATACACGAGTACGTATATATGGTAATTTGAAGGATTTTTCAAAAAGGAATTTTGGGGTCAGTTCTGGTATATATATATATATATACCTGTATATAAAGAAAATTGTGTTCATTAAGTGTAATTTCTTCTCAACCAATTTTGTTTAAAATAAAGGTTTCTAATGTTTTACAATTATAATCACAGTGTATAAGCCAAATTTGATTATGATTAGTTGATTTCCTCGCAATTTACAGTATATGTGCCACATATGCACAGACACCTTGGCAAAAACCACAATGGAAACGGGCAACTGATATTCAGGAATGTCTAGAAGGTTTCAATGCATTAAAAAGTAGAAGTTGGAAAAACTAATTCCTCTTATGGAGACTGTAAAACAATACAGTAGTTTAAGTAAAGACACTGTTTTATTAATGTTCTCCATTTCTTAAAGTGATGCTCAGATTCCATACATATTCTCCATGTGAGCTCCCACACTAATATGTATGTTAGCAGTCACGGTGGCCCCATACACGGCTGAATCAAAGCTGATAACATTGGGCGGGTTTGAGCCCACATTAAGGGGCGGTGAGGCCAAATTAATTGGATGTTACAGGAGTATAATTACATTTGAAACATATTTAGTGGCATTTCTGAAAGGTTCTGAAAGAACATCAGCAGTGCAAACAATAAACTAAAAGTTGTAAGGGCAAGGACATTGCACTCTGTTGCTTCCATGTTGTCACCTTTGTCTACAGACAAATACATTTTGCTAAACATGAAGTCACATGTCTAGGGTGTTACTCAGCTGGGCATGATGGGCATTGGGGAGTCTCAAACTCAGTTCCTGGCTCCAGGTTTCTTAATGAGTAACTCATGACTAGTGCTATTGGAACATACTTTACACTGCCAAGCCATATATTTATAAGTAACTCGTATCATTAACAATAAGAATTGGCTTCTAACTATAAAATTTACTGCAACAAAACTTGAAATCATTGCCATTGCATTAGGGGAAGACAAAGAAAAACAGAGAACTTATTATTAGTTGGCAACTGGATAAGGAAAACAGAAGCAGTTTAGGTTTTGGGATCTTAACAAATGAGCCAATCAAAATGAAGCTAACAGCTTCCTATCCAAACCGAAATTGTCTACAAATGAAGAAAGTGACTGGAATGGAAACCTGCAGTCTGTGCAGCTCTCTAGGAACCGAGTATGACATCCCTGATGTGGAGCAATGTGTGATTAAACTCAGCGACCAAATGCTGATACAACGCACTGCCGCACCCACCACATGACAAACCACCTCAGGGTCCCAGATTAGTGCAGCCATGTATTGATTGATACCTCAGCACCACACTAGTTCAGATGGAATGGAACTGTGGGAGGTATTTTATGGTGGCCGGAGTGCCAATTCTGCCACCAACCCCCTGGTTTTTCCCCGCATGGTTGGAGGGCCTACATGAGGGCTGGATGCAGATTAAGGTCATACCCAGGATGGAGCAATTGCAGGTTAAGGGCCCAACGGAGTGACGAAAGGATGGATTTAAAAAAAAAAAAATCAAAACTGCTTTCAGTCCTGAAGTGTTAACATCACTTATTGTAATTTCAATTAAATTCTCTTTGTTGACAGGCTCAAAGAGCTATCAGGAACACGGACACAGGATGTTGTTAATATGGCTTCATGGGGTACAGATGAAAAACCAGAATGCTGGAAAAGAGCTCTTTGAAGGCTTGGCTTCAATTGGACGCAAGAACATGGCTGGTACCCATCCTTTTAATATTTCATGCTATACAGAAAACTATCCTAACATCAAAGTGCTGTCAATAAATAGTTCATATTAATATTCTAAGTAATATTTACAGTAAGAGACATTTTAAGCAAGGGGGCACAAACTTTTGCATGCCACTCTAGCAATATGTCAGCCAAGGATAAAAATCAGCTAGAGAAAATTCCAGATTTTCTCCCACATCTCAGAATGTGCGTATTTGGTTAATTGGCGAGTTCAGATTGGACAATATGGGTGTGTCCCACAATGGACCGTTTCTTCCAGGGTTTGTTCTTGCCTTCCTGCTGGGATAGACGCCAGCCCAGCAACTCTACTAGACTAAATGGGTTAGAATATGGATGGATGGAGTGGTGAATGGGGTATGAGGTTATAACCGACTGTAAAATCCTACGAACCTCTAGGGTTTATTGGGCAGGCTGGACTGAAAGGACAAGTAGCCCAGTTAGGGAATATTTAAAGCAAATTCCCAATTCATGCGATATGAAATTGAAAGACTCAGTGTATTAGTGCACATCCCAAGAGTCAGGTAAATTAGTCAAGATCAAATAAAAATAAAAATCCACATAAGAGTAGCTCTCAGTTTTACTAAACACAAAAAAAGTGAAAACTGAACGGTAATGTAAGAGCAGAACATGCCGTACATCTAAACAGTTTTAAATAAATAGTGCCACCTTGTTGTCATATAAACTGCCAGCACCTGTGACAGGCTTTGACTGCCTCACCCTAAACTGGTTTAAGCACATTTGAGAATCGTACGGTGTGCTGTGCTATGTTAGGTTCTTCTATTTGTGTGAATGATTACAAGAATCCGATTAAGGATGGGACTAGTAACAGCTTTATTACCTTTGCAAATGTCCCCCAGACCATTAGCAAGAGCACTGTGGGTTAGACTCACAAGCATACTGGGGAGAACAGTCTGGTAGCCCCCAGTCAGGCTCAGTGGTATGGAAGGGAGACCTGGTGTCACTGGGGGGGAGTTTCACAGGGGCACCAGCTGGCCTTTGAATGGAGGGCAGGTTACCTGAAAGCATTTCTGGACCAACATGTAAAGCCCCCCTGTCACTCAGTAAATAGGGAGCTTGGGGAGGAGCGGTAGCTGTGATGAGGGCTTAATGGATGGGAGGAAGATCACCTGTTTGGAGAGACAAGGACTGAAATTATGTTATGAACAAAGCAAAGGGTTAGTGGGTAAGTGGGCCAACCACCCCATGGGCAGCCCGTCTGCGTGTGTGTGTGTGTGTGTGTGTGTGTGTGTGTGTGTGTGTGTGTTCAGCGGCCACAAGGCTTGATCTTTGGTATTTTCACAACTTTCATGTATTTATCTTTCTCCCGCTCCTATTGTTCACTAGTTTTGTTAAAAACTCCAGACAATAATAGGGTCTTTCTGGTCACCATTTGGGTTTGGGGAAACCTCATGAGAGCCCCCTACAGTAATTTGATGCCAATGTCATGTTTATATTAACAGCTTTTTATTTTCTTATGTTTTTAACAGAGAAAATCAGAGAGGAAAATGCTGGACCAGAACCAAAGAAATGCACCATTTCCTGAAAACTGATCACTAAATGAGCCTTCTGGGAAAAGTTCACATTTTCGTCTGACAGACTGTACAGGGACCTTCTAGAAACAGTATTTTGTTGTATCAATGAAAAGAAGAAAAAAAATTAAGGACTTTTTACTGCTGCCTGGAAATTAGCAATGAGAAGTCACCACTGTGTACTTTGCTTGTTCAGCTCTTTAAATGAGATTATCTTAACGCGGAGTATCTGTTACTTCAGTGTTCCTCAGCCCGTGGATCTGGTTGTGGTCTGCCATTAGTGGGTCGTACTCAAGTGAGAGGCTACCATGCTCAGTTCAGCAGCAGGGGGGAACTGTGATTTACACAATCAATTCAACGCTGGGAATGGGAGGCCTAGAAGACACATGGGGGACAATAAATGGGACGCGACATCAGAATGGTTGAGAAACACTGTTTACATGATAAGTCGGGCAATTTCTTAAGCTATCAGACTCTAAAGAAGGCTCAATCAGAAAAGACCTACATGTTTGCAGCGGTGGTCCTGTGGTTCAGATCCAGGGCATTTTCTTGTTTTGTGGTAATTTTCCTCCCGCAGCCTAAAGATGTGCATTTTAGGGTAACTGGGGCTTATAACTGGCCTGCTGTAAGTGAATGTGGGTGGGTGTGAAGGCCCCTGGTCCTGTCAGGTTGGACTCTGGAATGTACGGGGTTAATAATGGACAGACTCATGTTTGTAGATTGCAATTCAGGGATGATGAATTATAAGAAGGTATGTTCCATAACCATGTCATAATGCTAACATTTTGGTGAAAACCAGTAAATTCACACACATCAGTTTTTTTATATACCTGAATTCTACTCCATTATTGATGGCAATTTTCATGCTAGCCATTAGTGCAGAACGATTTTATGAAAGCCAGGGGTCAAAGAGCTGCACTGTAGCATGTTTGTTTGGGTTATGTAGCAGTATTTGTCTCTTATTTAAAGAAAGCGGTTTGTATTTGTTTGTTAATATGCACAACAGAAGGGATTATGTTTCTTTACGTTTTTACTAAAATAGGAAGTGTTACGGACTGGTCGAGAAATCTGATACTGAAGCAGCAACCTCACTGTCTTTTCCCTTGGCCATGGCAATGTTTTATTTTGAAAAAGTGTTGAATTAAATTATTTTGGTACATAAAAAAAACGTTTCAGCCGTGTTCTTTTGGTGAAGAAATCATTGTATCCATTAAATGGGACTCCGGAAAAACAAAAAATACAACACACCAATCTTCCATTTGGAAAGGCACTACGACGCAAGGCTTTCTGATACTCACATTTAGGCATTCTGCCACAATTACTGAAATGTACAGTATGTCTGACTTGAAAGTTATGTGATGCAACTGTTTACCAGAAGGCTGAACTGTAAAACATATTGCAGTGAAATCTGTTGTCTCCTTACAGAAAGCAGAAACAAGAGGTAGCGGCAAAGTGACGGGGTTGTGCGTAGTCGGAACAGTGGACGCTGGGTAAGTATTGACCAGCTTAAAAATAAAGCATTCAACTGTGTGTTTAAATGGTACAAATCTGGAAGGAAAAGCTTCAAATGTCATCATTTTAGATTGTGTATTGGGGAAATGAACTCCAAAAGCCGCCACAATCCCAACCCAATCAGAAAATGTGGAACAAATATGCAACTTACTTCTGGTACTTTATATGTTTTAGTAACAAAATTGCTATTTTGCAATAAGGGAGATTTTATTATATTACAGTAATCCCTCCTCGATCGCGGGGGTTGCGTTCCAGACCCCCCCGCGATAGATGAAAATCCGCGAAGTAGAAACCATATGTTTGTATGGTTATTTTTATATATTTTAAGCCCTTATAAACTCTCCCACACTGTTAACATTATTAGAGCCCTCTAGACATGAAATAACACACTTTAGTTAAAAGTTTAAACTGTGCTCCATGACAAGACAGAGATGGCAGTTCTTTCTCACAATTAAAAGAATGCAAACATATCTTCTCTTCCAAAGAGTGCGCGCATCAGGAGCAGAGAATTTCAGAGAGAGAGAGAGAGAGCTCGCTCGCTAAGAAAAGCAAACAATCAAAAAATCAATACGTGCTTCTGTGCTTTTAAGTATGCCGCACCGCGATAAAGCGGCATTTTTTAGAGGAGCGTCAGTATCTTTATCTTCTAAGCAAACAGCCTCTGTGCAAACAGCCCCTCTGCTCACACCCCCTCCGTCAGGCGCAGAGAACGTCAAAAAGAAAGCACAAGATTAAAGCAAACAATCAGAAAATCAATACGTACTTTTGGGTTTTTAAGTATGCCGAAGAGGAGCGTCCCTATCCTCTGTGCAAACAGCCCCTTTGCTCACACCCCCTCCGTCAGGCAGACAGAGTGAGAGAGACATAGATAGCAAACAATCAAGCACCGCGCGGAAGGCATATCTTATATCATTGAGGAGTTTTAGTTAATATGTAATACATGCTCTGATTGGGTAGCTTCTAAGCCACCCACCAATAGCGTCCCTTGTATGAAATCAACTGGGCAAACAAACTGAGGAAGCGTGTACCATAAATTAAAAGACCCATTGTCCGCAGAAATCCGCGAACCAGCGAAAAATCCGTGATATATATTTAGATATGCTTACATTTTAAATCCGCGATAGAGTGAATCCGCGAAAGTTGAAGCGCGATATAGCGAGGGATTACTGTACTCTGTAACGGTTGTCTGGAATATGTGTGTGTCACTGTGAGTTTGTACCTTTTCCCATTCCTGTTATTAGTGGAATGGCTTCATTTGTAAGGCTGGCCAATTGTACGGGGGAGGAGCCAACAGACTGTACGGGGAGGAGCCAACAGCATGTAAATGGGTGGCAGGAGAAAGGAGAGGAGAAGTGCAGAGTCAAGAGAGAAGTGGACACCATCACTGGAAAAGGCAAGAGGGAAAGGATTGACACTGCCTGGAAAATTTAAATTTTACTTTCTGGTGAAAGGTATTTGGGAGAGGACCTGATGGGCCAGCGCAAGGAACTGTTAATCTGCACGTTTTCCAGAATAGAAGGTATGGTTGACGCCTCATTCCCCACCACAGACTGAGCTCGACATTCCGTACAAATAATATTTAAAGGACTACAAATACATTTTTTTTCTCTTGCTCAAATTTCTGTAGTAGTAGCTTATGTGTTTAAGTGTTTTGTGTCGTGATTTGTGTTGGGTGGGAAGCGCTGCAGCGCGATATTATATGTATAGGGTTTTTTTGTTACAATAACAACTTTTATTTATTTAGCACATTTTCATACAAATAATGTAGCTCAAAGTGCTTTACATGATGAAGAAAAAGAAAAAAAAAGACAAAGTAAGAATTAAAATAAGAGAACACTAACATAGAATAAAAGTAAGGTCTGATGGCCAGGGAGGACAGAAAAAACAAAGAAAACTACAGAAAGCTGGAGAAAAAATAAAATCTGCAGGGGCTCCAGACCATGAGACCACCCAGCCCCCTCTGGGCATTCTACCTAACATAAATGATCAGTCCTCATTGTATTCAGGGTTCTCATGGAAGGACTTGATGATGACGGTCATATGGACTTCTGGCCTTTAATCCATCGATGTTGGGACATCATGGTGCTTTGATCAGGTGGTGGTGGCGCAGGTCGCCACCACAGAAAACCGGGAAAAGAACAGAAGAGAGAGTAGGGGTTAGTACGGATTTTGGAGCCACCATGAATAGTAATGATAATTAATTGAATATCCAGAGCATCAGGATTAAACTAAAATGAAGTTATGAGAAAGCCATGTTAAAGTAATGTGTTTTCAGCAGTTTTTTTAAAGTGCTCTACTGTATTAGCCTGGCGAATTCCTACTGGCAGGCTATTCCAGATTTTAGGTGCATAACAGCAGACGGCTGCCTCACCACTTCTTTTAATTTCAGCTCTTGGAATTCTAAGCAGACACTCATTTGAAGATCTAAGGTTACGATTTGGAATATAGGGTGTCAGACATTCCGATATATAAGATGGAGTGAGATTATTTAAGGCTTTGTAAACCATAAGCAGTATTTTAAAGGCAATTCTGAATAACACAGGTAACCTGTGTAGTGACATCAGAACTGGGGTGATGTGCTCGGATTTTCTTTTCCTAGTTAGGATTCTAGCAGCTGCATTCTGCACTAGTTGCCATCGATTTATGTCTTTTTTGGGTAGTCCTGAGAGGAGTGCGTTACAGTAATCTAGTCGACTGAAAACAAAAGCGTGAACTAATTTCTCAGCATCTTTCAATGATATTAGATGTCTAAATTTTGCTATATTTCTTAAGTGAAAAAATGCTGTCCTAGTTATCTGATTAATATGTGATTTAAAATTCAGGTCACAGTCAACAGTTACCCCTAAATTCTTTACCTCCGTCTTGACTTTTAATCCTAATGCATCAAGTTTATTTCTAATAACCTCATTATATCCATTTTTGCCAATCACTAAAATTTCTGTTTTCTCTTTATTTAGCTTGAGAATTTAGAAATACAAGACATTGTGTTAGTGAAACAACAGAGTCGGGGTCATCAGGTGCTATTGATAAATACAACTGTGTGTCATCAGCATGCTAAAGTATTCTTAAATAAATTACTTCCATAAATGAAAGTAGCTGTGGTAACTCACGTTATGCCCTGAGATAATCCGACCTAACGGAAGCATGTAAATCGAAAAGAGCAGCGGACCCAGGATAGAGCCTTGTGGAACACCACATAGAATATCATGTGTCTTTGAGTTATAATTGCCACAACTAACAAAGAATTTTCTACCTGCCAGCTAGGATTCAAACCAATTTAAGACACTGCCAGAGAAGCCCACCTATTGACTGGTTCAATGGTGTGTATCCTCTTCCAATAATCATTTTTTACTTAACCCTGCTTTCACTGGGGTGTCTCTATACTTAGGGTGGTGTAGTAGGAAAGCAGTGTTGGTCACTCGCACCCCGGATTATTTTTTTTTTCTTTTTCCTTTGCTGACGCTCTGGGGGGGGGGAAATCAGTGCATATTATAATCGTGCCAGTTCTAAGAGCGGTACAGTGTACCATGGCTACTTTTTGTGTAAATACTAGCGTGGCTACATGCTTTCATCTGAGAAGTGCAACCATACACTCGATATTTGACTCTGCTAGTCTATAAAGTGCCTGACAGTGGGCTACACGTTGTATCCGTTAAGATGCATGTCTACATTGGGATGAGACCTCCAAGTTCTGCTGTCATGTGAAAGCAAATACAAGAAATCTCCTCCCCAGTGCCCATGAACATGTTAAAGTAATATTCAACCCAAAATTTATTTGTTTAATGTTACTTACCCTATGTAGTTTGTAGGGATGGCTGGGAAAGATGTAATCTCACATTTTCGTAAAGAATGGACGTTAACAAAGTTTCTGGTCGATTGAGATCCAATGGTGACCAACACTGGACAACAGCAAACAATATCAAATACATCCATGAACAAAGTCACGTTACTCACGTTGAATAATCCACATGTCATGACATCCAGTCAGTCATGCTCACAACAAGCAAAACGCAGGTAATTTTTGCTAAAGTATTCTTAAATAAATGACTTCCATAAATGAAAGTAGGCCACAGACAGGGAGCCTCTTCACGTAGGATTGCACTGTTACACTGAAGACCCTTTACGGTCTTTATGGTGTTGATTTTGTAAGTTCTCAAGTTTTATTTCTCATGTACTAAAATGAACTATGCTTTGTTGTTTGTTTTTTGTTTCTTCACTGAAAACCAGATACGTTTTGTGCTAGTACTACATTTCTAATGCTAGAGGGCAATGCTCTTGGGAGATTTATTTTCCCAACCTGCTGTGCATTATGACGAGGCTCCTTAATATGCCACAGTCAGGAGACGGTCTGTAGAATTTGGTCATTCCAGACATCTTTCAAAGATGACTAAAGGCCTCTCCGGCCTTCAACAGTGACAAAAGAAAATGTTATCATAGTGCAGTAAATCATAAAGGAGAAGAACACAGTGATGGCACATGGGATAGCAGACACTGTATGGATTAGTTACAGTCAGATGGGGCCACTGGATGTGAACAATTAAACAGGAGGAAGGTTTGTGCATGTTGGGTGCCAGGATGTTGGCTCCTGACATGAAGCATCTCAAGCCAATGAATTTGCATAGAAATGTAAGAAATGAAAATTATTTGAAATTTAAGAAGTATTTCATAAGTGGGGATAATACTTGGACACATTTATTGGTTTATTATCATTGTCTGATGCGGATGCTAACCTCTCATTACTTTGTAAGATTCTACAGGTTTCCTGGGCTCACATTCTTTAATGTAACAAATATGTCTGCTGCTTCCTAAAAACTGACCATTTACACCCGACAAGGCTTACCTGCTCCATCCCTTCACTTCATCTTTCTTTCTTCGTTTTTCTCACAGTCACTCCTTCATTTGTACTTATGAGGTCTTCAGTAGAATATAATTGAGAACCTTTTTTTGTCATAACTTAGCAACACAACACAATCTGTTTACTACCTCTACGTTTTTGCCATTCCTCATATTATAATTAATAAGGGGTAAAGTCAGTTTGATAACATTTTTGTTTAAAATATTTTTTTTTCTGATCAAACGTATTCCCGTGTGGTTGTGTCTGAGGCAGAACTCATATCAGCAGCGCCGCGTGTCAGGCAGGACCTAACCTGTAGAAGGCACCAGTCAGCCATAAGGGGATCCTTACACTCGCACACCTAAACCATGACTTGGAGGCAGAATTCTATATAAGTACGGTTAAACCCGAGTCAGACTCAGGGTGACGTGTAATCATCTGCTAAAGTATTAAGTCTGAATAACTCTTGGGACAGTAATTTAATGCCTTCTTGTTGATAAAATTATGCTGCAAGGAAATGATATTTCTATGTGTTTTGCCACAGTAAGGTAACTCAAATATTCATGAGTGGGGTAGAGCCTTCAACCAAAGCACAATGGCGTATAAACGAGAAGCTGTAAAGCCAGTTTTAGAACAAACTGAAACTGAACCGTTAGTTGAATCAAGTGAATGTTAGAAGAACGTGAATTGGTCATCAGATGTTGACGTGGACACTCAACTGATGTATACGGTACTGTACGACCGAACTGATGTGGTGTGCCTGGGGACTTCAGTCATGGGAAGCTTCTCATCAGGGTGCAAGTAGTTGTGTATCAAAAAGGCCAAATGACAGTGATCAAGGAGAAAGATAAGAAAGATGCTAGTCCCCTAAGCACTGTTCACAAATTAGCAACTGTCGTTCATGTCAGGGAAGATGTAGAAGTCACCAAGTCTTGTGTTGTGGTGGCCTTCAATAAGGTGCGTCAATTGTGCAGATCACACACTGCCATTGTACCCTCTTGTGCGCAAGAAACAGCAAAAAATATAAGCGTGCAAAGAAACAGACTTCTACTATCCTATGACGTCAGGCTGTGCATTGGTGACCGTCTCAAAACATGTCATACAAAGGATGTGTACTAAATCTGCATCTGGACAGCGGTGGACACTAGACATACCTTTTCCTACTGAATTTATGTTGACTTTTTATACTAATATGTACAAAATTTCAATCTTTTTCACTCATTTTTCTGGGGGCAAACATAACACTAAGGAGGCTACAGGTCAGCTCAGAGAAGTTGGTTAATACAACTCATCCACACAGTCAAGTCTTTTAAACCCAGAACTGTACGGCCTCAGGGCGAACGACTGCATCACAAAATGTCTACTACAGTGCCTCCCAAACTCGGTCCTGGGGGACCCCCTGTGGCTGCAGGTTTTTGTTCCAAACAGGTTCATAATCAGTGACACCACCTAATAATGCTGATCAAATTGAATTAGCTGGTATTTTTTTCTCTTATTCTACATTCAGAAAAGCACAGCAGCGTGATTTTTACATTTAAGACATTTAGAAATATTTCTGTTTTTGCTAGAGATTTAAATGCTTAACTCTCTTTTGTTGATTTCATTATATTTTTCCCTTTGTCTGTGCAGTTTGTTCCCTTCTTTATATCTTATTAATGACAATTAAAAACGAGCAGAGCAGACACCAAGGCAGACAACACTGAATCATGAAAGGCTGCAAGTACTTCAGCGTCAGAGCCACTGATTAGTAAATAATGGATACGTTAAACAATTAGAACACCAGGAGAAGGAGAATGAAAACCAAGAGGAAAATATTGTTAAAATGAAACAAATACATTATTCCCATATAACTGCTTACTACATTTAAATTTTTTTTTTCTAATTTCTATATTGTTCTCAAAACACTTTTACTTGGGAAATAACAGTTCACTTAATTAGCCCAGGAGTCCAATTAAAACCAGAAGCTGACTGGAACAAAAACCTGCAGGCACAGGGGGTCCCCAGGACCGAGATTGGGAAACACTGGTCTACTATATAAAAAAAAATTAAATATAAAATAAAAGTGTGGTTTTTGGACACATTACTTTAAAAAAAAAGTAAGTGTAGAATCCCATATCTAAAGACCTGATATGAAGTGACTTGTCACTGACCACTTTTAAAAACCAAGCTATTTATATTTGAAATTAGAACGGAGACCAAAAGATGAAAGAAATTCAGAATAAAAACAGGAAATACAAATAATTTATTAAAAACACTTAAAGGGTTCACCATTTGTGCTTACAAGAGGTTTACAGAAGATCTTGCATTCATTTATAAATAATTCCAAAATATACAAAAATAAGTAATTCATGGTGATTAATACAAAATAAAATGATTGCATTATATTTACAAAATTTGATTAAGCAAATACATTGACAATACCATAAAAACCTGATACTTTAGAGGGGAAAAAAAGTCATAATTGGTCTACATTAAAAGTAATTTCTCCAACGCAGAAAGATTAGAACAACAAGCAACTTTTCTGATACGTAGCCAAGACTGAACGGGTCCCTTACTCAACACTCGTAAAGCTTCAAGATTTATTCAACTAATTTTATGGCCTGCACATTTGCTGAGGAGTTTTGCGTTCTTCCGCCGTGTCCCAAAGCCTTCCCCGAGGCGGCCGCCGTTTGGGGTAAGGGAGCTGCTGGCGCCTGGTCAACTGTTGGCTACAAGGATAAAGAGGGCATTTAAACAAGACAGACAGGTGGCTCTTTTGACAAATTCCTAACATCAATGATGCAGAACAGTGTTAGCCATTTCATCTGTTAATTGCTACAGGCAATTCAAAATGCAACCAAATGTTTACTTAGTGTGCCCTATACGTTGTGTGCCAAGTCATTTTGAAACTGCAACAGACTGCAAA
Source organism: Polypterus bichir lapradei (assembly GCA_026402145.1). Taxonomy (NCBI): domain Eukaryota; kingdom Metazoa; phylum Chordata; class Cladistia; order Polypteriformes; family Polypteridae; genus Polypterus; species Polypterus bichir. The sequence goes on along the minus strand of JANRMT010062835.1, from coordinate 31,574,953 downwards.
CCCGCATATCAGCCAGATTTAAAGCTTTAACATTCTTTTACTCCAAATTTAAAATGTGAACTATTACTTAATAAATATAATGTGGCCTGTTAGAAAGAGATAGACACCGACGGCGTGCAGTATGATCAGTTTTTGAGGACTATTACAACACCAAACTCATCTCATACAGTGAACAGCCTTACCGAGGCATTTTATACATATGATACAAACATTACTACATACGGCCACCGAGTGGCACACTTGAGCTTCACTACACAACATGGTTATGCGACTGGAAGGAACTTGAAAGGCTTTTTAATCTGACACCTTTATGAAGCAGTTCATTTTGAATAAACCTTTTTTTACATTTCCTAAAAAAAAAATAAATAATAATAATAACATGCATCACAAAAAATGAACATTAGTAAGGCTGACTACAACAAGTGGCTGTCAAATCAAACAAACAGCCCTACTTCAGCTTAATCCACAGCAGCCGCACTAAACCGCAGAGCGAGACTCGTTCACGTTAAAGGGACAGGCCACGAAGCTGCGCAAGAATATCAGCAGTTCCTTGTTTTAAAAATGAATGGCAGGGGATTACAATTATTACCCGCTGTGCTGAAGTCTTTCAGATGTGTCTTACCAGCACCACCAGCATCTGCACACCCGTGTACCACTAATGGTGCGTTCTCGAGCAAATGAGCAGATTGTTCACTCTGTCGATGACATCTTCATGTATGTGACAACTCCTGTTTCGAGTGGTCATCAAGCAGCAGATGGGGTTACCACAGAGTCACAGTACACTGGAGTTATTAAGAAAAATACTTATGGAATGTAGTTGTGGGCAACTTGATTGGATGTCATGGTGATGTAAAACTGCCATCAATCATATCAAACAAGCCTACCGTATACTGCTGTCTACTTTACCACCGAGAGTCCCTTAGCCGTTCCAAACAGGAGAGAAGTGGTGGCACCAACTCGATTTCTACCACTTGACGTGTTCAAATGTGAGATGAAATAGTTGGATGTTCTGTGCAATTCAAGTCATGCTAGAAACCAGAACTGATTCAGTCACACTATCATCTATGGGCCTTCACACCTGGCACTCCTGCACGGACAGCCACATTAAAAACGCGCTAAAAACATTCATGCAAGAGTCATGTGGTGGGTTAAGAAAGGAATACTCAGGTGCTTGAACGAAATTAAATTCAAGATACCGTAAAGGTCATGTGTTGATCAATGATCAGAATCGGTTCATTTGATTTATTTATTTACCAATCACATTCTGAGGTAAGTCGGGGAACGACAGCAACCGCATTTAATACAAGTCTGCATGGACAGGTGCTTTCTGTCTCCATACAGCCGACACAACAGTCTAAATTCTGCACGGGAAGGTGTCATCAGATCTCAATTGAGCCACGATACACACCTTGGAGGGAGATGGCATTTTAATTCCTGCGGTCCAGCTACATTATACCCAGGTCCGTTCCATTGAGCGCTCATATGGCTGGCACTTAAAGGAAGAGCTTTCAGATTTGCAGATAAATGAATGGGCCTCACATCTTACAGTTAAATGACAGTGCTGTGTGATAAGCAAACATGGAAATTCATATCAGCCATAAATCACCAATCAATAAGGTAATAAAATATCTCTTTTTGTATTTGTCACTCAGCCTGTATTGTTTGGAGTAATGGCTGCAAAAAAATAAAAAAAAAGCAAAAAACTGTCTCTCTTATTTTCGTAGGAAACAGATAACAAAATGGGCTTCAATGAGAACCCACACTGAATGACAACAAACCTTATCAAAATGTCCATGAAATTGGAAGGAAAAAAAAATTAATAAATAAAATCGCATGGTCTAAATGCCACGTACTGACAATATCCCAAATGACAGTTTGGCGCCCCTCATTCACGTGGTACTCTTTCAGTGTAACAAGTGGATAGCTGTAGCTTGACATCGTTAATCCCGGGCGGTTTAGTATTGTTTGCTGTTCTTCAGCATTGTCTCCTGGTGGTCCCACTAAAGCCCGCTGTATCAGAACGTTTGCTCTCTCTTTCTCCACGAAGTCATGAAATTAAATTTCTAATTTCTATCAGCCATCACAACATAAATAACAGATAAAAAAAAAATTATTTTTCTTTGGATTTACTCTTAAAAATATGAAGGGCTTGCATATTTTCAAGTAGCACTGGATTTAATAAAATAAGTGACAGTTTTATTTAATATCATTTATCTTTTCTGACTCTATGGAGCCAAATATAGTAATTTATTTTCAAATGAAAATTTTGTTCCTATTCTGATTTCGTAAACACAGATTTAACTTTGTAAAACAAAACGCCTTACATTTCATCTTTGTAACCATTAAGACACCTGGGGCATCAACTGGCCTGGGGTGGGCACGACAGGTACCTTTATAATGCCTTGGAATGGTAATTACAGTTGAAAAGTTGTATATATAAATTCTTGTTGCTTACTAATTATTGGTGCTTTGGTACACGTGCTATAGAGAAAGCGGGCGAAGTCTATTGTTTAGGATGAATTTCTGTAGTTAGGGGTCAAGTCTTGATCATGATTTGAGAGAAGACAGGTCTGCTGCCCCTCGCTACTAACTATGCATCAAATCAAAGACCCTGCATGGCTAATTCATAAGGAAATGCCTGAACGCATATTTCTTATAAAGAAAATGAAGAACTGGGCAGTGCAGTCTGAAATCATATATTAATAGATTAAAACTAGGACATTAATAATTTAAAAATAGAGACTGAGACACGAAATATAACTGGGGCAAAAGAAGCTAAGCATATGCAGAAAAGCCATTCCCAAACAAGCTGTTACATTACTGGAAGCAACGCAAGGCGCGCACAGAGAAGTCAGCGGGGTAGCAGATCCGTACACCATAACTGTTGGAATTTTTTCTGTCGTATTTGTTATGTCAACGCTGCTTCCCATCAAAGGTGCAAAACACCCTGAAAAAACGGCATATTCTATTTATGTAGTTGAAATGTTTTAATAAGAAATACCGGATTATTTTCAACTTGTTGGCACTGGAGGAAAACAGAACTGTCATTTGTCACACAAGCCTGTCTTCCTACCAGTAAATCACTGTAAGATGCCACCTCTGTGACGTGGACTGTCAAAGGCTCATAGCTTTGTTTTGGTACACAAGAAAATAATCCGAGCCAAATGGAAGTTAACTTGGGTGGCTTCCCTTTTGCTAGTGCAGGGGTGGGCAAAGTCATTCCTGGTGGGCTGCAGTGGCTGCGGGTTTTTGTTCCAACCCAATTGCTTAATAGGAAGCACTTATTGCTCAAGTAACACTTGTGCTTCACTTCAGTTGTCTTGTTTGTTAAGATTTTGAACCCTTATTGCTTATTTTAGTCTTAAACAGTCGTATTCTCGCTTTTTCTTTGCTCCTTAAAAGCAGTAAGTTGCAAATGACAAAAGAAACCAGCAGTCCTCCATTTAGCTTGTTTCCATTTACACCTGTGTTTATTTATCCTGCACTATTTGATTTAATTAAATATGTGCAAGGAAAGTGTACTGAGAATTACTCATCCATTTTAGCCTTCAAATCATTTGGATGATATCCTTAGAAAGGGGAAGAAAATCTAGGATATGAGAATGAACTGACATAGCAGACTTAAAGTACTAAGAAGCCATGAAATTAAATTATTGACGAGGATGGTTTTCTAATTAAGCAACTGGTTTGGAACAAAGACTTACAGCCTCTGTGGCCCCCCAGGACTGACTTTGCCCACCCCTATGCCAGTGTGTTCTTACTGAGAGCTGCTGGATGCCAACTCGGGCTGCTAGATTCAGAGTGCAGGATGTAAGTCTGCTAGCCGGTCAGACTACAGGAGGAATCCCCCCCCAATCCCAGTGTCCGATCAGGCCTCTAACTACAACGATATCTTCTTTTTGATGCGGGCTCTCTTTATTTCAGCCTTGCCATCCTCATCTCTCTCATGCCACTGATGACTTCTTTTAAAGTTGAGTGGCCCAGTGGCTATGGGGGATGACCCTGTGTTCACTGGCCGTCTTCCTGCTCCAGAACTACACAGTTCATCCCGCTTTGGGGCGGCTGCTGCTCTCCTACGTCTATTTGTGAGGCGCCCCCTGACCTGATGTTCAGACTGACACTTCCTTTAGTGCGTTACTCATTGTTTTATTTTTAAATCGCCTGTCCCTCTATCACACTACTCTCACTGCCATATTGTGTCACACCCAATTTTTCAAATTATGCTGGTCTGCAAAAAAAATAAAAAAAAAGTTTTTGCTCCTGTCAAAAGATTTAGGTGTTCATTACAGATCTGAAGGCGCTGAATCCAAACCTGGCATGAGAATTACTCTGTCACTTCCAGTTTTTGAGAGATGGAGGTTTTAAATGAAGAAAAAAAAAAAAGACTGTAGAAGAAACTTTTTTAAAATTCATAATTTAGTTAAATAATTAATTAATTTTTAAAATTAGCAAAACTTACACAAAGTAGTCACTTGGTAGTTTTTTTCCTCTAATAATCCTCTGAAGGTGTCTCAGGGTGGAATGACCCAACACAGTCTCACCCACCTTCCTTTTATATTCTGTCAAGACCTCTCAAAGCATGCTGGGTATACCTCCACCGCTTGCTTGCTT
>JANRMT010062835.1:31500821-31568456 GCA_026402145.1 Polypterus bichir lapradei | reverse complement strand
TTTTTTAATAAGAATTTAAGCTAAAAATATGAATCAGCTTCTAGGTAAGAGCTGAAAGGGAATAAAAACCAGCAGCCCATATAGTCGTCAAGTAAAGGGCCTGACCACCCCTGCAGAAAGGTTTTTCTATTTCACGACAAGAATTTTTAGCGGCTGAAATTTTCCTCCTGTGCGTTAAGCTGCGTTTCTGTGTTAATGACAAGACCTCCAGTCTTTCTTTCTTTCGTTTTTGTTTGTTTGTTTTTTTTTTTTTTTGTATGTTTTGAGTCTTCTTGCCACCTCTTTAGTATTCAAGTCACATATGAAAGGTCGATTCTATCTGGTCCTCAACGATCCTGCAGAAAAACACGGTATTGTTATATGATACACAAGCCTTCATTCATCTTGTTATTCAAAATATTAAAATGAATAATAGCACTTATTTTAGTGTGTGCTTGGTACAGCAAAAACAGAGGGCAACAAAAACTGCATCCAAAAGTTGGTCTTTTTCTGTAATTCACCCTTCTATGTAAAGCAACACTTGATGGTACTTGAGATTATGGGGTATGAATAAGACAAAGTATGACTGAAACATAAAAACACAAGAACTTTGTGATTAAAAACTGGACGTTGTTGGAAGTTTACAGATCCGCATAGGTTTTGTATTCATTGGCACATCTCTGGACTAAAACAGACTGTCAAAAGAAACAATGTTAACAATTTAATTGTGACATAAAGCTGACCGAATACTGCATAACTTAAGATCTAAATGTGCTATTTAGAGAAGTCAATCAGGCAACACATTCTCCATGACTACTATAATAAGGGCAATTAAAAGAAACAACTTGCTAGAAGTTGTGTATAATAAGTTGTGATGGACGGCTGTGGCCTTTTCCCAGCCAGGACGCCTTCGTAAAGGAAGGATGGGAGGAGCAGATATGCACAGGGTGCTGCCTTTCCCCAGAGCGCTAGATGGCAGCCCCCCTGGGTGGCAGTGGTGCCTCGGATTCCCACAGGGTTCCATGGGGTCTACCAGAGGGGGCTGCAGATCCCTACTTTGTTGGGCTTTCACCACACCTGGGAGTGATTCTGGACCTCACTGACGAGCCACCTGGAGTACGGTCAGATGCAGCATAAAAGGAGGGAGCCTGAGTCAGGAGGAGGGACGAAGTTTACTGGAGGAGGAGTGGAGGTGGAAGGAGACAGAGAAGGAAAGAAACGAGAGAAAGAAAGTGCTTTATTGTCATTCCTGGTGCTTTTGTACTGTGCTGTGCAGGTGGGGAACGAAGTAAAGGGTTTCCACCAATGGAAAATAAAGCCTGTGTGTTACTGGACTTGTGCCTGCTGTCGGTCTGTGTCGGGTTAGAGGAACTGGTGTGCCCCCCCTGTTGGCCACAATGTACATACTGGCCATACATGCCCTGCCGTATGAGAAAAAAAGGCTGTAATATTGGACAGGGAACACAGCACCTATGGCTGTAAACGCAAAAGAAGGAGAAGAAACTGGACAAATAACACATGCAAGTTATACGCTTAAATGCTGGGTGTATATACACTCTTGTATACTTGCATTATCTCCCTCTTTAATGAAATCCCATATTTAAGCAGGTAATACCTCCCTGTACTGAGTTTACTGAGTAAACACTCTGTGTTCATTGGGAATTAGTTTTCTTGCTTTCCTGTATCAAGAACTTTACTTTTTTCACTCAAGATTGCCCTACACCAAGTAACATTTGCTTGGCCATGTGTAAAAAAATGGTGATGTTAATTAAAAACCAAAAATATTTTGACGGTGATGGACTTTAAGGACCTTCAAAACTTGAGTTGATGTTATTTTGGAAGAATTAAGAATTTGTTAGGCTGAATGGCCTGTTCAAGTTCTAAAAAATGGTGTACTGTATATGCAAAAATGTAGTACAAAAATGAATGCAATAATGCGGTTATAAAAACACGATTCTGCATCTGTCTTAAAATATGTATTATTTATGGAGGTTGTCCAAACTGGAGTATCTGGTGTGTGTTTTTAAATATTTACATATTCACTGCATTCCTTTCCTTGGTTGCGTAGCTTTTTGTTATTCATTGAGTGGGAAAGATTCAAATCAGTGAAATCTAAATTGTCATGCATGAGCTGTACATCAATACAAGGAGAATTACTAAGGTAATGAATGAAAACAGATAGGGGTCATTAGCATTCAATTGTACTCGCCAATCTCTGGTGATCAAATGTTTATTAACTATAATCAATACACAATGAAAAAAAAAAAAAGTGAAAAACTGTTTTTTTTTTTTATTTTGAAAATGTATATAAAAGAATACCGAAATGAAATCTCAGAGGAAAAATACAAAATACAAAGGAATGAAGGTAGAGCCTGAGTGACAATTAGAGAGGGCTGGGATTAGGAAAAAGAGAAAAAAAGGCTGAGAGAGATGAAGCTGCTGTTACCTCCGACTACTCACCATCTGGCCACACACACACACGCTTAATGTCTGCACTAGATGATCTATTAGTTTATAATGCAGAGAGCTCAAGAAGAATCAAATTATAGAAAGAGGAATTCCAGGAATCTACAGAAAAAGAATTTGTAATGTCCGAGAGAGAGGCCACTGCCAACATGGCAGCGAAGGAGTCCAGAAAGAACGTCATCTGCAGGACTGCACTGAGAAAACACACATAAAGACCTAGGAGAAGCAATATATGGGGTGACAAAGGAATTTGGACAGAGAGAATGAGTGAGAGGGGCTTACAACAAAGAAGCAATGAGCAATGACAGCACAACAAGTTCAAAACATATTCCTTTATACGTTCTGGAAAACCTTAGTGAGCAGCAGTGACAAAAGGGGTTGATGGATAAGCAAAACATTTACTAGGGAAAAGTTATAAATGAGGAACAAAATTTAAAAAATTAAAGTGAGTACAGTAGAGTCTCGCTAATCCAACCTTTGCTTATCCAACATTCTGTATTATCCAACGTCCCACCACAAAAAAAAAAAAAAAAAACAAACGCATCAATCCGCAACAAGAACTGCAAGATGTGAGTGTGAGCGTAGTCTATTTTTTGTTGCTAATTTTTTCAGTTAAATTTTTGTTTTGTTGTAAAACATGATTAGAGTGGATTATGTGGCCAGCCCTCTCTGGCACATGTGTGTGCGCGCGCGCGCCTGTGTCTCTCTCGCTTGCGTGTGTGCGGCTGTCTCTCTCTCTCTCTCGTGTGCGTGCGCCTGCCTGTGTCTCTCTGTCTCGCATTTGTGTGTGTGTCTCTCTCTCTCGTGCGCACGTGTGCGTGTGTGTGTGTGTGTGTGTGTGCATGCGCACGCGCCTGTGTGTGTGTCTGTCTGTCTGTGTCTCTCTCACGCTCTTTTTGCTGCACAGGGAATGCACAGGGAGAGACTGAACACGTGCGGAAATCATTGGCGTGCACAAACCGAAAGGGAAACTGGCTCGTTCATATACCTAGTGTGTGGTCGTGTGGTCGTGAACGGATGCAAAAGTTTGGCTAACATTTTGGTCATGACCCAATTTGTATGTGTTCAGAGACGTTCATGAATCGAGGTTCCGAGGTAATGTGTAAAATTATAACATAGTTTGACGTTTAATAGGCTTTTTCTTAACACCTCCCATTATCCGACATTTTCGCTTATCCGACGTTCTGCCAGCCTGTTTATGTCGGATAAGCGAGAGTCTACTGTACACTGGTGTTTAGGGTTCTTGGAGGATAACATTATATTCCTAAAAACTTTGAGAAAGTAACGTATGTGATTTGTTTATGCGGACTCTAAGCGAGTGCCGTGTATGACTACAGAGTCAGGCAGGTAGCTGCTGCCTAATTGCAGTTACAGTATGCGGATATCCATTATGAAAAATTCTGGCTGTAAATAATTTAGTCAAAATGCAAGAACATTTTGGAGGTTGTAATAGTGTCCTCCGTGGAATTGTTTGTAGATAAGCATAAAAACTCAGGAGAATTGGTTGTTTCTTTTTGGAACTATAAAACGATTAAAGGGAGAGAAGTAAAGCTAGAATGTCTCCCATTTTTTTTTAAAGGTTGCAGTGGGCATTTATTGAGTTCATTAATCACTCGAAGTACCACTATCAGATGAAAAGGGTTCTTCCTAAGTGTTACAATACAGTTACTTTCTTGTGTTCACAAATGTAATAGCCATAAACGTTAGTTTTATGATTCGGCAGATTTCGGCAGAAGAGTAAAAAAGAAACTGAAGTCTCTAAAGCAGCAGGCCTTGAAAACAACAAGCTGTGTCATCAGCTATGAGAAGAGGCCAGCAGCAAGTGGCCAAAGGCCCTTATTAGAAACAGAAATAAACAACTCGGATTAATTTAAGTTCTAGAGACAGGCAATTTAATGAATTTGGTATCTGAACGTCCATAGGCGGTGTGTGACTTTTACGTCACACTGTCGTGTTATGTTTTGCTAAATTAAATATTTTCTAGATGCTGCGTTACTAAGAAGGGATTCTCATTTTAGCTATTAATGGTTATTAACTGATCAAAGGGCCCTGACTAGTGATTATTAAAAGTGATCTAAATAAGCACACCTACTTAAAAGTGAAGCCATTGTACTTTAGTACACAAATACATGAGGCTGTAATATTTGTAGGGTGCCTTTTAAAAAAAGTTCAGCTTCTCTGAATTGGATCAGTTTAAAGCTTGTAAAGAAGTGTTGTTTTTGGTTGAATTGCTTTAATTGCAATACCATCACAAACTGGTATTTAGCTATAAAATTAACCATAGTGGTCTGCATAACATTAACAATGTCAGAATGAGATCAATGATGCACCTCCTCCTATGAATGATTAGAGATTTTATACAGGATCATTCATAGCTAAAATGAGTCAAAATGGTTAAAACTGAATATTTTATGTTGTAATCTGAAATTTCCTAACGCAAAAAAATAACAAAAAAGGAACCAAATCGTCCTTTAAAAATGTGACAATGGCTAAAAAAATGCCAAAGCCATCAGTGAGTCAGCCATTCTCTCCTAACACACATTGTAAAATAAAATAGTGCCTACTCTTTATGAAACATTCAGAGAGACTAGTCTTTGAATGCAGTGATGAAAGTGTATTGAAATATGACTTTATTATGCATAAATACATATACTGTACAGATGATATTTAGCATCCATTTTTCACACAGCCTCTTGTTCACAGAAAGCCCAACTAACAGGCTCAAAACTGACTTGCTCTTCTTTACTTTCTCTAATGTAATTTACCTGGCCTGTGTTGCGTTATTGTAGGTATTTTAGATTTTAAAAAATAAAAGAGCTGTTCCAGCCGAGTTATTTAAACATACCACAATGCTAACACATAACGAAAACAGGCCTTTAAACTACAGCGGAATAGCAAAGGTTCCTTCTCAGGAGACTTTAGACTGTTTGAGATTGGCACGGGCATAAGTGATGTGTTGTGCAGCTGTTATAAAAAACATGCTTTCTCTTCATACCTCAAATTTCAAAATACACTTAAGAATCAATGAAAAATTTTTTAAGAATAAAATGAGTAGCTGGAAATTTACTGAAAAAACATGAATACCTGATTAGAGGGAAGGTGGCGCTCCACAATAACTGAGCTCATAGATGGGGCTGTAGTCCCAGGTCGAAGATTTGCGGCAACTCTACTAGCCTTTGGGCCGTGGTCTGATCGACCCGTGATTCGCGCTCTAATTGTCTTCCCTGCTTTCTGTTTCACTGATGTCACTATGCGAGTGGGAGGCTGAAAGAACAAAATATTAAAATTAAAGAAAGGCATTGATTGCTGCATTTAAACTACTGGTGTGTGTGTTTTTTTAATAAAACCGAGTATAACTATCCATCCACCCATCCATACATTTTCTAAAGCCACCTTGTCCTAAGCAAGGTCACAAGGAAGCTGGAGCCTGTCCCAGCAGCACAGGCAGGACAGGGTGCCAATCCATCACAGTGAATATAACTACGGAAACACATTTATCTCAAGGTTGCTTAAGTAACAGTGGCTCATGCAGACAGCCCTTTCATCAAATTGCTTTTCTGGTGAACCCGTTGTAGTTAAACTGGGACAGAAACTTCTAGTTAAGATAGCCACCAGGGGGCAGCTAGAAACCTCACTGCTAATGTATTTTACACTGCATATCAAATCTCAAAAAAAAAAAAAAAAAAAGACTGCGTTTTTATTTTAGTCTGCTTTTCATTGTTGTTGATGCCGACGTGCCAAATCTGTCAGACAGTGCCGTCTTAAGTTTGCCAATGAACATCCAGGCCTGTGCATGTGCCATCTTGAGCAGGAGGACCTTGAGGGCGCTGCAAGATTTCAATCCATTATGCCGTAGTGTGTCACCAATGGTGTTCTTGGTGACTATGGTGGTCCCCAATGCCTTCACATCATTAAGAAGCTCCTCCCGTGTAGTTTTGGGCTGGTCCCTCACCTTTCTCATGATCATCCTCACCCCATGAGGCAAGATCTTGCATGGAGCACCAGACTGATTGATGGTCATTTTATATTTCTTCCATTTCTGATAATCGCACCAACAGTTGTCCCCTTCTCACTAAGCTTCTTCCTGATGGTCTTGTAGCCCATTCCAGCCTTGTGCAGGTCTACAGTCTTGTCAATGAAGTCCTTTGACAGCTCTTTGGTCGGCTCATGGTGGCAGAGAGGTTGGAATGGAAAAAACTGATTCTGTGGACATGTGTGCTTTATACACATAACGAGTTGAGATCGGGAGTATCTGTAATTGATCGACTGTAATCTGTGGGAGCCAGAATTCTGGCTGGGTTTTAGGGGATCAAATACTTGTTTCACTCAGTGACATGCAAATCAATGTATAACTTTTATGGAATGTGTTTTTTTTCTGGATTCTTGGTTGATATTATGTCTCTCTCCCTCCATTAAAATTAAAGTACCATAAAAATTAGAGAAAGTTCATGTCTTTTAAGTGAGCAAACTTACAAATTCAGGAGGGGATCAAATACGTATTTCTCCCCACTGAATGTAACAGACGTCTTTCACAAACGACCATCTCCTGCCTGATCTCCAGAAGATTGCGCCTTGGCTTTAAAGTCTCATGTTAGTGACACACGTGGTCCGGTGAATCATCAGCAAAAATATTAATGATATAGTTAAGACCCTCCCCGCTAATCAGGACTCTCTAAGATGTCTGCAATTTTTTTAAAAACTGATATTATTCTGCAAGGCTAGTACCTGTAGAGTACTCTAAATTTAAACAGAAATAATTAAATATACAAATTATACAATGTAGCTGCGGTTCATTTTGAGGTGAGCCCTCATCTGTAAGTTGTCTCTGAAACTTCTTGCCAAACAAAAAAAATTGAATTTATATTGTGATGGGAAGGCAGGGATGGGCTGGCATCCCAGCTGGACTGGAAGGAGATCCTTTAGCTAGCCGGGAAGCCCTCATGAGGCATGTAGAGCATCAATAGATGGACATCTTGGCTGGGAAAAGTTGGTGCTCTCTTTCCAGGTTGACATGCTGATATAATTAAAGGACAGAAGGAGATCTGGGAGACCTCCTGGTACAATTAGACACCCCGAGTGGTCACAGAGAGTTAAAAATAAATGCATGTTAAAATTTTTGAAAATACAACACAAATGAAAATATTTGCACAATATTTGGAGTAATTTGCTATGAAAATTGTGTGCCCTATGCTAGCTGGGATAGGCTCCAGCAGAGCCCCGCGACCCTGCTCAGAACAATGTGGGTTAGAAAATGACAGACGGACCGCTATGAAAAATTTGAGCATTTGGAATTTCTTTCTTTTTTCCCTCTGTTTACTTACTTACTTACTTTCCCGGTGTTTCCACCATTTCCTCCCGTTTGTCCTCACTCGCTTCCAATAAAAATCTGAAAATCTGGATCACATTACCTGCCCTGGGACTGTAGAGGACACACTTCAAAACAATTTTGCCAACTACAAAGGCCCAAGATGGAGCTTGCTACCTTAATATATGCTCTCCATGGGGTTTAAAATGTACTTTCATTTTAATCATATATTGGGTTCATTTTTTGATTTTACTTTTTTTTAACAGCATAACAGTAAAGGCAATCAATAGAAAAAAACTCAAGTGAAAGGCAATAATATCTGATTAAGTACGTACATTAAAGGAATAAAGGGATGCTGAAATGGCTCATTGGGTATAAACATGAAGACTAGACTTGTGCTAAGAGACAAACTGCAAGAAAAGTACCAGCGCTTGTGCCGATGTGGAGGTAGGTGCTGGTGCTGAGCCCCGAGTGAAGAGGGTAGACGAAACCCCTTCTGAAGATCTTGGTAAGACGCTGCTAGGTCCAACATGGGAACTAAACTGTAGAAAGAAAAAAAATAAAAATAAGTGGAAAAGGCTGCTGGGATAAAAACAAAAGCAAACAATCTTAAAACTGTGAAGACAGTGCCCTCTTGTGGCTCATATAATATAATTCACCTTCAGTGCTGTCTTGATATCTCACAATCTTTATTGCCATTGTCACTTTTACAAAAAAACAATGAAATTGAAGGTGCTGTCGACTCAGTGTAAGGCATAAGAGTTAAAAAAACAAGAAAAGGAATAGTAATAAATGTACATTACAAATATATACAATTACTGTAGGTTTTGATTTGAGTGGATGAATAAATAGTGTGTTTCAAAATTCTCTGTATATAACTAAGGAAAAATATGAAATTAACCTAAACTAACCATCTTAAACAAGAGAATATCCACCCATTGCCTCAACTGAGTTTCCCAGTACTGTGTTGCAGAGACCTGGGCCTGTCCAGAAGGTATGAAGACCAAGACTGGGAACCCTTAGGTACACAACTACACCTACACACACAGGTCTCACTGCATCACCGAATGATTCTTTGGGATTTGTGAGGACGACCTGCATGTACATGGCTGGTACATTTGGAAATATCAGCATCAATGACACCCTTACTTTTTTTTTTTTTTTTTAAAAACGTACCTTCCAATCAATCTGTAGTCTCCTGGGGAAGCAACTTGGGCTCAACAGATGCACGAAACCTGAACAAACTATTCAGGAATGCCTGCTCAATCACAGAGCTAACCCTGGACACACAAGAAACCGTGGTGAAAAGGATGCTGGCAAAACTGGATACCATCATGAAAAATCCTGTCCATCCCCTCCAGGAGATGCTCTCTGGGAGCACTTTTAGCCACAGGCCCATTTCATTACGGTGTGCTAAGAAGTGCCTTTCGGGATCCGTTGATATCAGGCAATTCAATACTTCTTCCCTGACATCCTGCTGACACTCTAAGTTCACTTTATAATTTCTGCACAATAGCCATTTATTTATTGGGCTGATTGTATAGGGTGGTCCAGATCTAATTATGCAATTTTCATTACGTTATAACTTATTAAGTTTATCACATAGAAAATCACCCAAAAAATCCCGGACCATCGAGAAGTGTGCGAACTGACGACATGAAGAATCATCTTCGCGCCAAACTGGAATCCTCCCCGCATAAATCAAAGTCATCCAGACGAACTGGATCTGCATAATTAGATCTGGACCACCCTGTATTATTATGTCTTGTTGAATCTGTATCTTTTTATGTTTCTGCTGCTGTATGCATCTAAATTACCCCCTGGAATCAGTAAAGTTTATCTAATCTAATTAGTATGAAATTCCAATCACCTTTGCAACATTTCAAAGATGTTGCCCCTCATTGTCAGTGGCTGAAACACTAAATCATGCATTTGTCACATCAAGGACTGACTACTGTAAAGCTTTATTGTCTTGTATCCTGGCTAAACTTTTCTGCACGCCTGTTGAGTCACATGGATGCTCATAGTCACATTGCCCTCTTCTATTCATTGGCTTAAGATTCTCATCGTCACTTACAAAGCGCTTCATGTGGTGGCTCAGTGGCCCCGCTCGCTGCGCTCCTCTACTTCTCTCTTTAGTCCACCTGTCTTCTATGGGAGGTCAAGCTTTTTGTTAGGATCTCCATCATTATATCCAAACTTGTGATTCTGGTACTTTATTTAAAACAAAGAAAATCTTAAACCTCGTCTTTTCAGAACTGGCTTCTCAATGCCATAAATTTTATCCTTCTTGTTCCAATTATTTCTTGATTTGTTTGATTTTTTTTTTTTATTTTAATATAGATGCATGTTTGATTTTACTTGTACTTTTTATTTACTTAATGGTGCTGTTAATCTTATAGTGTGTCCTTGAGTGTCTAGAAAGGCACAAGTAAGCAAAATATATGACTATTATTAAGCTTGGTAACATTAAACACCACACCCTGATATAAGGTTTGATTGAACGGAGTTAATATAAATCTGAGTGTACCCTTAAACCGACACATACTTGGGGGGTTAATGCACCCCTGGATGCCAAATACTTTTTTGCTGCACTTTTTAATTAAACGTAACAATTCACCAAGAAAAGTGAAATTTTAATGGAACACATTTGTTTTAATGCAAAGAGCATCACAATTATTGCAACACTGACCATTTTACACACTGCAAATGAACTGTAAAAACTATTAAAAAAAAAAAAACTACTGCAACAATCTATTATTATATGTACAAAGTGTAACTGACGCCATTGATGAAATTCAGTAAATCACCTAGCCAACTGCGCTTGAACTGGCTGCACGCAAACACACAGAAGCCAACGCCAGTCTAGTACAGCGGCTGAATCCCAGGGACAGTGATGCGGATTCCCTAGGGGGCGGCAGTGGTCATGAGCTGGCTGCTCAACGAATGTACGGCATGGACTATACTTGGCTCTGGTGTTCTGTAAAATTGCACTGGGAACGGATTATAGCCAGTTGCGGCGTTCAATGAATGTACCTCACCAAATATACTTGGCTCCTGCATGCTGGCAAATTACAATGGGAACCAACCATAGCTGGTTCCAGCGGTTTAAGGGGTAATATCACCCGAGGAGATTTAGGACTATACACTGTTAAATAACATGGCTGACTTACCATCTCTTCAGCTTCACTGGGAGCTGCGGTTGGAGTGGTAGAAGACTCAAAGTGAACCGGACTGAAGGGCGTTGCTGTGGGTGCACCTTGAAGGTGAAAATGTACCGACTGGCTTGAACATGGTTCTTCCCTTCTAGAAGGCTGTTCTGCATGCAAACATGAACACAAAAAACACACAAGAAAAATCATCACTACTTCAGAATGTGCATACCTGTATATCAAACCAGAATGCACAGGAAGCAATCAAAAATGGACAGTTATACACTTATGTTAAGAAGCAAGTATCCCGTGTTTTTTTTTTTTTTACATTTGATCTACCACAAACCATTTAATATAATTTTCTGAAACTCATTTTTCCTTTACATGACCATGGAGAGCTGAAGTCAATCCTGGCAGCCATGGTTGCAAGGAATGAGCCAAACCTGTTTGGGATGTCGTTGTTTTTATTCATAATGGCCCAAATCAGAGAGATTGGTAAACCAAAAATGGCAAAGGAGCAACATTTAAGAAAACAAATGCAGTGCTACATACTGACTAGGCTTGTAAATGAACCCAGACTTCTGTAAATCAATACAGTAGCCAAATTTATACATGCTTAGTCATAGCTTACTCAAAATAGAAGCACAAATGTGGATATATTGAATTCCAATATGCACTCTAAAACAAATGTAAAAGGTCCACTCAAAGACTTTGCAAAGAAATCAAGATTCTAATTACTCTAAAATGATCACAACCGAAGCTCTAACATTTGCAACAAAATTGGCCCATTCACACTGGAGCTTCAGTCTGCTGTGTTCGTTACGCGTCCTTAAGAACGGTCTGCGCTCTCGGGGGTCAACAACTGCACAGAATCTTCATATTTCCAGTGTTCACTTTTTTGATGTTTTTCTCTTGGCCCGTCTATATCTGTTGTTTCCTTCTGTGTGAAAAGTATAAATGAATTACACAGAAATGGCTTTCTGATACACAACTTAAAAGATAAACATTGAGCAGCAGCTTATCAGTCAATCATCACTGGTTATGTCATAGAAACCAACGTAAAAAAGGGAAAATAAGTCACCAGAAAGGCGACCTCAATATAGGGCCCACTCACCATTTTTGACTACTTGGCCTGCCACTGTAGGCTACTTTTTATAAATAAGAAAGCCTTTTAACGTGAAGGGTCGCTGTCAGGCAGCAGCAGAAAACATCCAAATCCAGATATGTAAAGATGGTTGCATCATATTTTCAAAAGGTTCTGTTTTTTGCTTTGTTATTCTAGGGTATTCGGTATTGCTTATTGGGGGAAAAATAATTTAAATGATTTTAGCACAAGGTTGCAAAATAACAAAATGTGAAAAAAAAGTGATGGGGTCTGAATACTTTCTGAATTCACTACTATTTTTTAAAATGTATGTTGACGGTGTGAGAATCTGCTCCGTGTGGCTGTTGTAGCAAATCGACTTGTTTTTTTTATTTTTTTTTTATTTATTGCAGTATTCCATCCACACAGCATTGTCACTTTCAGATTTGGTATAAAACTCTCTCATTTACTGTGGAATGTGAATTAGGAAAGGTTCAGGCTCTATGAAGTCACTGCACAATCAACATAAACGAACATTAACATGTACACCAATTATCTGAGGGTCTCCATTCAAGGCAGACAACCCCACCCTGGACAGATCACCATTACTTGTGCTCAGCACTGCTCATTTACAGCGGGACACTTTAGATTCATTAAACAAGTTTTTGAACAGCGGGAGGAAACCCGAGCCCACAACATAAGTGAATTCCCAAGAGAGTAGAATCAAACTTGTACCCACAGTAAGCACAGTACGTGTGCATCAGGGATGATCTCCAGTACATTAATAGTTGTGAATCGCTCCCCGAGCAGGAGACAAGTCTGAACCCAGTCCGCCACACAGGGATGAAGCAACCAACTTGGCTGCCAACTTGATGTTATGCGATTATTTGGCTTTATGGTCACCTTTAAGACCAACAGCGGGATGGACGTTATTAAAATTCAGCTTATTTGGGCAAAAAACCTGGGAAGCTGCATGGACCACTCCCAATCACACAACTCCAAAAACAAACTCAACTCCAGTAAAGTCACAAGAAGAAACACATGGAGTGATATCCTGTGATCAGAGCAACAGTGCACAAATGCAGACTTCTAAGACATCAAGGAAATGGGAAATATCTGCCGAGAAACAGCCCATGATCCCTCCGAACGTGGTCTCCATCCTCACTAAACGTTATAGGAGCCTCAGAAGGTTAATAACCTAAATACAGCACCAGATATGGCAGATCCATTAATTTTGACGCCTACAGCTGTGAGTTTGTAAACCTGCTGGAAATGTGTTGACTCCTAGAATGCCACCAGACCTCGAGGTTAGCATAATAGGTAGCTGATTAATCAAGCATTACACTGAAGAGTGTTATATCTTTATGTACTGTAAAAAATAAAGTGTTGTGTGCAACATACAATTTCTGCCAAATGGTGAACTATCAAAGTTGACAAATAATTAAATGCTAAAAGAAAAGGAGCAACCTTTATTTTATATGGCGCATCATGCAAAGACGCTTTATAATTACATGGCTATAAAGACTCACACAGGAACGCGCAGAATGTCAAAGGTGGGGAATGAAGTTCAAGGGCTTAGTCAGGAGGTCACACTGCCGGCCTAGCGCCATTCAAAGTGACAAACAAGTGAGTAGCTAATACTTATTAAGGAATCTGCTGGGTTGGCTGCCATGACAGTTCAATTATATATCTCAGTTCATGGCGCATTTGAAGGCTTAACTGTAACTTATATCTTCTTTAATGTGCATGCCGCATTACTTAGAGACATAGCAAACGTTTATTCCAGCATCTTGTATATTTTTCAGAGAGCTGGTGTATTCCGAATATCTTTGGAACAGAATTATCATCAAACTGTTTTAGTCACTTTCCTTGGTAGCCACCAGTCTTGAATAAATGAGTTTGTCACAGGGGCAGCATTGATTTTTGGCCGAATTCTGTGTTTCACAACAGCAATGAAGAAAGAAAAAAAAAAAAAATGACTACCAGAATGTTTTACATAATCCACACAAGCTGATCAGAACCACAAAGAACCTACAGTAAGTAAGTAATTGTTTTCAAAGTAAAGGATGCTGCATTACACATAATGACACATAATGCACATGTTATATTTTCTTGTTAGATTAATACACTTGGACCAGGACATAAAAACAAGCAGTCCTGGAATTGGCTATATAGATAAGTGCAAGGACTGTGGGGATTGGCGGACAAACGCATGTTGCCCTTACGATTTCCCCCACCAGCACGCAGCCTGGTGTACTGCACTTTCCACCAGCCGGCAGTTTGTAGAGTGTCATTTGCTATGACTGTGTGAGCAGTGGCTCTCAATCTTGGTCCTGGGACCCCCTGTGGCTGCAGGTTTTTGTCCCAATCAACTTCTGTTTTTAATTGGACTGTTAGCCTAATCGAGTGTGATCTGTTACTGCCCAGTTTCTGCGTTTTGGACTCAATGTAAAAATTATTTAAGTTTGGTAAATTCTTATTAAAACGTATTGACTCTTTTAGGGAGGATGTCGACTTTTGTCAGCAGGAGGGGTTGAGAGCAGTAAGCAACTTCAAATAGTGACAAAACCTGCCATTACATTTTAGTTCGACTCTCTTTTCTAAAAGGAAAGTTAGCTTCGTTGGTTTGACCGAGATTCCCATACACTTGCAGGAGTAGTGAAGAGCAAACGATGACAAAAATTAGAGATCGAAGCGAATGCACAAAGCAAACTATGCCGTGGACAATGTTTTGTATATTATCACTGAATTGGACTCTGACCTGTCGGAGATCGAAAATGAAAGTGAGGTACCAGCATCAGGTGATTGATCTCCATCTAACTGTGGTGCTGAACATGTTTGTAGATGAAGACCGCCACTCATAATAACACGAGTTACAAACCACATTGCGTTGCGCTATGACTGCTGCTGCCGTGCCCGCCCCCGTCACGTGAAGACAGCCTGGCAGCCAGCCTGCGATGTGTTCCTGCCAGCTGTCATGCGCATCTCGAGCCACAAGAGACTGAACTGGCAGCCACAGCACCCAGAAACTGATATTTCAGGTTGATTTATGTGTGAGGCACTTGCTTTGGGTGCTTTTCAGAAAATTGTGTGTTTTGGAATAAATATTCAGCACTCAGAGTTAAGCAGTTATATGGGAAATGTATTTTTTTCTTTTTAACAATATTTTCATCCTGATTTTTATTGTTCTTTTCCAGGTTTTCTGGTAATTTAATCCATTATTTACTAATTAGTGGGTCTGACGCTAAAGTAATTTAGCCTTCCATCATTCAGTGTTGTTTTCCCAGGTGTCTGCTCTGCTTCTTTCTAATTGTCATCATTAGGATTCAACGAAAGAAGCAAACAACATAGAAAAAGGTCAAAATAATAGTGAAAAAAATTAGTTAAGCATTTAAAAGATATTGAAAAAAAACAGGAATACTTCTAAATATTTTATGTAAAAATCATGCTATTGTAGTTTTCTGAATGTAGAATAAAAAGAGATAAAAGACCAGCTAATTAAATAAGATCAAATATGATCACTGATTGTCAGTCTGGTTGGAACAAAAGCCTGCAGCCACAGAGGGTCCCCAGGACCAAGTCTGACAAGCCCTGCTGTAGAGCTTTGGAATCACAAATAGTGTGTGTGTGTGTGTGTGTGTGTGTGTGCGCGGGCAGATGTTTAATAGACAGGGTGCTGCTAACACAATACATAAGTTAATGCCATTACACTGCTGACAGTGTTTCAGAGCGCATCAATTGCTTTCATACAACTGATTTACATTGGCCTAATTGAGCTATGCATGAAATGGGCCTTTATGG
The DNA here is from genome assembly GCA_026402145.1 of Polypterus bichir lapradei. Lineage (NCBI taxonomy): Eukaryota > Metazoa > Chordata > Cladistia > Polypteriformes > Polypteridae > Polypterus > Polypterus bichir. The sequence continues at coordinate 31,552,669 of JANRMT010062835.1, read as the reverse complement.
ATGCCTTTCAGCTTTCTTAAAAGAAATGGCCATAGCAGAGAAACCCATCATCTTAACGGTATGATTAATTTTTTTTTAAAAGTAAACATATATATTGTCCTGTTAATTCAGTTTTGCAGACAAATTTGCCCAAAAGTAAAATACATCCAACGGCAAACTTGAATATTACATTTTAAAGAAGGTAACAAACTGAGTATTCCAAAAAGAATGTAATTTGGACCTATCATGCAAGTTCTGAAACTGCTTAGTCCAGTGCAGGGCTGCGAGACCAAGATAAGAATATTTTTCATTAACAATTAGATCTATGCATCTTATTCTATTTGAAATGTACTACTAATTTATTAGCTCTGAATTTTCAGGAACTCATTTATTAATGCTGCGATTATTCCATATGACATTGGCTATAAATAAAAGGATGCATTTCTGAAAAGCTGAACATTTTTACAAAAATATTTAGAAAACAGTATTTTCCAGTAATCCATTGGCACTATCTCAGCTTGGACTTTATATTGAAATGAGTAGCTGAAAATATCTGCAATCCAACAGCTTTCAGATTTATCATCTATATGCTTCACACATAACTAACAATACACAAATATCAGACGCACATTGGACAGGTGGTCAGGAAAGCCATGAGTGTCTAACCTCTGTCATCGGCTCTTTGATAGTGCAGAAATAACCAATCCTTAGATATTTGTGGTGGCAAAAGATGTCACCGAGCTGTCAAAGTGCCTGCTAGCTCTGAAAGGTTATGAATCTACAATGACAAGATGACAAAACAAAATTAAAAGGGGGAAGTGATGAGTAAGGAAAAAAAAAAAAAGGTCAAAGATTTAATATACATGTAAGTAATGCCAAAGGTAAGCTGCTATCACCTATAATTCATGGATTTTGTTATTTATTAATTTCTCCATATCAAGTTATTTGCACAGTATTTTAGCAATTGCATCTTCCTTTATTTAATGAGAGGACTAATAATTCTGCATCAATATTACTTATGTCACTTTACTACGAAGAAAATCCCACTGAAATGATTTTCTGGTATCAAAATTGAACTTCAGGTCAGGTTGGGCCAGCCCTTTGCCGCACCCACCACACGACAAAACAGCTCGGGATCCTGGTTCGCAACCCCCCCCAGGCAGACACTTGGTCCAGTCTCACCCTCTAGAAATGACCCTCTATCTGCCACAGGCAGGTGTCACGTTGGCATCCCCATGGCCTGGACCACCCACTCGGGTCCTCAACAATGAGAATCCTGCGAGTCGGATCACCCTCTAGGAATCGTGCCACATGATGTCAAGATCGCTCTGTAACTGACTCTCCCTCACAATGCAAGTAATGTGCTTCATTTGGGACTCCATTCGGGACTCACAATGTATGTAATGTGCTTCATTCGGGACTCCATGAGCAACCGTTCATTCGACACAAACCAGCAGTACTGAAGGATTCTCCGAAGAGACACAGATACCGAAGGAGTCCAGTCTTCATTTCAGGTCACTGGATAGCGTCCATGTCTCGAACCATATAGCATATGCCCTGGGTATGACGTTAAACTGCATCCGGCCTTGCAAACGGTCCTCCATATTGCAGGGAAATCATGGGGGTTGGTGGCAGGATTGGCACACCAGCCACTGTAAAAAAAACTTCACGCAGCTCTGAGACAACAGAAAGGACTCCTTTCTGCTCTCTGTGGGAGTAGCTCTGCTCGCATTATTAAGGGGATGGGGGACATCCCTTGGGAGCTCCATACCAGGAGGAGTCAAAATCGTCAGAAAGCCAATAGGGTCAAGGCTGTCAGGGGTTAGAACTGGTGTGGTGCTTAGGCGTCACCCGCTGCACAGCAGCACTCGGGTCCCACTTTGAGGAAGCCCATCCGGGTAGGCGCGTGGAACGTCTGGTCTCTCAGGCATGATAAGCATCTTCCTGAAAATTGAACTTGCAAAGTGAAAAATTGAGTCTATCATCTTTTAGCCATTACGGCACTGTAGATATTGAATTAAAAAGTAGAAGGCCGATAATTTTGACCACGGACCACAAAGTGTGCCCTTTGCCCTAAACTGCTTCTGCTTTCTGTTACAGCATCTTCATATACAGAGCATTCTTATTAACCTACATATGCAATAACGATGCCACAGAACTACACTGGCTGGCAGAGCAGCCTCCCAGCTGATGCACGGAGACACCGCCACCTGCATTGAAGATTATCTGGATGAACTCCACAACTGTGCACACAAGATCATGCGTGGCATTACAGTACCTCTCCTTTGGGTTCTGGGGTACCAGCAAAGGCATAAGGCACCAGCATCTGAGCCACCATTACTTGGCATATCTAACAACATGATTGTTGTTACAATGAATTGTGCAGGCCATAAGAAAACACTGAGGGGTCAGCCAGTTACCTCACCAACAAGCCTTTCACGTCTACCAGAGCTACTCCTCCTCAAAATAAATGAATCCTGGGTTGACCCAGACCTTGGAGCCTCACTTCGTCAGCCACATCATGCCATCACAGACGACTTGTGCATTAATGGAATGTCACTGCTTACAGTTCACAAAGGCAGCTTCATTCTCACTAGATACCCTTATTGCAATATGAGTGCATGTAAAGTGCTCCAAATACGTTAGGAGAAACGGACAATGCTGCAAATTGCCCTTTTATGTTGACAAAAACATGTTTTATGTATGTGCACTCACAGCATATCATGACTGGACGTAGTGCCTCCCTGATCTGTTAATGGCTTCCAGCACAGCGGGTATGAAGGACAGAAGCTTGGCCGAGATATCCCTGACCTGTTGAGCAGTTCAGGGGTGTGGAAATCAAATTTTTTTCTACTTGTCCACGGACAAGTAAACTTAGAAAATCCACTTGTCCGCCAGTTAAATTCACTTGCCCATAAATAAATAACAAAAGTGAAAAATAGTTTATTTTTTCTGATATCTTTTATTGATATCAAACTGCCTTCCATTTTAAAACTGAAAAATGTTCTTTCAGGGAGTAGTATCTTGCCACCTTGCTCTAGAACATTATATAAAAGATTCCCTTATTTTAACTCACTAATAAACAATGCCTTCATTATAGCTACACTAGTTCTGTTTCACATATTACAGTTACATAACAGAACACTGTACTGATTCATTTTCTGCCAAGTTCTTCAGCTTTTGTCTTGCAACATCTTCTCCCCCAAGAATCTTTACCATCTCAGACAGCATGGGCTGAATGCTGTTCATTTCTGCTTGAGCTGAACTGCATATTTCCTGGACTGATGGTCCTGCACGAAGTGGATGCTGATGGCTTTTCAGGTTTTTTATGAGTGATGTGCCTGTTGCCAGATGACAGCCAGAATTCCACAGCTGGTAGTGGGCCAAACTCTTCTCATCAACAACAATGCGCATCTGGTTTTGAAGGTTTTCCTGAGTCAGGCGGGTTCTTAGAGAACTCTTTAGTAAATTCATATTTCTTGCCCTCATTGTCAGGTTTTTCAGGGCCTGTTGTGCCAGTTTTAATCAAGAAACGATCAATTTCTCATCCACGATGCTACTTGCTTCAGTTTCAGCAACACGCATATAGTGAGAAAAACGTGCTTACCGCAGTATTCCTAATGACGTATTCAAAATTCCGCAAGATGGTACATTTCCAAAGAAGTAAATATTACTGATGTTGTTGGGAAAAAATAATCTTGTCTGAGTGAAGATTTTTATAGATATTTCATAACCTTTGGAAACCGTTAAAGAATGTTTTCTTCTTTATTTTTAATAAACTGACAGCGCGAAACCAACTTGTTTTATATGAAAAATTCTCAAATCACAAACGATGTATAGACAGCTCATCAAAATTGATGTCACGCAATAAATTTCTTAACTCCTCAATATATCACAACCTACACGAAATCGCAAATTTCAGGAAAGATTAACTGCCTAACAAGCTTTGTTATGTGGTGAAAACATTTGCATTGTAAGTAAAATGACCGCATTTTTATGTAGAAACAATGAATTTTATCAATAATATATAAAAGTTATCGATTATAAAGAAAAATCATCAGATTACATCATAATGTCGGCATGAAAAAAAATGACCGCATCTCCAGTCGTGTAAATAGTAGGGTAAAATACTTCTGTAAGACCGTAAGAGTGCTTCCCCTTTGAAAAATCATTTTGTAAACGATATTGAAGACCAATTTGAGACATGAAGAACATGCCTAAGTAGACTGTTTCTACATGAAGTACGTACCCGAATGTTTAAAATTTGAAAGTAGTGGTAAAAATGTGCCCTGCACAGCACATAGAATTCTTTTTTCTCCAGAAAATTGCACTTGTCCCCGGACAACTGAAACCAGAAAAACATGCTTGTCTGACGGTCAATTTACCTGTGTCGGACGAGTCGGGCGTTGGATTTCCGCACCCCTGCAGTTCCCTGAAAACTGACAACAGGCAGCAGATATAAACTTACGAAGAAACAAAAAAAACACATTCTAAGAACGGCTCAGTGATACGAATTACTATACACGTTAAGACTTTTTTTTTTTTTAAAAACTAGTTTGCCTATATATCCCTAATTGTTGTCATTTCCCAATTTCTCTGAAATGTTACGTATTCATGGGTCACAACTGCTGTAAATACTACGCATGTGCAGGTCAAGTTTTCTTTTACAAACTGCGATGTTTGCGTATGCACATTTCAAGGCACTTTTTTTGTGTACTCCCGTTTCCAAGTTCAAATCGCGATGTATAAAACCTAAACTTGGCGTTTAGCCACACACATTTTCAAGTTGCAATGTACACACTTCTCTCTGTGCTGTGGTTTCTATTACACACCTGAAAGAAAGAAACAATACACAGTGGAACCTCGGTTCACGAACGTCTCTGAATACGTACAAATCGGGCTAAGACCAAAAAGTCTGCCAAACTTTTGCATCTGTTCATGACCACACACTTGGTATACGAACAAACCAGTTTACCTTTCGGTTTGTGTGCGCCAATGATTTCCGCACATGTTGCATTGTTCTCGGTCAGACGTGCGTGCTTGCACGTGCGTGTGCGCTTTCACTGTGAACTCTTTGTGCTCTATTTCGTTTCCCTTCTGGTTTGTACACGCCGATTACTGTATTTAAGCACTTGTTCAGCCTCTCCCTGTGCATTGTTCTCAGTCAGACGTGCGTGCTTTCGCTGTGAACTCTTTGGGCTCTACAGTATTTTGTGTGCTTTTGCAGTTAACCATCACGTCTAAGCAAATGAAGAGTGGTGAGAAGAAAGGTTTGAAGAAAATTGAAATCGAAGTAAAGAAAGAAATTATTGAAAAATATGAGCGTGGCATACATGTTGCTAATCTTGCTGCCGAGTACAAGAAGTCAAAATCTACGATTTCGACTATTCTAAAGCAGAAAGAGGCCATTAAAGCAGCTCATGTTGCAAAAGGAGTTACAGCATTAATCAGGCAGAGGCCTCAAATGCTGGAAGAGGTGGAAAAACTGTTGTTAGTGTGGCTGAACGAGAAGCAACTTGCAGGGGACAGCGTAAGCGAGGCGATGTTATGCGAGAAAGCCAGGAAAATTCATGCCGATTTGCTGCAAAACTATCCTTCTACGAGTGGCGAAAGTGAGGAATTTAAAGCCAGTAGAGGATGGTTTGAAAAGGTTCGCAAGAGAAGTGGCATTCATAGTGTGGTAAGGCATGAAGAGTAACATTATTGCAATATTACTTTTCTTGTTGGTTTATTAAATTACGGATTTTTCAAATGTTCATTTTTTTCCCTGTGCTTAAAACTCATTAAAAAAAGTGTTTTTAGCGAGCGGTTCGTGCCGTGCTTTGTTGCAATGTTACTTTTCTTGGTGGTTTATTAAATTACAGATTTTTCAAACGTTCATTTTTTTTCCCTGTGCTTAAAACTCATTAAAAAAAAAGTATTTACAGGCTATAGCGCAAACTCTTGCAATGTTAGTTTTCTCTGTTGTTCAAGGTTTTCTCAGTGTTATTCAATGTTTTTACATTTAGTTTACTATTACGCTGTGCATTCTATGGTGTAATGAAATATATTTGTGCTTAAAAATCTTTAAAAATATATATTTACATACGGTTCGTACGGTCTGGAACGGATTAATTGTATTTACATACAATCCTATGGGGGAAATTACTTCGGGTCACGACCAAATTGGGTTACAACCAGAGTTTTGGAATGAATTACGGTCATGAACCGAGGTTCCACTGTAATCATTTTATGACCTGAAAAGTACCAATCAGAAAACATAATTGCAGTAATGCAATTATTTGAAAACGAACAGCATCAGATCAGCTGTAAATGTATGGCATTTCTAAAAGTTAGCTTTTTTTTTTTCAGTTTTATTCTCTCAGTCACGTTCATGCTCTACCTCGCCCCCCCAACCCACCCCCTTCTGATCTGACTCTAACCAACAGCGCCAGTATAAATTCACACCCAATCTGATGAGGTTCAATTTCAAATAATATTGCATTAATGTAATGATGTTTTCTGATTGGTACTATTCAGGTCATAAAATGATTTCTTCAAAATGTCACATATATTTGTCACTTTCTTTTTTGCCTGGTGCTGTGTTTACATCGTGCACTAGAAGGCATGAGCTTATTCAGTGTGAGAAGGAGCACGCAGGTGACAAGGTTGCTTGTACTATAACAAGCTTGACCTGGCGGCGATCAACGCGCATGTACTGTACAAGGCATGCACGGGGTCCACTGAGAAAAAAAGAATGTTCATGGCTCACCTTGCAGAGGAACTTCGTCGTCACTTCTTATAAGAAAAGGTGATGGATAAAACAAAAGAGGATGCAACATCGACAAGCTTCTGTTCCAGGATCGCCACTTCCTTATCCCATTCAACATGATAGAAATCACTGCACAGAGAGAAGTGTGTACATTGCAACAGGTACACATGTCGTAAATGTAGGAAGGATGGTCCTTGCGTGTGTGTGTGTGAACTATTAACATTTGAATCTGATGATTGCATATAGCGCGGAACTGACTTCTCTGTACTATTCTTTTCTCTGCATGTCCTGGAGTACAAAAGAAACAGCACCGTTCACCAAAATGTGGAGACTGCATGGGCAAGATCGAAAAAAAAAAGTGGTCACTGATTACAAGCGTAAGAAGGCATGCGAATGAATAAGAATAATGTTGCATCAATGTTTTCCGAAATGTACTATACAGGTCATAAAAATGAATTATTCCAAAAATCATATATACCTATGTCTCTGTTTTTTGTCAGTGTGGCTTTGACATCATGAACCACAATGTGCATACTAATTCAGCGTGAGCAGGAACACTCAATAAAACTGAATAAAAAAATTCAAGTGATGGTGAGATATGAAGAATGCAGATTCACCAGTGTTTGTGTGTCAGCTTTTATCCCTCCAGATCAGAGAATTTCCAGTTCCATTGTCTCAAAACACCACTCACATCTACAGTTATTCCCAGTTTCAGATAAAAAGTTACTGCGTCAGATCTGGGGCGGGGGTGAGTGTTGTATCGTGATCGTGACAGAGAGAATAAAAGTGAAAAAAAAAAAAAAACTCTAACTTTTACAAGTCCTATAAATTTACACCGGCTGTTACAGACACAAATCAAATGTATGTTTTTATTGTATAATATTAACAATAAGAGCAGCTCACTACTCAAACTGGAAAATTTGCCGGGGAGCTGGTTTCGAACTCATGACCTCAGGTTTATAAGTCGGCAGCTCTAACCACTGCACCTCGGAAGCTTTAGTATTGTACTTGCATCTTTTTTGAAAGTGTTTATTTGATATTTGGCCATCAGTGTTCACACATTATACAGTTCATGTCTACATTTTGTCATTTATTACTAAATCGTGAAAAATGTTTCTGTTTTAACAATGTGTTTACATAGATTGTTGTAGACACAAAACACATATCAAATTATTTCCCCTTACAATTCTGGGTAGCTCACTCCCAGATAATCAATCAAGGCAGGAACTGGGAGAACTTCTTGCCTGTTCTGAGACGGTGGGGGGATGGTATAGCAGGCTGCTTGCTACTTGGGCTTATCAACACATTTAGAAGACAAAAGACACTGATGGAGAGGTGCGAAGGGATTTAAGGTGGGCCAGATTTACGAGTTTTTTCGTTGCCTCTGGTAATTCTAGTGTTAAACCAACAAATAGTAAGTTTTTCCTTGCCTCCACTTGGTATTCACTGAAATTCTTCTATTTTCCCCCGTGCTTTTGCCATTGTCTTTTCACAGAATGCTGAGCTAAAGGGTTATTTATATTGATTTGCATATTCAAAGAGGCGTAATTCTGGGAGGAGTTAGGGAGTGGCAGCAGGTGCGTGCGTTACTTTTCACACTGACCTGGATTTATGGAGTAGAAGAACATGGAAGTTTCCGTTCGCACAGATTTATGCATCTAGATTTTGTTATGCATAGGAACATTTCCAAATTTTGTCCGTACGCCATGTTTTAGTGTGAATTCTACGCACAGCGTTATGCATGAGGTCCTTGGTCATTTTTGATACGGTTTGTTGCTGTCCAGTTAAATCACCATAGTTTATATCAGAAACTTTGCTGTGACATTCTGCATGAAAATATAAGAATGAAAATACTGGCCACTACTACAAACTACTATACATCATTTTTGGTGTAGTATTCATTTGATACACAATGAAGGGAAGAAATGAACAAATGGAACAAGTGAAGCAGCAGCAGAGACATCATAATAATATGTATCCAGCAACATCAACAATATTTACCCACAAACACATTAGAATGCATATAACAGCACTGTTCAAAGGTTTTAGCTTTAAAAATAATTTTCTTGGACAGCCTAGGTATCCGTGCTGCTTTAAGCTTAAAAACCCTATATAACATTATAATAAACTCAAGTACTGTAAATATTGATTACCGTATATACTTGCGGATACGTTCTCCCGCGGACAAGTTGGGACTTGATTTTATTGTATAACTTCTGGTATTTTATAATGTTGGTCGTATAAATCGAATGAGGAAAACTCACGCTATTGGTCCAAGAGATTATGATATGCTAATGCCCACCTGAGAGAGTAACCACGGTGCACACTGCCTTTTTTTTCCTATGTGGGTGTGGCAATGCACTGTATCAGTGTGTGCTCCCAACCCCTCTCTCTCTCTATTGTCCTACGTGACCACGCGGTAATACCCAAACTATTCCAAAGCAATGTTTGCACTGATTTGTGTTTTTTGTATCTCACACCCTCATACACCTTTACTGTAAGAGCATCCCTTATCTACGATGGAGCATTCTATTAGAAGAAAATATGAAGCTGGTTTTAAATTAAACGTCACTGAAGTAGGGAAAGAAATTGGTAACTGTGCTGCCGCAACAAAATTCAATATGTCTGAGAAACTGGTGCAAAATAGGAGGAGGCAAGAAGATGTAAAAAAAATAAATAAATAAATAAATAGGTGTCACATTTTTGAACGGGCGTATAAGTTGGGGTCTGATTTTATGATTGATTTTTCGGGTTTCAAGTCCCGACTTATACGTTTGTATATATACGGTAAATAAAAAGCAGCATGATTTTTTTGTGTTGTACAAAATTTAACAATAACATGTGAGATGGCTAAAACACAACTGATTTGGTTTCAAAACCTTTCATTGAGGCACCTCTGTCATTCATGTTTTTGTTAAATTCCAAAAACAGCTCACCTGATTTAACTCACTGATTCAGCTAACAAGGTGTGCCAGTGGTACAGCACTTTTGCTGACACTGAACAAACAAGAGCAGGCTGGCATGATCACCCGTCACTGCAGACCAGGCAGTCAGGGCCTAATCTCTATTAAACTCTCAGTACCAGTCATGTTACACACCTGCTTGGGTTGAACTGCACAGCTCAAGAGAGATGTTAAGATTTACTATTGGACAGACAGCAGAATACAATCAAGCTGCACAGTGTGATGCCAAGTTGAAATTCAAACGTGCACATAATCATTGAAAAAGTTAGATAAAGTGACAGAGCAAAAACAGCTTTACATTATCATGTTGTATTTTCAAAGTCTAATAAAAATATAAACTAATGATTGGTTCTATATTTTAAGTAATGATGGTGAAAATAGTACATATGTAAAATATACAGTATTAAGTCCTTACCATGCTCGGCTCTAGACTCTCTCCCATTAAACATGCTTAAAGCCTCCATATTCAATGCACACACCCCACGCATGAATGCCCTTTTCATGGATTCTTCATATCGTTCTCTTTCGGAATGCAGCCTTTGGATCTCACGTCTTGCCTTTTCCAGAGTATCAGAAAGCTAGATGTTTTAAAAGAATAATTTAACAAGCAAATCAATAATACAATAAAACATATAGTGGACTGTAGGGGGTGTCAGTGAACCCCAAAACTCAGACACAACTGGACCAACACAGTTCCTGCTTTAAACAGTGTTTTTTTTTCCCCTCAGAATACCTTTTTACAGGCCTCTTCTTAACCCACAAATCCAATCACAATTGCCCTTCATTCTTTCTTGGCTAGCATCCATACCACTGGTACTTAATCCACCTAAGCATTAGTGGCCCTGCCAACACTCCGGTGAAACACCATCAAGGAAAAGCTTGGGCTGCTGCTGGAAGAGGCGTTGGTGATGCCAACAGAGGGTGCTTACCCCCAGTGGTCTGAATTAGTATCCCAATGCCCCAGTGCAGTGAAGGGAACATCATGCAGAAAAAATGGTGCTGTCCTTTGAATGAGACATAAAACTGTGGTCCTGGCAACCTTCGTAATGAGCAGGGTGTATCCTGATATCCAGACTAAATTGTCCTTTTTGGTCTAGCTATTCTGGACCCCTAATCTTCCCTTGTTTCTAACTGACTAACTATCCCTCACCCCTTAACCACCTAATAGCTAATGTGAAATGAGCACACTGGCACAAAATGGCTGCCATCATATCATCATGAGGATGCTGCACATTGGTGATGGTTGAAGTGGTTTCCCACAGTATGTAAAATGCTTTGAGTAGTGAGAAAATCAATATATAAAATGTAAAGAACTATTACTTCTCCTCCAGACCTCTCAGATAAGTTTTGTCAACTCCATGCCCAACTCCGAGTCACCTGGGAAAGGTGGAGTGACCACTCTTATGCTGGACCCAAGGAGTACTTCTGGCACATCAGCACTGTAACTAGGAAGCACTTCTGACTCCAGCAGAACCTCCCCAACTGTGAAGCCTGCCCCCAATAGCTCCCCGTAGCAGCGCTCGAGGACCCCAACAGGGCTGTTCTCCAGACCTACAACTCCCATGCAGCCCTGTGGGCATCAAAGTGGGAGCCATGCCAGATGGATGCTGTCACCCAGTGTATTAACGGTAACAAATGGCTCTGAAAGCCAGCCTGCCTATGGCCTACTAGAATGGCTTCCTGGCTGGGAAAAGTACCACTAACCAACCTGGTCGGGGTACCCATCTGTCTGCATCCACCTTTACTCTCTCCCTCTCAAATATATGTTACTAGCAAAATACTCCGGCTTCGCAGCAGCGAAGTACTGCCTTAAAATTTTTATTTAGAAGAAAATTAAACCTTTTTAAACTGAGGGAAAAATATACCAATAATTATTTGTTAAGGATCTCTTTGTATACCACATTGTCATTTCGGCCCTCCGGTTGTAATATGACCAAGCTGTAGCTGAGCTTACTCTTGAGCATGCAACGTACAGTTGGCCATGTGAACAGTAATCTTGTCTCAAATCTCACAGCTTGGATTGCTGCTGTCATAATCGATTTGAGTTTCATGGTTTGTTTCAATTACGACAGTATTTGCAGGACTTGTGCTGAAGTGACATTCGGCATCTGTCAAACGTTGTAAGCATACAACCGGTTTCATCGATAACTTCACATCCAGCTTTTGAGAGTTTAAACATTCATAAACATCAAAGTGTCCATTACTGAAATCGTCACCTGTGAATCTAAGATGTTTAAGAGGCATTGGCGGTTGTCGAAAGGTGTAAAATATTTGGCCATTTCGGTACACTTGAAAGCGACAACTGAACAATTCAGCGGCAGCCATCAACTCACATACAGAACCATAGGTGAAGGGCTTAAGCATTTCACTCTTATAGTGCTTGTGTGTATTATAATTATCTCCTGTACCGTCATCAGTCCACACCTTGAACCTATCCCAGTCATTCAATATATAAGACACAATGTTCCTCCGGATATCAAGAGTGAGCATGATATGGCCATGCAAAATGTAACAAAGAGAATGGAAAAGGTAGGTGCCATCTCCGGGCATGGAAACCACTCGGTAAGTGACAGTTCTTTGATCGATAGTGATCATCTCGATAGACATGGTAATGGGGGTACGGTTGGAACAATAAGGGAAATGGGTACCTGAACAATGTAAAGTAAGTCTAAAATACCTACACAATAACTATAACCGTAATAAACGAACAATGAAACAGCAGAGAAGCTGTGGATTAAATAAAAAGGCTGTAGTTATCAGCAAGAAGACGTGAATCCCGTGGCGAAGCAAGGAAGGGAATGCAGAGACCGGAGCGACGGACGGCCTTATAGAGGCAGGCAGCCAACAACGTGGGAGGCGTTGGGATGGGGGACCCAACGCCGCCTCACACGGTGACTGAGCTGCAGGCTATGGACGTAGATATGTACATAAGTAGGATTCAGTTAGCGTTGGGAACCCGCGTACCAAATTTCTTGAAGATGGGCCCATAAGTAACAAAGACCGTTGGAAAGTTCAATATGGCGGCCGACAGTGGCGTCATACCACTGAAATAAGTACGTACATCGGTTTCGGTTAGCGCAGGGAAGCCGCCTACCAAATTTTGTGAAGATGGGGTCAGCCTTCTACCTACACGGGAAGTTGGAGAATTAGTGACGCTGGAAAGTTCAATATGGCGGCCGACAGTGGCGTCATACCACCTAAATAAGTACATACATCGGTTTCGGTTAGCACAGGGAAGCCGCCTACCAAATTTCGTGAAGATGGGGCCATAAATAAAGTTCAACATGGAAGACGTTATCAACCGTTATGACCGTTACGTGTAGAATTTCGAAATGAAACCTGCTTAACTTTTGTAAGTAAGCTGTAAGGAATAAGGCTGCCAAATTTCAGCCTCCTACCTACACGGGAAGTTGGAGAATTAGTGATGAGTCAGTGAGTGAGTGAGGGCTTTGCATTTTATTAGTATAGATTTACAAAGTTTACCATATAGTGATTCAGAAAAAATGTATGTATATATTTTGAGAAAAGTACTCAGCCATTTTTTCCTCATTTTCTAAACGTTTATCCAGTAGAGGTAAAGACAGTGTGGGGGCTATCCCAACAACATCTGGCACAAGGCAGGGCTCGACCCCAGCTGGCAGGCCAATTCTCCTTAGCACATGTTCACTCACACTCACTGGGCCAATTTGGAGTTACCAGTCAATTTAAGAGGTAAGCCTAATACCCAGCAAAACCCACATCCACAGAGGGACCGCGTGCAATAAATGATGAGCTGGGTGAGATGAGTCCGTGGTGATCTATTTCACATGGTTAGTGAAACAAGGTGTATACCGGTCTGCCAAAGATGGAACAGCACGGCCAATTATTTTCTCAGTAGACCTCACAACACGCTGTAATTTAGATTTGGAGTGTGCCGTTGCTGAACCAAACCAGACAACAATGAAGAATGGGATTACACTTTCAATTATGACTTTGTAAAACTAAATTAGGATTGGCTGGGAAATATTTCATTTATTCAGTTTTCAGTTCAGTTGTTTATTCTTGTACAACACTGTGGAGGGTTTTGACGCTAAAAAGAGGTGTAACAATTTCAAAATGTCATGGGGGATGCCCAATTACTTACGTTAATGCCTGTTTGCAAAACGATCTCGAGAAAAATATGTGCTTGAGGCACGTCATTTCCAACAGACAATACATCAGACTGGCTCGATTTGCTAGTGATAGCCACCCCAAATGCCTATTACGTCTGTGACTTTGCTTTCTTTCCATTGACATGCTGGGTTGATGCTGTCATTCATCTTTTCATCCTAGAGATAGGATAATGGTTGCATAAAAGCTAAAGTAAAATGAGTTGGCAAGGATAAATTTCCAGATACAGTAATCCCTCCTCCATCGCGGGGGTTGCATTCCAGACCCCCCCGCGATAGGTGAAAATCCGCGAAGTAGAAACCATATGTTTGTATGGTTATTTTTATATATTTTAAGCCCTTATAAACTCTCCCGCACTGTTTATAAATATTCCCCGCAGCGTTATACAGCATAATCCCTTTGTATTCTCTTAGATATTAGGTAAGATTCATTGAAATTATGTATATAAACACACACTGTTTATATACAGTAAAACCTAAATATTATTTTAAAGATATTGAGTGTCTCCGATATCACATATGTTACAGCCATTACGATAGACAGGTCACCAGCAATAAATACATACAATGCAAGAAAAATAGTATACAGTAAATGTGTGTACAGTGACACTAAACGTACATACATGTACTAAGCACTGTAAGAAGAAAATTAATTATGGTTACTCACCAACAATGACACGATGACTTGTCCGATAACAATGAGTTTAATTTTACTGCACAACAAAGGAGAGCGTTACAGCCCTTGTAAAGGAGCCACTTCAGGCGATTGTGTAGCACTGCTGTTGTTCTTCTTCTGGCAGTCTTCAATCCAAATCCCTAAAGCAGATTCCATCCAGACTACTGCCTTATTACATCCACTTACAACTCGTTTTGCACCCTGGTTAAAAGGACGCTGCAGCCGTAGATCTTATATTTCTTGCCTACTTTTTAAATAAAAAGAATCGTAGCCTTCAACAAATCCAAAACGTTTACCTTTTCAGCAATCGTTAACATCTTCTTCTTGCGCTTGGGCACGGCCCCTGAAGCAGTAGCAGATTGTTTTGGAGCCATAATGAAGGGCTTGACTATGCACAAAGATAAACACTAAAGAGCACAACTCTTTACACAGCGAAGCACGTTGATGCTGAATGAGCGAGATGAGACTTCCTGGTTAACACTGCATAGCTCCTGCGTGCTCTGATTGGTTAGCTTCTCAGTCAGGAGAACTTAACTGCGTGCTCTGATTGGTTAGCTTCTCAGCCATCCGCCAATAGCGTCCCTTGTATGAAATCAACTGGGCAAACCAACTGAGGAAGCATATACAGGAAGTAAAAAGACACATTGTCCGCAGAACCCGTGAAGCAGCGAAAAATCCGCGTTATATATTTAGTTATGCTTTCATATTAAAATCCGCGATAGAGTGAAGCCGCGAAAGTCGAAGCGCGATATAGCGAGGGATTACTGTAATTCCGATTCTAACGTTCAAGCACAGGTCATGTTCAAGTGGCATATGGCTGCATTTGGTTTAGTGGGACACACAAAAGTGACCTAAACTGATCTGAAGAATTTTTTACTATTCACGCTTCTCTCTAAAAATTGAATCAGTGTCAAATATAAGTGGTGCATTAGTGCTGTGATTTTTTATATATATATTATATATCCACATACACCCACATACATACTGTATATATTGTATAGTATAGTATATACAGTAATCCCTCGCTATATCGCACTTCGACTTTCGCGGCTTCACTCTATCGCGGATTTTAATATGAAAGCATAACTAAATATATAACGCGGATTTTTCGCTGCTTCGCGGGTTCTGCGGACAATGTGTCTTTTTACTTCCTGTATATGCTTCCTCAGTTGGTTTGCCCAGTTGATTTCATACAAGGGACGCTATTGGCGGATGGCTGAGAAGCTAACCAATCAGAGCACGCAGTTAAGTTCTCCTGACTGAGAAGCTAACCAATCAGAGCACGCAGGAGCTATGCAGTGTTAACCAGGAAGTCTCATCTCGCTCATTCAGCATCAACGTGCTTCGCTGTGTAAAGAGTTGTGCTCTTTAGTGTTTATCTTTGTGCATAGTCAAGCCCTTCATTATGGCTCCAAAACAATCTGCTACTGCTTCAGGGGCCGTGCCCAAGCGCAAGAAGAAGATGTTAACGATTGCTGAAAAGGTAAACGTTTTGGATTTGTTGAAGGCTACGATTCTTTTTATTTAAAAAGTAGGCAAGAAATATAAGATCTACGGCTGCAGCGTCCTTTTAACCAGGGTGCAAAACGAGTTGTAAGTGGATGTAATAAGGCAGTAGTCTGGATGGAATCTGCTTTAGGGATTTGGATTGAAGACTGCCAGAAGAAGAACAACAGCAGTGCTACACAATCGCCTGAAGTGGCTCCTTTACAAGGGCTGTAACGCTCTCCTTTGTTGTGCAGTAAAATTAAACTCATTGTTATCGGACAAGTCATCGTGTCATTGTTGGTGAGTAACCATAATTAATTTTCTTCTTACAGTGCTTAGTACATGTATGTACGTTTAGTGTCACTGTACACACATTTACTGTATACTATTTTTCTTGCATTGTACGTATTTATTGCTGGTGACCTGTCTAACGTAATGGCTGTAACATATGTGATATCGGAGACACTCAATATCTTTAAAATAATATTTAGGTTTTACTGTATATAAACAGTGTGTGTTTATATACATAATTTCAATGAATCTTACCTAATATCTAAGAGAATACAAAGGGATTATGCTGTATAACGCTGCGGGGAATATTTATAAACAGTGCGGGAGAGTTTATAAGGGCTTAAAATATATAAAAATAACCATACAAACAGATGGTTTCTACTTCGCGGATTTTCACCTATCGCGGGGGGGTCTGGAACGCAACCCCCGCGATGGAGGAGGGATTACTGTATTCATAGCATCCGTCTTCTGAGTCCCGATCTGATTGTATGGGTGGTTACCTACCAGGTAACGGGTGTGGTTGGTCTACCAGTCGGCAAACATCCGTCATGGATCCCTCTTCAGTTGCGAGAAGCAGATCACAGAATGTTACATAGTTTCCTGTCAAATAATGCAAAAAGTGTGCGACATGTGTTTCGCCCTTATTTGGGCTCATCAAGCATACACACTCCACTGCTCCCCTTGCGGGGATCGAACCTCGGACGTCAGTGTCAGAGACGAAGTCCCTTTATGCAATCAAATCTTGACTCAGAACACGAATGCTATGAATGTAATTACTCCAATCTACAGGCTGTCAAATAAACGAACTACACGCCGTGGTGCAGCGTAAAGGGACTTTGTATAAATAAAATAAAACAAAAACCACACCACACAGCACTAATGCACCATAGTGTGAACTTTGCCTGAATGGGCAATGCAGTAGGCATGATGATCTGCAACGCTTTTATGACACTCTGTTTCACGATCTGGCACCATTAGATACTAACTCCAAGGCAAAAACATTAACATTTGAGGTATGAAAAGAAAAAGAATAAGGTGATTTTATTGCACGCACAGTCTTTGTCTAATTTGTGGATCCACATGCAGTTTCTAATTATTTAGCTTACAATGCCACTGACCCTCAGCACATGTTAATATAAGTGGGTTGTGCTAAAAGCATTTGTAAATGTAACATTTTTAATCCAGTTCTCAGTGAAGGGTGCAAAACATTGCACGGATCTGCACAGGTCTCCTATCAAGAACCAAGCCTGGATGGGGTTCAAGCTCATTTCAGGTTAGTGCATGTTAGTGGATTATCTCATACAGTTCACATCTAAGTAGGTGCCCCTCTGTCACTTCTGCCATTAATGTACACATTTTGTTTTGTCCTCCAGTCATCTCCTTTTGGCAATCAGTAAATCTCTATTTCATTCTCAGGCTCATAAAGCTTTATCTAGCTACTTGAAAATGTGTGAACTGTAAATTTATTGCATTTTGTGTGCAGCAGTCCTCAGGTGACCTTTTCTGTCATTCCACTTCTAGCTCCCCATGATTGAGGAGAATAATTACCTAAGACTGTGTGAAATGTGGCGGATATGGAACATGCAGTTTTCAGGTAGTTTTTGAAGATTAATAATACACATCTGGTTAGATTTTATTTACATGATATCATATATTTATATTGAGGGCTGCAAAATGTATAGCCATTTTATTCATTAGTAAAAAGCTGCAAATCCTAATCAAAAGTTTGAATAAATACATTAATTTTCAAAGAATTTTAGACAATTAACATTTATATGTTAACTGGCCTCTAAAGTCACAAGCCCTAGATACGTACACAGATGCATCAATTCCCAAAACAGTGTGTGGTGGGAAATAAGAGTACAGTCTGAGTGATAATATTAGTGATAACATACTGTGGTGGCACAGGGATTAGTGCCGATGCTTCACAGATCTAGTGTACTGTGTTTAATCCCATGCCTGGTCATTGTCCATGGTAAATTTTACATGTTCTCCCCGTATCTACACTGGTTTTAAACCCACATCTCCCCACCAAAAAAACACAGGTTGGATTAATTGGTGATTAAGACAGAAAAGGAACGTGGGTGTGAGCGTAAGTGGGCTCTGGTTGCCTATCCAGGGCTGTATCCTGCCTTGCCCCTAGTGCTATCAACCCCTAAACCAGGGGTCTCCAACTCCAGTCCTGGAGAGCTACTGTGGCTGCAGGTTTTCATTCTAACCCTTTTCTTAATTAGTGACAACATTTTGCTTCTACCGCAGTGGGTTGGCACCCTGCCCGGGATTGGTTCCTGCCTTGTGCCCCGTGTTGGCTGGGATTGGCTCCAGCAGACCCCCGTGACCCTGTGCTCGGATTCAGCGGGTTGGAAAATGGATGGATGGATGGATTTTGCTTCTAATGAACTCTTTGCCTTAATTTTAATTGATGCACAACTTAAGACTCAGGCCCATTAATTATTTCTTTTTTGCTCAGCTTCGAGTCTCTGTGCACAGGTCTCTCCATCAGCTTTACATACCTGGGCACTGTAGGTTTTCCAATTATCCGTTGTAAAACTTCTCAAACGTTTTCCAGTTACATGGGGCTTGTGAATGAATAGTCTTTGTCAAGTCCAGCTACGAATTCTCAGTTGAATTGAGGTCTGGACTCTGACTTGCACACTCCAGGAAATGAATATTCTTGTTTTGAAGCCATTCCTGTGTAGCTTTGGCTTTATGCTCGGAGTTGTTGTCTTGCTGGAAAACAAATCTTGAAGGTGAAGGATTCTCACAGACTGCATCAGGTCTATCTCCAGTATTCTGCAGCATTCACTTTACCCTGTACATTTACAAGTCTTCCAGGGCCTGCTGCAAAGAAGCATCTTCGCAACATGCTTCATCTGTTTTCAGTTTTAAATTACAGAATTTTTTTATTTTGATCAGTGTCAAAAAAGCTAAATTGAATCCACCGTAATTGAAAGTTGTATAACAAAATCTAAAAACTTTTTATATGCACTATACTTCTTTAAAATCACATCCTTTAAACTTGGAAGGTTAAATCTGGGACAGGACTAAATATATACTTATGAACCTGAAGTCAAAGAGTGGATGCTTAAATGGCCAGCTACAAAGCAAACTCATACTCACACAATCACCTGTTATATGGCAGAAAAACACAGATGACCTGGCGGAAAACCTATGTAGATGCAGAAAGAATGTATAAACGCTTCATAAATGAGTTTTGAACCCACAGGTCAGTGCTAAGTGATATGCTATCACACTTGTCTATGTTAAGACCTTCACAAAATGCCAAGAACCTGTTATCTTGGGTCACACATTTCAGGAATGATCCGTGCTTAGACCCCATTGGAATAAAATTGCTTTGTGATTTATCCAGCTTGAGCTTCCTAAATCCTCATTCTCTGACAGCTCTATTTGGTGTAATACTCAAAAGAATGCTACTGCATAATGGACAATTAATGGTGATATCTTGCTCAAGAACAAGAATCCTAGTCCATCTAAAATAACACAGTGGGAAAAAGATGTAATATTTTAAACAAAATCAAAAATAAATAAACTTTATGAGGAACAATTTGTTTATGTATTTGATGGGGACGGTAGGCATTTATAAATATTGTTTCGATGAAACATGCTGAACCTCTGTCACCCTTTATCTCATATAAAATCTTTCTCTTTTTAAATAAATTTTGAAAAGTTTATGAACCTACTTCAGCAATTCTCCCTTCATAATCGGTTGACAGCTGGAGACAGACTTCTTCGGCTCTAGCTTGACATGCGCGCTCCACTCTGTCTTTCCATTTCTCTTCAAGGACAGTCTGCCATGCCATCCATGGCTTTTTCAGTTGCACTAATCTGCGATATCTATCAGCTAAATTATTTGCATAAGCCTGCAAAAATAAGTTAACAACAATAACAGAATGAGCAACAAAGGGAAAATTACATTTATGGGAATTATAACCTTTACATCTCGCATCATCTGAACAAATAAATGTAAAATGTAATGTAAATGAGCCTTACAGAATCATAAATTCAAAAGGATAAGAACATTCAGGTAAAAGATTACGGTTTCTATAGTCTGTGCTATTAATTTCACACCATTCAGTAAACAAGATGTAAACCAAATATCTACTATTTTAACCCATTTTCCATTTTACCATTCCAGGAAGTAGAAGCCTATGCTGCTAGCTCTGGATAAAAGTCAGAAATGGGACACCATTCCATCCCAGGCCACACTTACTTATACCAGGTCAGATAAAAATCACCAGTTAACTGAAAAAGCAAGATCTTTGAAGTGTTGTAGGAAGCTGCAGTACCTGGGAAAAAAGCATGTGGTTACAGGAGTAAAGCACGTTCTTAAGGTGGGTGGAGAGCAGGATGAATTTTGAGTGACAAGGCAGTGGAATAAGCCAATAGCTGACAGTATCTTTGTAATGGTTTTCCAACCTATAAGAACATTTTCTACATTAGAAAACTTACAGTCCTAATCAGCTTATTCTAAAGCTGCAATGTATAGTATTAGTGATGATGCTACTGAAAAACAGACAGACATGCAGTGCATCCGGAAAGTATTCACAGCGCATCACTTTTTCCACATTTTGTTGTTACAGCCTTATTCCAAAATGGATTTAATTCATTTTTTTCCTCAGAATTCTACACACAACACCCCATAATGACAATGTGAAAAAAGTTTACTTGAGGTTTTTGCAAATTTATTAAAAATAAAAAAACTGAGATATCACATGTACATAAGTATTCACAGCCTTTGCTCAATACTTTGTCGATGCACCTTTGGCAGCAATTACAGCCTCAAGTCTTTTTGAATATGATGCCACAAGTTTGGCACACCTATCCTTGGCCAGTTTCACCCATTCCTCTTTGCAGCACCTCTCAAGCTCCATCAGGTTTGATGGGAAGCGTCGGTGCACAGCCATTTTAAGATCTCTCCAGAGATGTTCAATCGGATTCAAGTCTGGGCTCTGGCTGGGCCACTCAAGGACATTCACAGAGTTGTCCTGAAGCCACTTCTTTGATATCTTGGCTGTGTGTTTAGGGTCATTGTCCTGCTGAAAGATGAGCCGTCACCCCAGTCTGAGGTCAAGATAGCTCTGGAGCAGGTTTTCATCCAGGATGTCTCTGTACATTGCTGCAGTCATCTTTCCCTTTATCCTGACTAGTCTCCCAGTTCCTGCTGCTGAAAAACATCACCACAGCATGATGCTGACACCACCATGCTTCACTGTAGGGATGGTATTGGCCTGGTGATGAGCGATGCCTGGTTTTCTCCAAACGTGACACCTGGCATTCACACCAAAGAGTTCAATCTTTGTCTCATCAGACCAGAGAATTTTGTTTCTCATGGTCTGAGAGTCCTTCAGGTGCCTTTTGGCAAACTCCAGGTGGGCTGCCATGTGCCTTTTACTAAGGAGTGGCTTCCGTCTGGCCATTCTACCATACAGGCCTGATTGGTGGATTGCTGCAGAGATGGTTGTCCTTCTGAAAGGTTCTCCTCTCTCCACAGAGGACCTCTGGAGCTCTGACAGAGTGACCATCAGGTTCTTGGTCACCTCCCTGACTAAGGCCCTTCTCCCCCGATCCCTCAGTTTAGATGGCCAGCGGTGGCCAGCTCTAGAAGAGTCCTTGTGGTTTCGAACTTCTTCCACTTACGGATGATGGAGGCCACTGTGCTCATTGGGAACTTCAAAGCAGCAGAAATTTTTCTGTAACCTTCCCCAGATTTGTGCCTCGAGACAATCCTGTCTTGGAGGTCCACAGACAATTCCTTTGACTTCATGCTTGGTTTGTGCTCTGACATGAACTGTCAACTGTGGGATCTTATATAGACAGGTATGTGCCTTTCCAAATCACGTCCAATCAACTGAATTTACCACAGGTGGACTCCAATTAAGCTGTAGAAACATCTCAAGGATGATCAGGGGAAACGGGATGCACCTGAGCTCAATTTTGAGCTTCATGGCAAAGGCTGTGAATACTTATGTACATGTGCTTTCTCAATTTTTTTTGTTTTTAATAAATTTGCAAAAACCTCAAGTAAACTTTTTTCACATTGTCATTATGGGGTGTTGTGTGTAGAATTCTGAGGAAAAAATGAATTTAATCCATTTTGGAATAAGGCTGTAACATAACAAAATGTGGAAAAAGTGATGCGCTGTGAATACTTTCCGGATGCACTGTATCTCTACTGTTGTTTTAATATATATGAAAAAAAATCAGGTTGGGAAGCTTTTTGGCAACAAATCTCTATAATATGGGTATGAAAAGCAGGTTGTGTATTTTCTTTTCAGCTTCACCTACAACAAAGCTATAGGTTTGCTGAACTACACGGACACAAAATGCTAAAATATCAAAAAGCTGTTTTTCTGGCTTGCTCTAACTACGATTCTAAATTAAAAGATGAAAATACTAAAAATCAGAGAGTGTATTTATAAAAGTTGCCAGTATAACAAATGGGTATTCTAAACTGCCATTGAAAATGCCTACAAACTTAGCAGTAAAGATTTTATGAAGTTCTTTCAGTATCAAACGTATCCCATAGTGCATGCCATTGTAGAAATGTATGTAATGTCATAAATGAACAGCAAATCTCTAAACAGTACATTTCTAAAATACAACCATCTACCTGCCCCCACCAGTTCCTGACAGCATCAATATAGTAGATTGTCAATTAGCAGACCAAATTATTTGAGGGGGTTTGGGGATAGAAGAGTTATTCTACAATTATTACGCATATTTGGATATAACTTCAATTGTATCTTTTCTTTCTAAAATATCTGAAAAAGTAATGGACATTCAGCTTCTGCGTCACCTTGAACATTAAAATTTACCTGGGGAGTTCTACTTTGGTCACAGTACAGAAAGTGCACTAACTCATGTTGTAAATGACTATCTTTTGGTAAACTAAATGCTATAGTAGTTTAGACATATGGTATCTCCCTTAGAGAAATGGTGAGAAGTGCAGACAACCAGAAGAGGCTAGCAGTAGATCTGCTGACTTTCCGCATACAGAGGAGCCGATTGAGATTGTTCAGATATCTGATACAGATGCCTCCCTGTGAAGATTTTAAAAGGCACAACTAGCTGAGAGGTGAACCCAGAGAAGACCCATGGCTCACTAGGAGGGTTATATCTCCCAGATGGCCTGGGAACACCTTGGGATTCCACAACATGACCCAGAGAAGACCCATGGCTCACTAGGAGGGTTATATCTCCCAGATGGCCTGGGAACACCTTGGGATTCCACAACATGAGATGACAAGTGTGGCTGGGGAAAGAGATGTGTGGGCCTCACTGCTAACACTGTTGCCCCCGCAACCCATTCCTGGATAAGTGGGGGAAAATAAAAGAATGAATGCTACAATGATTATTTTATTAGATTTCTAAGTGCAGCTGTCAACACCATTGGTAAATCCATTCTGATACATAGACTGAGAAATGATGTTGGGATCTCAGTCAATGTCCTTGTGTGATTTAGTTCATATTTATCAAATTGATTCCATGATGCACAGAAATGTGATGACAGTACTCTGACATTCCATTAACAAGTTAGAAATTGTGTTTTGCAGGGTTCAGTACTTGAACCTGTACTCATTCAGTCCAATTGAATTCATTTTTTAATAGTGCTCTATGCATTGTCACAAGTTCTCAGGTATAATGCAAATACAAACTTTACAAATTACTAAATATGTATTAAGTACACATAAAGACACAAATTTTTACAACCCAGCAGTTCGAAAATGATTAACATAAATGGAACCTAACAATATCCGTTCATTATTATTATATATACTGTATGATGCTTCCCTTATCTCCCTGCAGTGGCCTGGCATTCATTTATATATTATACATTCAGCTCCACCCTACTTCCATTTGTCCATGTTTAAACAGGGTTCAGACAGAGGACAATTTAGATGAAAAAACTTCTAACATATCAGACAGAGTCGGTTTATTCATCAAATTCACCTTTTCTTGATTCCTTCCGATACTTTACATAGAACAGCATGGAAAATACAGCAAAATGACAATGTCTGATGCTTTGGACCCCTACCTCCTCTCTGGCCCTACTTTGTTGAATTCTCCAGTGTGAAAATCTTCTCATAAGCTCCAACTTTTTCCGCTGCTTCTCTAATCCAGACATCAAATGAGAAATTACCTAAAAATGATGGGAATAAACAGCTGTGTTTTACTTAGTCAGGAAAGTATAACAGCAAATGGTATTTGGGTCAAGCCCTCTTACTCACATCCAAATACAAACACGTACACACACACACTTTGATGGCCTCTCTCATTTACTACTGCACACTTTTAGCCAGCCACTTGCTCATTAATCATACACACGTTGAGTTAGTTCAAACCTGGTTATTATATTAATGCAAGATAAAGGAATCACAAAGCATGTGTTGTACTAAAATCATTTTGCTGTTGTTATCATTCCAAAAGAGTTAACTCAATCATATAAATCCACATTTTATTTTCCATCATGAAAATCCTCAGAATTTGTACCCAATCACCTAACTACTTAGGGAGCAAGTAACATTTAAAACTCATGCTACAAGTTAGCTACCAAAAATGTATCGATTAGAAAAGAAAGTGACTCTGTCCAAATTTCTTAGCCAATGATGAATTGACAGACAACCCAGGCATGGCGCAGTGGGCTTGTGTCAGATGGTTCTGCAAATAATGAGGAATACCTGAAGTTGCGGGAGAATCGACCGCAGAAAGCATCTACAGTGGGAAGGCTGTGTGGCAAAAAAGTGTTTTAAATAATTCAAAATTGATTTAAAATTGCTACAAATCACAACTCTGTATTGGCATTAAGGGCTAACTGCAGAATTGCCAAATCATACTATGAGTTTAAATAAAAATCTACCAAAAAAAAAGTAAAAAAGATTAATTTAAAATTAAACTATTTTTACTCACTCAAACATGCCATTCATCATTGTCTTTCTTTCAGAAAAAGAGTGACGCAACACAAACACAAAAAGCGAACTAATTGGTTTATGAGGCTTAATTTTATTTCCTTGTGGCTTCTTACACTTACCCATAACCTTTTCTTCGAGCCTCCAGAGTATTTTTGTTATTGTGCTTGTATATGCTATGCCAAGCTACACTCTGGTGGCCAATATGGTTGACTCGTTCAAAATTCAGGTTTTGCTTTCACAACAAATGTAATGCAGTGTAATCAGTTTGGTTCGTATTTATTGCAAAATGTACATAGTGAAAGTCTAATTTGTATGATTGACCAACATACATGTGCCACATTCTAGTGTCACGAATTTCACTCCAGAGATTAATATCTAAATAAGAGGTGCGAACGAAAAGTTCCCGGAATGCATTTATTCTGCAGCCAGAAGGGTTTGGATATATCAATCGCCGCTAGATAGCAGTTCAAGTTGTCCTTAAGAACTGTTATCACGCGTTATAACGTCAGCACAGTTGTTTTTCCAAGTCACGGTTTTCGTTTAAACTTTGGTTGTGTCTGTGAAGGGTTGTTCGTGAAAATAAGTGATTTGAAAGACCCAAAAAAGCTCGACAAGTTCACAGCAACACCAAATCAATGCTCATTTGCTTCTTTGATGTGAAGAGTGTCATCCACAAGGAATTTGTGCCACAAGGACAGACGGTGAATGGAGCATTCTGCAGGGATTTTCTAAGGCGTTTGCGAAATCAAATTCGCCTAACACGTCCTCAGATGTGGGCTAACAAGTCATTTCTTTTGCATCACGCCAATGCACCAGCTCACACATCTCTGATTGTGTGCAAATGTTTGGCTTCTACAAAGTTTACTGCCATTCCCCATCCTCCGTACTCCCCTGATTTAGCTCGGTCTGATTTTTTTTATTTCCCAAGATGAAAATGAGGCTCAAGGGACGCAGATTTGAGACGGTGGAGGAGATCCAAGCGGTAACAACCGATGTCTTGAACACACTGACAAAAAACGACTTCCAGAGGTGCTTCAAAAGGTTGAAATCTCGCTGGGATTGGTGTATCAACTCAGCGGGTGACTATTTTGAAGGAACTGTTCGCCATTAATTGTTATTTGGTGTGTATGCTTTTAAATAAATGCATTCTGGGAACTTTTGGATCGCACATCGTATAGAATATAGTAGACCTAAAATTGCCTGAATTTAGGCAATCACCACTGTTCTACACTCCATGTGTCTGAGAACCTGGCCCTTTGGCTCTAAATGCCGCTATTAAGCATGTCGTGCACATTACTTTTGAGTATGCGCCCTCCAGTTTGTTCTGTTAGTTGGAGAAATGAGCGGAACTTCTCTTGTACTGGTGAGCAAGTGGATCTTTTCAAAGATCTTATTAGGTTTAAAGCAGCTTGTCCACTAATGCTTTGTTGTTTGCTTATATTATTATTTGATAACTAGATTAGGCAGAAAGTGTACTTACTCAGCTCTGCTATATTGTGAACCATTACAAAAACATTCTGCGCTGTTGGCTCCCATTTATCATATCAGAAGTGTGAGTTAAAGCAGCGGATTTTAGAAATACATGTTTTTAGTTTTATGAACTCTGAATGCGTATGAAAGCGCTTCTCACAATCCCTGTCCCTAGTTACACAAGCATGCCTCACTATAGCCTCCTGACTCTAACGGTAGAAGCATTTGAGCTCTGAAAGAATTTCTGGAGACGAAAATTTTAATTGCAAAAAAAGGCAAAGTTATCTTCAAGACAAGATGGCTACATCATACCTAGATTATCATTTTAAGATCAATAAAAAAGCTTATCAGCTGAGAATGCCAAGAATGATCTGATTTATAACTGACACTTAAAGCAATGAAAGAAGTGGGCCGCCTGGAAAAGACTATGCTCAACTAGCAGTATTTTGTTTTATGGCACTATCAACTTGATAAATGTATAACTTTTCATCTGCCATTAATGATGCTCTGTCTAATTGCCTGAGGTTACAGGAAGTGGGAAAATCTAACAGAGTGGTAGGAGTACAGGATTTGAAGCATCCCGTTAAGATCAACATAGTAAAAAGTGTAAAGGGGTAAAAAGGGTCATCCTAGGATTCTCTTACAACTAAACATTGTTTCAATACACTGACTTTATAAATTAAGTGATAAACATGTTGTGATAATTTCATTATCTAATTGTGAATTATAAGGTGTGGACTCTGAAACTGAAGTCCCAAATGTAAAGTAAATTATTAAATTATATGATGCATTCTCTCCCACACCTTCTGTATCTCATTAACATGAATTCAGCACCTCCCCCTTTTAAAATCCCTGCATTTTCCACATTTTATAGATGCTGAACATTTATAAATTCTACATAATTTTAATATGAATGAAACAAATGTGTTGGTCGAGAACTTGCAGCCAGACAAAAGTTGTAGACCGCATCTGCACTGCAGATTGGTAATTGAGAACCATAGAGGTATGCAGTATATTTTTTGTATCTGAAAGGAACATGCAAGGAAGTAAAATAGCCAATAATCATAATGCTAAATAAACAATAGTTGTGTTATAAACATCTTGCTTGCAAATAGTGAAAAAGCTTACCTCATCTTTTCTCAGGAGTGATGTTTCATAAGAATGCAAAAGCTGCTTTAGGTTATCGGCTTCATTAGCAAGCTGTGCTTCATGAGCAGCATTCCTTTCCTTCTCTTTTCTCAGTTCTAGTTTGTATTGTTCATGAATAGACTGCTTCCATTTCATCACTTCCATTAGGACATGGGTCTACAGAAGAGTTATCGGTTTCCGTCAGTATTTGTACAATGTACCAATTCATTTTTTGTGAAACCAGCATAAGTTACTTACTTATATACATTTATGTCATAAACAGTTATTAAGATGACAAGTCATTGGCAGAAACAATGGCACCACAAGAACTGTGCAGAGCATTGGCAAGTACCATGCAAGAGGTCAACAAGATTGGTAGATCCATGTTGGAAGAGAGAAAGTAACATGTCAGAAGTCAAGTGCGGATCGACCCTGTCATATATGGAGGTCTAGAGGGATATGGAAGGAAAGAAGGAAGGAAGGAAGAATGAGCAGAGTCATAGCCTGAATAGAAAAGTGCAATACTGTCTTTCAAACAATTAAAAGGCAGGTCACCCAACAGGTACCATGAACAAATGACCCTCTTCACACTCACACAGAGAGAGAGAGAGATAGAGAGAGGTATAGGATGGGGGTGGTAGGTTCAAAAGACTTCCTGGTTAACTAGTGGAAGCAAATAATAGCTAGACTGAGAAACAGGGATTAGCAGCCTATTTAGAGACGATGTCTTGTAGAGTTGTTAGACGTCTGCTACTTCCGAGATCCCTGGGGAACTGCATCAAAGAGCTGCTGAACAGGACATTGGAGCCATGCTGCCACTTTAAGAGGACACAAGGTCCACTAATTATTTTACAATTCTGATTATTTTAAAGCTGCCCAGAATTTAGGATTGTGGTGCTCTCAGAAATGGCACTCTGACTTGGTTACTCTGAGGCTTTATCCAGGTCATGGCCAGAAGTAATGACTTGGTGTGGCTAACAGGCTACCCCCTCACCAAAAGTTTGAGGCAAAGGTACACTGGCAGTAGGAAGACACAGGAGTCATGGGAAAGATGGTCCGCGGCTTAGAAGAAAAGGCCAGTTTTAAATAAATAATCGCCGTACTCGCTGTTTAAAGAGGGGGTGTGGTAGTGTGGCTGGAGCGGTTCTTGGACACTATGTGATGGGGCCGTTTCCTTGCTTAAGTGCACAGGTGAGGAATCATCCGTATCCGTAATTGATGCCGGGAGCTGCTAATCGCAACACTTTTGCCACGTCCCCATTATAAATAGGAGAAGCGCGAGTGCGGAAGGGAGAAAGAAAAAAAAAAAAAGATCGAAAGAACAGAGGTTAGAGGAGGAAGACAGAGAAAGCTAGAAGCTGAAAGCCGGTGCATGAGCGAGCAAGTGAGCAAGAGCAGGCTCGCTGTAAGAAACACAGGCAGCTGGGAAAAGTGAGCCCTAGCAGGGTGTTTGGCCAGCACCAGGGGCATTAAAAACAAAAGGAGGGGGCTGGCACCCCCAACATCAGACCCCACTAACATTAAAATACACATCCGCAGCATAGAACTTTTTGCAGGATGGAAAAGGGAAGGTGTCAGGCAGGGTGAAATAGAAAATTGGGAATAGGATTAGGATTAAGAATAAACAATTCAGTGAACAAAAAAGCCTATTCAGTACCCTCATATTTCAACTATTTCATTTGTAAGAACAATCTGCTTTAAAGAAAAAAGAAAGTAAAATGCGGAGCAATTGGTTATTACTTAAAACATTATGGAGGATAAATAAAACTTTACTCTCTCTTTTTTGGGTAACAAGATTTCAAAGAAATCAGGAGAAATCTCTCTGTTGTTGCCTAATCACTAGACCAGTGCTTCCCAAACTCGGTCCTGGGGACCCACTGTGGCTGCAGGTTTTTGTTCCAACCAACTTGTGTTTTTCAATGGACTCTTAGCCTAATTAAGTGAATCATTATTTCCCAGTTTCTATGTTTTAGAGTCAATGTAGAAATTATAAAGTAAGATTGGTAGATGTTTATTACAATGTAATAAGCAAGTTATATGGGGAATATGTAGTTTTTTTTTTTTTGTTTTTTTTTTTAAGTCTTTAACAGTATTTTCAATCTAATTTCCGTTCTGCTTTTCCAGGTGTTCTGCTTATTTAATTGATTATTTACTAATTAGCAGGCCTGACAATGAAGTTGTTGCAGCTTTCATTGTCCTGGGTGTCTGCTATACTGGTTGTTAATTGTCACTATTAGGGTTAAATGAAAGGAGCAAACTACACAGGAAAAGAGGAAAATAATAGGAAAACAACAAAAGAGAGATAAGCATTTATAGCTTTAGATAAAAATAGAAATATTTCTAAATGTCTTATAACTGTAAAAACCATACTGTTGTGTTTTTCTGAATTTAAAATAAAAGAAGAATAAAAAAGACCAGCTAATTAAATGAGATCAGTTGTTATCGATTATTATCACCGATTGTGATTCTGATTAGAATAAACACCTGCAGCCACAGTGGGTCCTCAGGACCGAGTTTGGGCACCACTGACCTAGAGGATTCATGCCAGACTTTTGCCATTCTTCCTTTGCCGCCCACTCCTTCTTTATTGAGGGTAACATACTGTTGGCATCTGCTGGGTCACCTACCCTCTAGTATCCTGGTAGAATCATACAGATCATTCCTTTCCATCAAACTTGGGCCTCTAGAAGTCTTTCATGGCATCATTCAGAACAGGTCTACTGCTACCATGTGGCTCATATCTTCTCACAAATTACATGTTGAGGTTATACAACCCCCCCTCCTGCCATATGTGACAATGTATCACCCTGCAATATGCTTTTGTGCTTGTACCTTTAGCCATGTTGATTCCCCAGCAGAAAGTCACCCCATCATAAAATATTTTGCCTGCATAGTGTTTACATTGCCAAGTTAAAAACAACAAACCTTAAGTTTGCAACTCCAATTATCCAATACGCTTTCTAGGATATGAATGTTATCCTCAGAAACAGACATATCATCAATGACAGTAGGTGGAAGGTCTGGAGAAGCAGTTAAAACCCTTGGTGATGATGGAGTCTTTGTTGACTGGTGAAGTGACTGAGAACCTGAGGCAGTTTCCTGATTGCACTCGGTTGGAATTCTTAAAGGCATCTCTTCAACTGTAATACAATTTAATAAAAATTAATTCATAATAATACAAGGAAAACAAAAAAATCAATAGGAATAACGGTACCTTTATTTTTAGGATGATAATGACATATTTATGCAGTATGCTTCAGTATTTTTGTTAACTTTCAGACAAACTAATATTTTTTTAGTAAACTAATATATTCCATATCTCACCCACTATTCAATTGTGAAATTCTGTGAAAAAATATCTCACAATTTAAAATATCTCAAAATTAAATAACTGGATTTTTCTCTTAATTTAAAAGTTAGACACCAATATGCCCATTTTGTGTATTTATTAAGTATTATTTGCTTGTAGAGAAAATGACTATCAAAAATACTACACAGATATGAAATATTCAACTAATGTTGCCTGGACGTTTCCCCTGAACTTGCTTTGCACAAATATTTCAGTTAATGAATGCCAATTATTATACAGTAAGCTGATCTGCGGAAAACAAGAGAGAAACAGGCTGTTTAAAAAAAAAAACAAAAAAAAAAAACTAAATCTGAACTAAAAACCAAATTACAGAAATTAAACATTTACATTTATTTACATTTAACTGCTAAGCGAATGCTTATATCCAAAGTGTCTTACAAAAGAGGTAAACAATTGAGTAAGAATTTAGCCTTTATTTGTTATAGCAACCTTCTCATATTGAACACCATCTCTCAATCTGTTTTCCCTGTAAAGATCTTAAGTGTATTTTATAGCTTAGGTCAATGATGACCAGGGCCCTAATGTCTAAATCTCGCTTATTCTCAAAAACATATGCAAGTCATTTCTTAAATTAAAAAAAAAATCTTCAACTTTTTAATATAAACTTGACATGGAAATAGAGTTTTTTGGTGTTGGTATTTTAGCGACTCCAGGAGGTTAGACAATGAAGTGAACTGAAAATCACGTCACACTGCGCATTTCAATGGCGCATCAGTCGCATTCTGATATTCATCCATTTTCTAAACTCAGTTGTTAAAACTTGTTAATGGGACAAGGATCCCCTTATTTCTGGTTGATGGTCTCTGTACTGTACTGCACTCTACTGTAGGCTCCAATTCAGCACACAACTCCAAGAGCATGAAGATAGTCATCATCACGAAAAAGAATACAAACACCACTAGCAATATTGAAATGACAGAAAACGTTGTGCTTTTAAGTTTGTTTTCCTATGTATTTTAATTGTGGCAAAAAAGGCTCTTTCTTATTTTTAAAAGTTTGAAAGTATACCTATAATACCCATAATATTAGGTTCAACCTAGTCAAACTGTTCTATTCTATTTGAACTAGTGTGGTGCGGAGGTGTCGTCATGCGTCGGGTGCAGCAATGCGCTACATTAGCGCATGCTAACTGATCTGAATGCCGAGGTGTTTTCTGTTATTTGTTTCATTGAAGAGACAGACATCATATTTTTGTTTTTTTAAATATTTTGCAAAAGGGGCATGTGTTATGTGTGATGAAGATTTGCTCAGACTGCCACACCACTGTTTGTACTGGCAGGCATAAGCTATAGTCACATTCACTGCTGTTTCAGTCATTCGTAATGTCTAATTAGGAACTATGAAGAGCATCTTTTGGCCGTGGAAGAAAGGAGAAACCAATTCCAACATATTCAACTTGAAATAACCTCGCTCAGGCTAAATCTGAAACAATGAACCAACCTGTAATTGAAACTATACACAGTTTTTATGTTTAAGGATTGGCAATATGTTGTTTAGAGCAGGACGGATTGTAGTAGTCATTGATTTATCCATCCTAAAAACCTGATAATCCACGGCAGAGGTCAGCTGGAGCCTATCTCAGGAAGCAACGAGCTACCACTGCATGGTGAACATACACACGCATACATCTGTCCATTAGGGGGCATTTTAGCTTCACCAGTTAACCTAACCTGCATGGCTGTGGGAGGAAAATAAAGGATACAAATATTTTCAATTGCTTTTCCTGGATGGCTCCAATTTTGGACCATGTTTGCTAGAGTGGGAGAAATACCACAACTACAGAGTGAGCCAAAAAGAAGTACCACATTTCAAATGTTATTTCTACAAAAACGCAACACGATAAAATAAACTTCATTACAACACAAGAAAAGATTTGCAAAATATTTTTTTTTCCACTGTGAGAGAAATGATGTGGTGGCCATCATTAGCGATTCACTCTTCGAGATGATTTCTGAACGCTCGTTTGACTCGTTCAGCCATTTCAAGGGGAACAGTGGTGTGTGTGTGTGTGTGTATGAGCTGTTGCTCCATCTTGTTGAAACCAAGCATTCACCACATCCATTTCTTCCAGTTGGGGCTGCAAAAAATTCTCTAGCATTTCAATGCAATGTTCTGAAGTGACGGTGACCGTTGCTCCCACCTACTCAAAAAAGTAAAGGCCTACAATGCCAAATTCTGCAAAGGAGCACCACACTATAATACGCTCACTGTGCAGGGGTCTCTGGTTTCAGCCAAATAGCGAAAGTTTTGCTTATTTACACAACCATTCAAATGGAAATGTATCTTGTTGCTGCACATGATGATGGCATCTCGATGAACGGTGTACAGAATGTGCACAACCCTCTACAGCATCTCCCAGTCTCTCTCAGCAAGTTCCTGCACTACCATCACTTTGTATGGATGGAAATGAAGGTTCTTATGCAGAATCTGCCTCAAAAAGAAGTGTTGGAAATGCCTAAAGGCAGAAACATGTCTGTGCGCTGAATGTCTAGGAGGCTGCAAAATTGATGCCCTTACAGCTTGGATGTTTCCATGTGTTTGTACAGTCTGAGGATAGCCTGGAGATTTTCTGTTCAATGTTGTACCCATCTGTCTAAATTTAGCCACCCACTGAAGAATTGTTTTATGATTTGGGATGTCATCGTTAGGAGGAATGCTGAAGTTCGGAAGGCACGTTGCGTAGTGATGGATTTGTTGTTTTTGAAGAACATTTTGATAGCAAAAGCACAGCATGCACCGGACCAAGGCATGTCGACAACTGAAAACTACAAGGGATCGTCTATCAAAGGACCCCCACCCCAACCCACTCAGCTGTCTCTATCTCAAGCAATGGCCTTGAGAAAAGTGGTACTTCATTTTGGCTCACCCTGTATTTTCTCTCAACAATCACCATAACAGGCCTCATTCTAACACCCCATGTTGTATCCTTATTGTTATGCTTTAAATTATATTTTGCTACTAGGAAATATTTGGTGTAAAACACGCTTATATATCATTTGGGAAAATGTCACAAAGCAGTGCTTTAGGCACATTAATACCATCTAAAATAAAATGCTAAATTAAAGAAAAAATGATGCAAATGACAAAATAATGAAAAAAGTATTTATTTTGATTGAAACATTAAAAGGATGTGAATATTAGATTAATTGACAAGTGGTAATTGGGCCAGAGTATGCATACGTGAGCTCCAAGTTTGACCTGAATTCCATTTTCATTTGTTTCCTGCCCCTTGCCAAATACTACTGGGATAAACACTAACTGCCCCAATCCTGTACTGGATGAGCAGGTTGGAGAACAGAAAAGGTATTCAATAGAAACACAGCAGACACAAAAGATTTTTTTAAAAATACCTGCAGAGTGTTGTATTGGAACATCTTCTATTAATCCTGCAATTCTCTCATTTGCCATAGGCAAGGAAGCATCCAGTGATTGCCTTAAGACAGCAGGTTCAAACTTGGGCGTAACTACTGCGTAGCGAAGTAGTTCTTCATACTCATCCTAAATTAAAAATTACAAATGCAGTCAACACAAGGAAAAGGAATACAAGAGCAAATTGAGATGTGCATTTTTAACATAAGCTGACATGAAAGGGGAATTCATTTTGGCTCACACAGTACAACAAACAGAATAAAATAAAGTGGCTAGTTAAAAAACTGCTTTGTTGGAATGCAAAGGAAAACAACTGAAGGACTGAGGGCTGCGAGTTAAAGATAAAACAGTGGGTGCAAACCATAGGATAGCCAAAAAAAGTTCACGTCAAACACTCAGATTCAGGAGAAAGTCTACTGTATGGCTGTTACACACACAAAGCCAAATCACAGACAGATTTTCTGTTTGTTCAAAAAATACTTTGAAATAAACAGAAACACACTTTAACAAGGTATCTAAGATATATTACAAGGATGACATTGCTCTAAAAGCTTGCTTATAAATCTCGGCCAGTTGTACAAACTAATAGGATCTATTTTCTATATATAGAAACTGGTGGAAATTCAAGGGAAGTTACTGCACATCTAATAGAAGCTCTGCAACACATACTGTACCTGAAGATGCTATCATGCTGCATCAAAAAAGAAACTAAAGAAGATTGTTATTTTGGACCAAATTAACCACAAGATACATAACAATAAATCTAACAAATGATTTCACTGCCATTGTCAAGGATTACCCTGGCTAGACAGTCTCCCTCACAAAAGAAATCTACATTCTACTGCCTTCGACATAACGAGGTGCTAGACCCATTCTGCTTATGCCATCCACCCAAACAGAGATATTTTATTAATTGCAAAGGATGGTTTTAGAAAATTAGAATGAAGGCATGAAAGAAAACAGTAAACTTCTATGACCAGTTATTGAAAATGTCAACTACATGGGATCACATTCACTCAATTAAACAAAACTAGTCATACTCTATAATTAAAAAAAATATAGGATATTATAAAATAAGTGAGTCAGGTCAAAACTGCTAGTTATTATTTATTTTTAAGTATGTTAACTCACCTGCAAGTCTGAGGAGACAGAACTACCATGATCAGAGTCTTTGGGTAAGAGTGGGCTAACCGATTCCTGTTCATCCGATGACATCTGTATCAAGGCACACATTAAGAAATTCACACATGTAATAATGGTCTGGGAAGCCAAATAATTTTTAAAAGAGGTATAGTAAGACAGATTTTTAATCAAAATCTGAAAATGAACCACAAAGAAAATGAACCCATTTATCAGTTTTCTTAATCTGCTTAGTCTGATGCAGGGACATAACATGATGTAGACGATCCCAACTCCCTCCCTACAAAACTGAATTGGAATAAGAGAATCCATGAAATGTGATGAATTGATCACAGGATACAAGTTTTTTTTATTTTGTATTATTTCGAAGGGTGCCAAGCTTTAGCTATCAAATTGAATGGAGTAGATTAGGGTAGATTATACATACACATACAGAGACATACATTCTCAAACCCACTAAATCCAAATTAGAATCGAGAGAGCTGGATCTTATCCCAGCACCAATGGGCACAAAGCAGGATCTTACCTAAAAACACAGTACAGTACATTAAAATTGCATTATTTAAAGAATTCTTTAAAAAAATGGTACACCTGTATTTTATGACCAAGGGAAAGTGAATGCCAACCACACAATTTTTGTATGATGGCCTAATAATAATCAGCAAACTGTGAACTTAACATGGAGGACAAATTACCTTCTAAAACAGAGAATAATTCACAGATTCAATTAACATGGGGAATGGTCACTAGTACTTCTAGAACTCTAATTGACGGGCTGGTAAGTATACCAGACGCACTCCGTGGTTCAGCCTGCTTGAACATGTCGGATTGTGCTTTGGTGTGGACCGAGAGACTTTAAATCAGAAGTAACTAATTCTAATAAGCAGTGCTGTGCTTCACAGCTTTAGCACGGGCAGAGGCCTGTGGCTGACAATTTTGTTTCAACCCATTTCACAATTAGTGCATCATTCTTTGAGCATAAGAACGAAACATTTGATAAATATGAGAAGACTACTCAGTCCATCAAGCTCATTTGTTTAGCTAATAGTTAAGCAGTCCCAATATCTCATCCAGATACTTAAAGTTTGTCAGGGTTTCTGGTTCAATTACATGTCTTGGTGGTTTACTCAAAGAGCTGTGGGACTCTGAATTAAAGAAGTGCTTTCTGGCTTCAGTCCTCAAGCATGTGATGCACTGTTCAGTTCTTACTTTAAACAGATTGCATTGTTTAGTGAGGAATTCCTTTTCTATTTTCCTGTTCTTCAAAATTCTCACAAACACAAATGTTGACAACACAGAATCCTAAAGGGGAGCATCAAGTGAGAAACATTTCTTAGTAAGCAGATAAGTTAAAAGGGCAGTTGGCCAAAGTCTCCAGGACTCTAATTATGTCTGACTCAGGTTTTGATTTCTGTTGTTACAATTGATCGTGGACCCCCAGAGAGGGAGTTTTTTGTTTACATCTCCTCTGTCATCAGCAGGCCAAAGTTCAACAAGTAATTGATGGACAGACACAGTTCAAATCAATTTATGTTAATCAGTCAGGAATTACTTTAAAGTGTTTCAACTAATCTATATTTTTATGTGTATATGTTATGTAATTAGTGATAATTGTATTTTATCTTGGAATTTGTTAAAGTGCTCTAAACCTGCATTCAGAAAACAGCACTATGACTTAACTGAACTGAATTTAATGGAATAGTGCAGTTGGCAGCATCTCTGCTTCTCAGATCCAACATTTTGTAATTGTCTGTGTAGCGTTGACATGTTCTCCATGTGTTCTGGTGGCTTTTCCTCCCACATCCTGGTAGATGTGTTGGTTAGTTAAATTGGTCCCTGTGTATGTGGGCCATGCGATAGACTGGTGTCATTTCCAGCCTCTATGGTTCTGGACTGGATTAAGCAGAATTTTAGAATGTTATATACAGTTAGGTCCATAAATATTTGGACAGAGACAACTTTTTTCTAATTTTGGTTCTGTACATTACCACAATGAATTTTAAATGAAACAACTCAGATGCAGTTGAAGTGCAGACTTTCAGCTTTAATTCAGTGGGGAGAACAAAACAATTGCATAAAAATGTGAGGCAACTATAGCATTTTTTTAACACAATTCCTT
Organism: Polypterus bichir lapradei; assembly: GCA_026402145.1. Lineage (NCBI taxonomy): Eukaryota > Metazoa > Chordata > Cladistia > Polypteriformes > Polypteridae > Polypterus > Polypterus bichir. The sequence goes on along the minus strand of JANRMT010062835.1, from coordinate 31,514,847 downwards.
CATTTCAGGGGCTCAAAAGTAATTGGGCAATTGACTCAAAGGCTCTTTCATGGGCAGGTGTGGGCAAGTCCGTCATTACGTCATTATCAATTAAGCAGATAAAAGGCCTGGAGTTGAGCTGAGGTGTGGTGCTTGCATGTGGAATATTTTGCTGCGAACAGACAACATGCGGTCAAAGGAGCTCTCCATGCGGGTGAAAGAAACCATCCTTAAGCTGCGAAAACATAAAAAAATCCATCCGAGAAATTGCTACAATATTACGAGTGGCAAAATCTACAGTTTGGTACATCCTGAGAAAGAAAGCAAGCACTGGTGAACTCAGCAACGCAAAAAGACCTGGACGTCCACGGAAGACAACAGTGGTGGATGATCGCAGAATCATTTCCATGGTGAAGAGAAACCCCTTCACAACAGCCAACCAAGTGAACACCACTCTCCAGGGGGTAGGCGTATCGATATCCAAGTCTACCATAAAGAGAAGACTGCATGAAAGTAAATACAGAGGGTGCACTGCAAGGTGCAAGCCACTCATAAGCCTCAAGAATAGAAAGGCTAGACTGGACTTTGCTAAAGAACATCTGAAAAAGCCAGCACAGTTCTGGAAAAACATCCTTTGGACAGATGAAACCAAGATCAACCTCTACCAGAATGATGGCAAGAAAAAAGTATGGAGAAGGCGTGGAACAGCTCATTATCCAAAGCATACCACATCATTTGTAAACACGGTGGAGGCAGTGTGATGGCTTGGGCGTGCATGGCTGCCAGTGGCACTGGGACACTAGTGTTTATTGATGACTAGCAGAATACCCGTGCTTCGCAGCGGAGAAGTAGTGTGTTATAAAAGTTATGAAAAAGAAAAGGAAACATTTTAAAAATAACATAACATGATTGTCAATTTAATTGTTTTGTCACTGTTATGAGTGTTGCTGTCATCAAGGATTTGATTATCATTATTTCTTTCAATCAGGTTCGTATTTGGAGGATGTGTTGTGTTCAAGTTACATTCCGTGTTTGTCTAGTCTATCCCTGACCATCTCATCTTCATTGTCAACCGTTGTAAAGATAACAGGTTTCATTCATCGAAGTGATCACTATCCAAATCGGTACTAGTGAATCTAAGATGTTTAACAGGTATTCCCGGTATTAAGTTGTGGATTTGCCTGCGAATATTTAGCGGCAGCGTGTCTATGAACTTAATTTAAACTTAAGCTTTACACCTTGCTTTCCTATTGATATGTCTACAAAGGCTTGTTCAGATTCAGAGGGTTGTTCCTTTCTTACTGCATCAATAAACAGCTTGTCTTCCTCTTTATCTGGGACATCACACACTGCATGCACAGGTTTACCTTTCCCAGTCCTGCAAAGTCAGTTCACATGAGCCGCTCGGAGTACATGCATCGAAGGTTCTCAGCTGTGCCTGTGCTATCTCGTGTGATCTTGCAATGTCCACGGCTTTATTTAATGTTAGCTAAGACCCGGTACTTAAAAGTTTCTCTCGCACTTTCGCGGAGTTTGTGCCAAACACTATTCTATCCTTGACCATCTCATCTTCGTTCGCATAAGCACAGTCCTTCAACCGCGAATATTTAGCGGCAGCGTGTCTATTGGATTGCTGCTGACGGACGGCCTTATATGAGCAGGCACTCAATTACGTGGGAGGCATGACGATGAGGGACGCAACACCGCCTCATACGGTGACCAAGCTACTGGCTATGGCCGTATATATGTACGTAAGTAGGTTCCAGTTATGACCGTTACACGTAGAATTTCGAAGTAAAACCTGCCTAACTTTTGTAAGTAAGCTGTAAGGAATGAGCCTGCCAACTTTCAGCCTTCTACCTACACGGGAAGTTGGAGAATTAGTGATGAGTGAGTGACTGAGTCAGTCAGTGAGGGCTTTGTTTTTTATTAGTATAGATGTGACACAGGACAGAAGCAGCTGAATGAATTCTGAGGTGTTCAGAGACGTACCGTCTGCTCAAATCCAGCTAAATGCAGTCAAATTGATTGTCCATCTGTATCATGAAACGCCACCCAATGACCCAAAACATACAGCCAAAGCAACCCAGGAGTTTATTAAAGCAAAGAAGTGGAAAATTCTTGAATGGCCAAGTCAGTCACCTGATCTTAACCCAATTGAGCATGCATTTCACTTGTTGAAGACTAAACTTTGGACAGAAAGGCCCACAAACAAACAGCAACTGAAAGCCGCTGCAGTAAAGGCCTGGCAGAGCATTAAAAAGGAGGAAACCCAGCATCTGGTGATGTCCATGAGTTCAAGACTTCAGGCTGTCATTGCCAGCAAAGGGTTTTCAACCAAGTATTAAAAATGAACATTTTATTTCCAGTTATTTAATTTGTCCAATTACTTTTGAGATCCTGAAATAAAGGGATTGTGTTAAAAAAATGCTTTAGTTGCCTCACATTTTTATGCAATCTTTTTGTTCAACCCACTGAATTAAAGCTGAAAGTCTGCACTTCAACTGCATCTGAGTTGTTTCATTTAAAATTCATTGTGGTAATGTACAGAATCAAAATTAGAAAAACGTTGTCTCTGTCCAAATATTTATGGGCCTAAATGTAACTAATTACAGTTCTTGTTTGGGCTCCCCCATATCATTACAGTAAAATAAAGAAAAGGCAATCATATTAAATCAGTGATACCCATTTCATGCTGTTTCAGACAGATACATGCAGATGTTATGCATGGAGAAGAGCCAATTGAGGTGGTTCAGGCATCCAATACGGATGCCACCCAGTGAGGGTTTTACGGGCACGACCAGTGGAGATGCATGTGATGACCCAGGGCCTGCTGGGAGGATTACATCAACCAGATAGTCTGGAAACGCCTTGGGATCCTGCAATATGAGATGGCAAGTGTGGCGGGGAAAGGACCCTCTTTGCCAAGGCTGCTGCCACCGTGACCCAGTCTCAGACAAGCAGTGGAAAAATAAATGTACAGAAGTACTGAAGCAACATGCATTCATCTTCTTCTTTACCTTTTGTTTTTTTCATTTTCTTGATTACTTTATTTGATCATTCACCTACAAAACGTGAACTAGGGATTCTAGGTAAGTTGCATATCCATTCCCACTGCCTGCTATCCGGATGTATGGTACAAAATAAAAAGGCTGTCAGTGTTACTTATCTGACAACCAACTAGCAGCACACCACTGCTTTCTTGTTACTTAATAACTAATGTGTGACATTTTACATTGTAATTTGACTTGCTTTGCGATTGTACATGTTGTGAACAGTGCCACAAAAAATAAAACCTAATAGATAAAACCGGATCATACCTGTAAAATACACTACAATGAAGACCACTATGGCAAGGCAATATATAAATAAATACTATCCTCAAGATGAATCTTTATTAAACTGCCTTACTAGACCTACACCACCAGAAATAAGATTAGATGCACCCAGAAATTTTCATGTTTTTCGATAGAAATTGAAACCCTTTTTTTAAAAAAATCATGATATCATTAAATTAATTTCAAAATATAGCCAAGACATTACTAGTGTATTCAATTGCTATTACTGCATGAAATGACTGATTTTGTATTTATTGTTCACATATGACTGCAAAGTCCTGCTTTCAGTGGCCATTCCCTCAATGTCCTAATGGTCAACTCCCTTAGCTTATCCTTGATCTGTTGTTTCAAATGCTAATGGGTTATTAGAGAAACCTGTGTAATTGCATTGGCACTGTTGAAACCGATTATTCAGTTCACTTGGGTTGGAAGGTACTGGCACTCCTGAAGTTCAGCTCTGGGTTTGGGAATGGCCAACATAAAACTGCTTTCTCAAGAAACAGGTCAGTCCAGTGTTTTTTGTTTTTGCAGAATGAAGGCTATTCCATGTGACAGACTGCTAAGAAACCAACAATTTCCTACAAAGGTGTTTACTACGGAGTCTAACCAGGACAGACAATGAAGGGGAAGGCCCTGATGCACAACTACATAAAATGATAAGGACATCAGAGCATGCAATTTGAGAAATAATCTTCTTACAGTTCCTGTAATAAATAAATAAAGCTGGTCCTCGTGAAGAAATACACTAACAGCATGCAGAACTGCATGTCTCCACAGACACTGCCTAAATAATAAAAAACAAAATACCAACCAGAGTAAATTACTTGTCCCCTCGGTGCAATGTGAAAAGGGACTTGAAAATGCAAAGCTGACAGTCAAGCTCTACCTATGAGCCACTATGAATAAATCACAGAGAGCCAGTGGCGGCATTTGCAGAAATATGAAAAATCCCAGAACTCCACCAGTAAGGCACATTTCAATAAAGATCGCCACGTAAGGATGCAATTGAAGTCAGCGTTTACTCTCTTGCTAATTACACACAGAAATGAGTGCCCGTTAACAAACCGTACCCACGTAAACGTTAAAATTCAGACTGGATGCAAGTACATTTATCTGACAGTGGTTATGGTTTATGATCGCTGGGAAATGATGCTTAACGCCAAATGTGCACAATAAAACAGTAACTGCAAAAGTAGTAAAAAAGTTAATCGCAGCATCATCATCTCAACAATACCGAAAAATTAATGCAGGAAACAAAAAGAACGCAAGCCGCTAAAAGAGCACAAACCAGTGACTATTAACAAACACAATCCAGACGGCTGCTTTCGTTGAACCCCGCGGACTTGTCGATCAAACGGAGAATGAGAGAAGCCGGTTAAAGTGAAAGAGACACTAAAAGTCTGAGGGCCCAAACGCTACAAACCAACAACTTTCTCTTACACTGGGTTCTTAAAAAATATCTCAAATATATATTACCGTACTTTCTTCGTCCGCAGGATTTTCCTACACAATTGTCCACTTGAACTTAACCAGAGGAAACTTTTTTCAGCCTATTTCTGACAGTTTGAAATGGACTCAACCCCTAATAACATTGAATCTGATTGGCTCGAGACGATAAAAAAACAACAGCACCGATTGGCGAGGACGCTGTGTTCTCATTGGCAACCGGCCGTTGTCATAACGACACAATAGGGAACGCGACGCCGTCGTACTGACAGTTCGGGACGGCTTGGGTTTCGCGTCGTGAGGATTTGTTACCCAGTTGTGGTTGGGGTTTTAAGAGTGGTGACAATAGCAGGTAATTGGCAGTTTTTATGAAACGGGGGAGTGGTCGATTTAGTTTTTTGCGTATTTAAATGAACTGTGTTCGTCTGCCGCTTATATACAAGTCTGCTTCCAGCTCACTTCCGTTCACAATTTTAAATGACGATATGAATGGGCTCCTCGGTCACATAAAACATAAAATAAATTGACGTCTCTATGCTCTTACAACAATATAATTTTTGACTGATTGTGTTCACTGTTGTGAAAGACAGTTTCCTCCTATGGGCCTTAAGCTGTTTAATGAGGATGGATGCTCAGAAAGTCGTTTTTCTTTAGGATCAGTTTATTGTTATTTATTTAATTTTGGATGCCATAAATATCCAGAATAACTTGATGCTTATTTTCTTGGCTAATTATTTTTTAAAGGTACTTGATTGCTGAGCTAAAACGGGTACCCATCCAAAGAGAAAGTCGTGCGTACGGCGGGGCGAGAGACCGCAAAGACGGCTGTTCCCGTGCTAATTTAAATCCAACGATAAACTAGAGAGGCGAAAAGCAGCAGGGGCTTAGGCCAGAGAGAGGACATGACAGGTCAGCCCGACGTGCTATAGCTGGGGATGAACAAGACCGGACAACAGTGCACCTCGGCGGCGACGGGAAGATGTGCGTGTGTCGTGGCAATAAAAACATTCGGATATCCTGAGAGACCATTGGCTTTACAGTATTACACACACGTGTATGTTTCTGTTCACAAAGTATTCCACTGTCTTATGCTTGTAACTGCTTTTAATCAACTTACATAACACATTCACACTCTAAATAAGCAATGTGCCATTTCGATGCCTCCCAATCAATGACACAAAATAAATACTTGTTTGATGAAACGTGATGGCATCTGCCAAGTATCCAGTTGTTTATGGTTTTCCCACCTTTTTCTCTCCAGTCAACATATCTACAATTCAGAATTCCTATTTGTGCAGCAGCCAAGTTTCATTACAATTAATCCTTGTTATTAAATGGAAACTGATTTTTTAATTATAAAAATGTGTATTTGTATCTTTCCCATAATTCCCAGCACCACATGCAAATTAGTTCACATTTCTGTCCAGGTACAGTATATATTTCGACAGTGTGGAGCCTGCATGCTGGAGCTCCAAAAGCAGCTCAAGTAGGGGTAGTTGGCCCCAATGGGCACTGGTTGTGGGAGAGCTATCTGACTCACATAATGACAATCAAATTAGATTAGATTCAACTGTATTGTCTTTGTACCAGTACAATGAAATGCAGTTTAATATCTAACCAGAAAGTGCAAATAGTATAGTAAAGTGCAATAGTCAGTGGGTGCAAATAGTGCATTAAAGTGCAATAGACAATAAGGTGCAATATGGCAGCATACAAATGAGAATATATATATCTACTCTCTCTCTCTCTCTCTCCCTCTCCCTCTTTCTCTCTCTCTATATATATAAAGTCCTAAGTCTAAAAGTGCAACGATTTTATGTGACATTTTATTATTATTTTAAAACCTACATATATATGTTTGGTATCATTCTTTTCAGAATTTATCGAACTTTAATGTGATGTTGTTAGATTTTCAGATTCTTATTCTGTTTTTAAATTCTAAAATAAAAAATATCAAGAACTCACATCCCGCAAGACAAGAATTTGTGCGAAGAGATTTAGCCATGCCTGGGACCGGAAATAAAAAAAAAATAATAAAAAATGATAAAAAAAAAACTCTATTTCTTTCCCATTGTATTACCGTTTAAGAGGGGGTTTCAGAGGAGCGACCGCGTCTCCTTGGGGTGTGTTCAGCCCCCCCCTCTTCACAACACAAGCGGCAGAAACATGAAGTGCAGGCCGGGGGGTTGGCGAGTAAAGCGAGCAGGGGGAAACCCCCTAGTAGTATATAACATCAGTTACCCACTGACTTAAAATAGGAGAGTTAGGATTCTTCCAGTTGAGCAAGATAAGTCTACGTGCCAATCTCTATATATAAAATCTTCATTTGGATCTTGATCTTTGTTTGTCCGCGAATGAATTAGAAGAAGAAGCACTAGATGGCAGTAGAGAGACAGCTAAAACATAGGCATTGCATTAAGAATCTCCTCCAGGCTTATACTACTGAAGACTGTAGTACGCCAGTCACACCTCAAAACACAGACATTCAAACTAAACAAACTGTTGTGCTTTAAATTAACTAAAGAGATCTTCATTTAGATCTTGATCTTTGTTTGTCCGCGAATTCCACGCATGCGTAGACCACCTTCCAGTTTAGTACGTTGTTGTTACTCACAGATGTCAACAATGTGCCGGAATAACAAAAGGGGTGGTGGACAGTGTTATGCTGGTTAGCTCCTGAGGCCTGGTTAGAGAATGAGATTGCCAAAGATAAAAGGTACGTGCCTACGTAACATATGAATGAAAGAAAGACAGAGGGTAAAATGAATGACAACGAAACAGCACTTTCCGGAAATTATTATTGTTACGTTGTAGCCGGCGAGTGCTGTGCGTCTCACAGTTGTACCGTGGCTTGCTCACATGTCAGTGAAGTGATCCCTGTTTATGCTTTAAACAGCCTGGATACCTATGTGTCCCCCTTTTATAACCATTGCTCTGTATATATTGCCTTACTCTTTGGATTGCCACAAAGCAACCTGCAAGATTGGAGAAAGGTTGAGAAGAGATTGTGAGAGGAAACGACAGTGTCGTGAAAACGAGAGGGACTGTGAACGGACAGAAGTAGAAATGCTCCTACACCACCACATAATTACTATTCGGACAGTGATTCCGAGTAGGCCGTTCCTATCGAATCAATATCCAAGGGTTTTCTTTTGTAATTTTGTTTCCCTTATAAAAAATCATAATGCTGTGCGACGAAGAGCCCAGTTCACGACTGGCAGATGCGTTTAAACAGGGAGCCCTTCACAGACAACTTTAACACGCGCAACGTAGTTGGGCGCACATGGCTAGTAGTGAAATAAAGGCAATCACAGTTTGTTTGTCCTTTTCCACATTAAGCCCATCTCGAAGTACACCAAACACAGCTGTTAGTGGGTTAGGAGGGATTGTGACGCTAAAGATGTCTGAAAGGTATTTAAAGATTTTGGTCCAAAATGTTGTTAATTTGGTGCAGGCCCAAAACATGTTGTCCAATGAGGCTGAAGCTCAATTGTAACGTTCGCAGGTTGGAGGAGACATTTTAATGAAGCTTGGGGAATACAGTTGCAATGACTGAAGTAGCCCGCAGTAATGAAGGCTTTTGTTTTATGGTTGGGTCCCGTACCCCATGACTTCGATTACAAAATGCTAGAACAGACTCTGTATTTTTCTTTTAAAATTTATAAAAGGCACTTTATGGCTGTAGTACTAGGTGTTGTACCGTGTTAGCCATTATGAATGTAGTGCCCCACATGCTGTTAGCTGTTACTGTTATTTGTTGAACTGTGCTCCCTCTGCCAAAGAATCAATTTACAAAGGTTCCACATCAAGCATGGCAATGCAGATGTTCCTGTAGCAGCCCACTTCAACAGCCATGGACACTGAGAGAGGGACTTTAAAGTCACAGTGCTTATGGGCAACTTCAGAACACAGCAAGAGAGAAAAGAATGGGAAGTTAAACTCATGCTAAAATTTAACACATTACAGCATGGTTTGAATAGAGACAAGAGTTGTATGGCCAGAAATGAGGATTGTTTGTATCTCTCAGACTGACACAGACATGCTGTCTACAGACCCACATTGCATTGAAAAGCACATCTGAAACTTCAAAAGACTTTATTGGACAGTTATCTTATCCGAAGATCTTGACTATATGTTGTTCTCCTCTGTTGATAAATGAATCTTAGCCTGAAGAGGTCTATTAATTTTTTACATTTAAGATGTCATACTTCAAGGTTCTCCAATGTTGTATCTGTCCTAGTGTGTGTATATAAACACAGGGAACTCCAGTTTCTGTATTACATCTTGCCTGAAGAAGGGGCCTGAGTTGCCTTGAATATTGTAATCTTTTTAGTTAGCCAATAAAAGGTGTCATTTTGCCTGACTTCTCACTAAAAGACTTTAGAACACGGGTGTCGAACTTCGGTCCTGGAGGGCCGCAGTTGCTGCAGGTTTTCATTCTAACCATCTTCTTCAGTTTTTGCTGCTAATTCACTTCTTTTGCCTTAGTTTTAATTTACTTGACTCAGATCCCTTAGTTGTTTCTTTTTCTTTAACTAGCAGCCAAACAATAATGAGACACAAAACGAGCCACCGCATGACCAGCTCATTTGTGCCCATAACACAACATCTGAAAATAAAGAAAGGTGAAGGTCTCAGCAAGGTTAATCTCTCAGGTCACCAAAACATTTTTGATGGTATTCTTATAAAAATCAGAAAATCAGCAGTTTTGGAAATGTCTGCTGTACCAGAATGAGAGCTGCAACAAGCCTTGGAATTAAATAATGGGTTTAGTTAACAGCAAGAATTGGCTTCTCATTAAGAGACTGGTTGGAGTGAAATTGATTGGAGTTTGAAATCCCAGTTTAGCTGGTCATCTGTTGACTCGTTTCACATCTCATTTCAGTTTGGCTGCTATTTAATGAAGACAAGAATCAATTCAGAGCGCTGAATCCTTAAACGCAAGGCTATTAAAATGAAGGGAAAAAGAATTTAATTAGCAGTGAAAACTGGTCACTGATTAGGAAAAGGGTTAGAATGAAAACCTGTAGCCACTGTGGCCCTCCAGGCCCGGAGTGCGACACCGCTGCTTTAGAACACAATTTTGTGTGGCAAAAGCATATATACCAAGTTTTGAAGAAATAACTGCATTTTGAAAAATAATGCTTATCTTTGTAATATGAGGCGGCACAGTGGCGCAATGGGTAGCGCTGCTGCCTTGCAGTTAGGAGACCCGGGTTCGCTTCCTGGGTCCTCCCTGCGTGGAGTTTGCATGTTCTCCCCCCGTGTCTGCTTGGGTTTCCTCCCACAGTCCAAATACATGCAGGTTAGGTGCATTGACCGATTGTCCCTAGTGTGTGCTTGGTGTGTGTGGATGTGTGTGTGCCCTGCGGTGGGCTGGTGCCCTACCCAGGGTTCGTTTTCTGCCTTGTTGACTGGGTTTGGCTCCAGCAGACCCCCGTGACCCTGTAGTTAGGATATGGCAGGTTTTATGATTGATGGATGGATGGATCTTTATAATATGCTACCGTGGCTGTTCATATGTCTGTAGCTCGCAAACCGTTTGACCTATTGACTTGAAATTTGGTACACATATACTACGTGACCTCTACTATCCAAGATTATTCCTCTTTTTATTTTTATTTTATTTATTGTAGAATCTACTCTCGGCAGTGGCCAGCAGGGCAGCCATGAGGCGCATGCGTACGGGCACCGTTCTCATCCCTACCGCCTTCGCCGTCACATCCCCTACCTCTTGATATCTTAAATCATTCTTGAGGCAGATTGAAGACTTAAGTGCCAGCTTAAGTACAAAATTAAGGAAAACGTGGTAAGTAATTGCAACACAAACACTGACTTAATCAGTTTTAACGCGAAAAGATGCAGATGGAAGAAGAGAAGAAGCGGGCCGCTAGGGTGGAGAAAAGAAGAGCTGCTCATGAAGCAGCAAGCGCATCAACCTCTGAGCAACGAATGCTAAACATACGGAAAAAGAGGATGAAAAATAGGAATGCTCAACTCAAGTGTATTCACTATACGTTATCGTGCAGTACGTCAGTACTGGTTCATTAATAGATTATTTAATCCAAATGATGCCTTTTAGGTTAATTTAATATTAAGTATGAAGATTATAATGTGTGATAGTAGAAATACCATACCATTTTCCATGCTCACTTAATCCCAAACAGGGACACGGTTGGCTGGAGTTTATTCCTGTAGGCATAAGGTAGAATCGCCTGGACAAGGTGCCAGTCAATCACAGGAGATGAAAGTAGAAACAAAAATGATAAATAAGCAGCTATATTACTTTTGCAAAAAATACATGTATATTTTAACTATGTGTTAAGGGATATCAGATATGACAGAAAACTGTTCATTTTAAAAGACGTATTGCACCATCCTAAGAAGGAAAGTCCACGGAGGGACAGAAGTTATAAAGTAGTTTGGATCTGAACAGCTTGGAGTGGAATTAAAGTTAAAAAGACATGAGATCATCTTGAAGACAGAGAGGAAAGTATGCATTTGTGTCACTGTTGCCAAACTGCTATAAAGATATTATTTTTATTATTACTTATATTTTGTATTTATTCCTTTATTTTTGTTCTTTAATAAATAACCTAAACTTTTTGAAATGAATTTGGTCTAGATTCTTACATTTTTCTGGTCTCGGATGTTCATGTAGGGGAGGTTCTTGACTTAGGGGTTTCAGTGAAGTGCTACCCTCGTAAAAATATGGGTCCTGGGTTTCCTTGTAGAACCACTGCTTGGCAAAGAACCATTTTATTTTGGGAAGGCTCTTTGCATATGCATTTGGGTCATTGGGCTTTAAAAAGTTTCTTAGTATGTGGACAAAACAGACATCTTTAATGTATGGTAGGCTACCTAGGAGGATACTTATCTGAGGTTACTGTATGCAGAAAGAGTCCTTTTAAAAGCAGGAACACACTGGAATTTCAGAAACAAGTTATGATTATTTTTGGAATAAATAAAAGTTTTTTTTCCAGAACATTCATGCACATGGTTCTTTGAGGAACAAAAATGCTCTGCATAACCATGTAATGTTAGGAATGTTAAATGCAGCTCTGTGAGACAACAGGTAACCAAACCTGTTAAAGTGTCAACGCCAGGGCTAGAGCTCTGGAACTGCAGGGTGCACCTTAAGAGCCCCAATGTCACTGTCACCTTCTAGTCTCTCACCCCTTAGCCTGCAAAAGAGAGAGCTGGTTAAGCTGTGTGTCCCTACAGGCCCAGATCTGGACAGCTTGGAATCCATCCCTGCAGTGTCAGACTCCAGACAGGGACCCACTCTGTGCAAAATACCATTTTATTAAAGGGCACCACCAGCATGGCACACACCCACATGCATTCATACCAGGTCAACTGACAGCTGCCATAGAAAAGTTTACTTTTAAGATGTTTAGTGTAGAAAAACAAGGACAAAAGATAAAGATTTGGGGAGGATCTGCCCCGTATATTGTAAATTCGCAGTAAAGAAAGAGTGATCGTTAGTGAGGAGTAGCCTCATAAGACTGAGTCCAATACAAGACTGCCGCAGGGAAGGGTTGGTGGCTTTTTATAGCAGAAGGGAAGGAAGAAGCGGATCATCAGAGGAGGAGGACGGAAATTACGTCACCCGAGGGTGTGGTCTGTAGCCGGAAGAAAGCGGGTTAGATGTTATTTGTTTCTGTGAGGAAGGTGTTATAATAAGTTTGTTATAATATTAAGAATTGTGTCACTGTATCTGTTTTAGATCTTTTTATATGTATTTTTTATTCTTTTTCTGTGTAACATGCCATGAAGAGCTGAGCCAGATTTAGCATAGAGTGTCAGCATTTAGAATTGCTGGGCCAAGCAAAGCATAAAGACAGACAGGGACAGCTGGAAGACTGTGTTGTAAACCCTAAAAAGGACTAAGTGTCATTTGAACCAACTGTTTGATGTTCAGCACGAAATTGCCTGCCTTGTTTGGAAATGTAATGGGAGCTTGGTCATGTAGAAAACAATATAAAAGAAGCTGGAGCTTTGCCAACTTTGAGAAACTGTGTGGGTGAAAGAAATTGGCCCAAAATCCACCTCCGTTGTGACAAAAAAGAGCAGTTTCTACACGATCGAGTCCCCAAAGAAGTCCTCGGTGAAATGAAACTGGCCTGTTTCTCCTGTCTGTACAGCAACGTAAGCCGCATTAAACAAGCTAAGTATATTCTGTCTTTTCTGTGACTTTGTCGCCGCCTATCGCTGAAAAGAGGGATATTGCCGTTATTATTTATAATTATTTAAATATAGGTTTATTAAAATGCCGCAATATAAAAGAACATATGTCCAAGGAGCTAACACTCCCATCGGAAACAGAAGGAGAGAAGGCATTATTGCACATGATTAGCCCCAGATATTGGTGTTTGAGCAATAACCAGACCTTGCTGCTGCCTCCCATGCACACATGGGTGACACTACTTAATTTACTTGAAGTTTTCACTATTGGGGCAGCTGCAGAAGACTTTGTTCAAAATCCAGCCCAGTCACTGTCAGGGTGAATCTGGAAGGTTCTCTTCATGCCAATGGCACTTTTTCTCCTGGTGTTCTGTCATTCTTCCGACATCACAAATACATGCAGGTCAGGTTGATTGGTGAATCTGAACTTGGCCAGGATAAATGATTGCACCCTGTAATGAACTGGCACCCTCAGTAGTTTATGCATGAAGCTGCCAGGATAGACTACAGTTCGGACTGACCTGGAACTGACAGGGGTTCAAGCTCATATTATGAATTTCCCTTTTGTTTATTTTTGATTCTTTGATTTATGTTGACCGTGTTAATGTTAGTTTTGCTGATTATATGCATTATTCTTTGTTTTTGATTCTGTTTATGTATGTAAGTAAGTTGCTTGTTATGTTCCATGTATTTTGTGGGTGGTCCTCAAGAGGCAGGGCCACCTACCGATCCCCAAAGGAGCTGCCCTCCGCCCTGTAAATCCAGAGTGTCTCCCATCATTCCTGGCAGTTTATTTCAGATGTGCCTGGGAATTTTGCTGGACTTATTGTGATTACAGATTTTTGAAAATCTTGTTGTGGTTTTGACTCTGCCTTTGGATTGTGTTTTTGGAACATTGTTTGCCTGGCATTGCCTAGCTGTAAGTCATTTACACCTTTTGTGCTCTTTGGTGATTCTTAGTGAGACTGAGCATTTACAGTGGGATGCAAAAGTTTGGGCAACCTTGTTAATAGTCATTATTTTCCTGTTTAAATCGTTGGTTGTTACGATAAAAAATGTCAGTTAAATATATCATA
>JANRMT010062835.1:31454677-31475821 GCA_026402145.1 Polypterus bichir lapradei | reverse complement strand
ATAGATTTTTATATATATATATGAATCTGTTTTGTGTGCGTTTCGTTTTTAAAATTTTATTGTTGTTGCCTTGAAGGAGACATCCAAGTAGGAACTTCATTGTATTTCCATTTACTGTGTATGCATGAAAATAAACTTGACAATAATTCATATTCACTCAGGATTCCCTTGCATCCCAGCTGAATAATTCAATGGCCTGGTGTCTCTCAGATTGTAGTGCCTATATGCATCAAGTATTAGGAAAAAATACATGGAAATAGAACAGAAATGAAGAAAGCGGCTCAATGTGACTTTGAGAGTAACATTTAGGAGAAATCTTAAGTGATTTATGACAGCCACATTGTAAATGAGAGTGTGCAATAAGTTAAGCGCATTTCAGCTACTCCTCTGTCCTTTCACAAGAGTTGTGAGGAATTTAACACACTTAATAATAGTAATTGTTATTTGATCATTAATTAACTGTGTGCTTAATCTGTTTATCTTTGTTTCTTACTTCTAGATTCTGATTTTTTTTCTTTAACTTGAATTTAAAATGATAGCTTGTAGAAATAGTATTGTACATTTTATTAACCTTCACAAACTTTAGCAACATATAGTAAGTTTATAAGAGGGCAAAGTTTTAGTTTTTTAGTTTCATCATCATTCACTATAATTGAACATTCTATTAAGAGGCATAATACAGAACAAAGACAATCTGATGTATACATTCAGAATAAGGTAGCAAATAAGGAAGATCAATTTGAAACCATAAGATGAAAAAGGTAATAAAAAGTTTACCATTTGATTTAATGGATTTCACACTAAATATAATGAACTGTGCCATGAAGCTGCAACTAATGTGGAGGAGAGAAATTTAAGCATGGGTATTTTCATTTCTGAATTATAATAGCTTGCAAATAAATTTTTTACAGAGATTGCCACTTTAAATTAACATATTTAAGGTAGGAACATAACATTGCCTTGGTTTTCCATTGTTTTATTAATTTATAATCTGAAATGCAAATATTGGACTTAATAAGTAATTATCATATTCATATTTGTCTTTTTATTTTTATTTTGCAGCTGGAAATCCTGACAAATTTAGCAAATGAAGCTAATATTTCTACCATCCTCAGGGAATTTCAGGTGAGAGGAATTTGTTGTTTTCAATTGTGAATGTAAAAAGGTCAAGTTGTTTTGATTATAATAGCAAGTGTAAGCTAAAGGAATGTTTTATGCTATAAAATTAGTCCATTTTTATCAGGTTTATGTAATTTTTTTAAGGTTGAAGGATATGTTTTTCTAATGGATTTTTGTAGTCGGCTTTTTATTTATTTATCTGTTTATTTTTGGGCACTTGCAAATTCCAGTCTTTCAAGGAAGTCTTTGTGTTTTTTATTCTGCAGATTTAGAAAGAACATTTGTATAAAATATAGAGACAGGTGTATTTTTGATATAATCTTTAGTACACTTGTCTGTTCTTATTTCTCAGTCCCATTAGGTCTCAGTTCTTATAATGCGAATTTAAATAAAATGTAAAGAATTTTTTTGTCCTCCTATATACAAGAATATTATTGTTGACTCATTAGCTGTCACTTCATGCATCTCTGGCAGGGCATTTTAAATCACTGTCTAATGTAGTAAAACAAAAATTAACCGAGAGTGGCTGCAGCAATAGTTTGAAAAGTCATCTTAAAGAGGAAACTAAGATTTTGGTTTTAATGAATCAAGACTTAATGCAGTTATACTGTATATGATTTGATTCTGTATACTGTATATGAGTTGTAATTAAAATCAGTTTTGATCCACTTTCATTTATTCTAATTTTTTCTCACTTGAAAAGGAGAATGGAAAAAAAGGGGTATGCTATTTTTTTAAAAACATATGAACAGTTTGCCTCATATTCACACTTTTACATGAATTCTGAAATTCATGAATATTTAGCAAGAGTATTATTTTTTCACTACAAACGCCTAAAGTTTATGCTAATGTTTAAACTAGATTAGGTTATCTCCATTCAGTTTTGAGTTTTAAGGCTTCAGAGATTAAATTCCAAGTAGCATTCTAAAAGTGTTTTATAAATCTTATCTTCCAGTTATTTTTATGTCTGTTGTAGAGAGAGTGTTGTTTGGTGATGTGTTGTTAGTGCTTCCTGGATGTGTTTTAAATTATAGCTATTTTGAAAATTATCTCTGATATAAAACAAAAACATTTTAAATTAAAATAATTTAAATATTCAACACAAAAAAATGAGTCAGAAAAATTTTTATAACTGAGAATAGTTTTAGAAAATGTGGAAAGATCTAAGGGAATACCGTAGCACAAATCTGTCCTGGAAATAATGGCAAAAATGAAAAAAAGCTTGGCTTAGCATTGCCACTGGAGCTCAGCTTTGTGCTGCTGCAGAGAACATTATTCGAGGTAATTTCTACTGTCATTGTTCTTGCTTACTTTGAGTTGTTTCTTGCATTTTGTACCTGCAGTTTTTTCTCGTAACATTCTGTGTTGTATTATTTATTTGGGATTAATAAAGCCTCTATATCTATAGAAAATTACTTATTGTATTTAAATATTTAAAAAAACTGAAGTCTTGTTTGTTGTGTGTATGTAAATGTAATTTTTTTTCCATTTTACTTAGAAACAAATACCTGATTAAGTGCTATAAACTTTGCAACTCACTGTATATCTGCATGTAATTTACGGTTGTTAAATTACTTGAATGATGTGTTTAAATTGTATCATTGGCTTTTCTTGAATAAGTGGTTAGTAATAAGTGATTGTGGGTTAATAATTGTGCATCATTTAAGGATTCCAGTTTTCTCTCACATTCCCAAGACATAATGTTTACTCAGTTGAAATGAGTGTGTTTGTGACTTCAATCCAGTTCTTGTTCCTGCCTTCAGTCTTTGGCTGCTAGAGTAGTCTTTGGCTCTGTTCAGTTTTGTGTGGGCTTGAGGAAGTAAAGAAAACAGATGCATGAATGATTGGGGCAATGTAAAAATCATTTACAGTGTAATTTGAAGTCTTGTTTTCTTGCTGTTTATGATGAGAAATAGGAACTAGTTCAAGTTCTCTGTGGTTGGTTGATACCATGAAGGTTAATAGATTTTATTTCTTTGTGATGTAGTGTTCTACTCTTTAATAATGTTGAATATTCAGAAATATTTTCTTACATTTCAAGAACTTGATACGCCTTATGGTATGCAAATAATTGAAAACTTAAAAAAAAAAAAAAAAAATCTTTTTTACAGACATACGTAAAGAGTCAAGATAAAGTTTTTGCCGCTGCCACAATTCAGGCTATTGGAAGATGTGCAACAAATATTACAGAAGTTACTGATACCTGCCTAAATGGACTTGTTCTGTTACTGTCAAATGGAAATGGTAGGACTTTCTTTGTACATGTTTCTTATGTTATTATTAAGATGGGACAGGAACTGGTTCCTTAAGAATATTTAAGAAATATGAGAAATGAATGTAATATCAAACATGTGCCAAGTCTGTCCCTTTGTGTTACAGTATGTAAGCTGTAGAGGTACCGGAAGTACTTAAAGATAAATGGTATACATTTCTGATAAAATGGGTTGTATTTGGCTAGTAGTTAAGACATCTTTAGTACACCAAATGAGAGCAACAGGGGGTGCTGAAAAAAGATCTACTGTATGAGAATGCTCTGCTCTATGTACCTGGTCACAAGTACAATATAGTATCTTCTTACAAAATATTAAATAATAGAAGTAAAAGAAAGAGGAAATGCTGTATTTATTACGCAATAGAAGTACAATACAGAGGCAAGGCTGTATCTACTATATAATAAGATCTGTATGTGTCCAGTCCTTCAGACCGATCTAATTGGTCAGCTTGGCTTTTGTGACGCAATCAAAGAGGTAGTGCTAGTGTGAAGTACAAGAGGAGCAGAAAAGGTATAGGTGGCATGGGGAGAGAGTTGACTTCAAGAATGGGATGTATAAAATGGTACACGAGACAAGAAAAGTGCCTGAAAAATAATGGAAGCGTCCGAGAAGCAGTCTATGGGAATGCCTTCAAGAAGGTGGAGCTTCTATCAAGAGAATTTGCAATACACGTGGATACTGAAGAATGGTGCTGAAGATACATGTAGGACAAGAGATAGCAAATATTTTTAAATTATTCTATTACTTGAACTCGACTGGTAGCGTGAATAGTATCATATAACACATAAAGTAATACACTTCTCCATTTATGATAATAAGTGAGTGTGGTTAATAAGTAGGTTAACAAATGAATAGATGTGTGGTGCCTGGAATACAGCATTTTTGACAATGATGTGAAAATGGCACACTGGTTTGATTTCATGGTTAGTTCTTCTCCCTAGCAGCTTTAAGAGAATCAATCTCAGAATCCTTATATTTGTGTGGGTATGGTGCTTTCTGCGTACATCTTAATAATGTACAGATCCAGGTTTACTGTTGCCAGCTAACATAATATGTATATCTTTTAGATTTGATAGAAAACTGGAGTACCATGGAGGGGAGTTGTGGGGCAGGTGGGAAAGACCCTCATTCCCTGCAGTGGATTTGCGAGTTGAGATTGATACTACCAAGATAGACTCAGTCCCACATTAAACAAAGCAAGTCAGAAAAAAGATGTCACTGTGGCTATTATTGCTGCTTCACAGATCCCATAGTCCTGACTTTGAGTCTACTTTCCTGGAGTTTGCACCTGGTACTTGTGTCTACATGAGTGTTTCTCAAAATATTCAAATTTTCCCTTTCATATTCTACAGATATAAGGTTAATAGGTTAACTGGCTCTATTAAATTGACATATTGTGTATTTGTATATATATTTGTGTGTGTCTGTGTATATGAGTGAGTGAGCGTTCGTTCGTTCGTTCATTTGGATAGACTGGTGCCCTGATCAACAGTTGGTTTGTGCCTAATACTGCACAATAGTTTTCTGCTCCCTGAATTGGATTAAACACTTACACAGTGTCTTATATAAACTTTACAGCTGAATATATGAGGGGTTTCCTGGACTGTTTAGTTTAGAAAGCATAGGAAGAGTAAATTGCTTCACAACGATATAAGATGAAATTTAGAAGTATTCTTAACAATTAATAAGTAAAATTAAGAAATTGCCCATTCACAAGCAGTATTTCCAAGAAACGCAGTTAGTATTGATTTTTACTTTATCATGTGGTAAGTAAAATACCGTATGTCTCACTTAATGTTTATTCATCTTTGAAGTCAGTGCTGACTGTTTGCAGGTATATTATTGTTAAGTATAATTAATTTTTTATTGCTGCTGGGATTTGCAATGATCTGAATTGAATCTGAATTGAATTTGGAATGTGAGACCTATGGGATTGAGAAATAACAAGAAGAGACAAGTGTAGTAAAGATTATGTCAAAAATATACCCCTCTCTAATTCGTATAAAATAACTTTCAGTATAAACCTAAATTTAACAATAAACTAAAGCTGTTAGCATGTTCTTATCTAGCAATTAAAAACTCCTACAAGTATATTCCTGTTGGTTACAGGCTTTCCAAATTTAAATTGCTGAAATGAAATTATCCTTTAGAGGGTGCACTTTGCAGAATAATGCAATATTTAATCTGATTATTTTTCAATTTATGAACAAGTGATGTTTGTATTCCTTAGTGAAGTGATTGGAGAAGCCTGTCAAAATGTTAATGAAGTAACATTAATCTGTGTCCCAGTTTTATTTAATGATGATGGTCAAAATCTAATTTTTATATTTAGGGTAATTAGACAAACTGCAGGTTTCTTCCGTTGTTTTGTATTAGAAATATATATGCAAAATGGTCAAGAAGCTAACAGAATGAGCAGATCAGAACATATTTATCAATTCACAATGATAACACAATGTGCTGCTTCTCCATCCAGTCAATATGATGTTATTACAATGTCTGATGTCAAGCCCTAGGTTTCCTACCTGTGACATGTACCTGACATACTTCCTTGGACAATGCCCAGAGGTATTGTCATTAGTTTTCCAAGCCGCCTCAATTGCCTATTTACATTGCAGCCCAATGGTTGCTCTACCATAAGATCCTCCCTGATTGTCTGTCATAGAGAATTAGCACAGCAATCATGATGAGAAAACTACTTTCAGGTGCACATACATATAACTTGGGTCCAGATTGAGGCATATAGTAAACAATGAATAAAAATAAAAGTTTTATTATAGTAATTAGATCCCCTTTCACCACCCCAATCACAGTATAGCTGCTTCAAGAATCTTCTCCCACATATGATGAGTTTCTTGTCAGGGAAAGTATGGGGAGCAGATTGGAGTTTACTGGTCTCCATCCAGGTCAGCAACATCAGTGGAAGTATACAGTTATGAGACATCCTTTGAGTTCTCTTGAGGCCATTGCCTGTATGGTCCTATTTGGTAAGTCCTGTTGGCCTTAGTCAGATAATCACTATCTTGACAATATTTAGCAAGTTTCATTGGGAGCTTTATATTCTCCCTATTAAAATAATTAAAAGCCCAGAAAAAAAATATGTACCCTATGAAGAATCCAGTGCCCACCTTAATCTGATTTGAATTTAGGCCAAAAATGCAGTCATGGCTGTTGCTCCACAAATACAGAAACCGATGCCATATAAACATGTCAGATGAGCCGGAAACCATTTTCTTCCATCAACACCATCAAGATGTTTTGAGTACACAGTTAAACATTTGTCTTCATGTTGTAATACAGTGGGATGCAAAAGTTTGGGCAACCTTGTTAATAGTCATTAATTTCCTGTATAAATCGTTGGTTGTTACGATAAATAATGTCAGTTAAATATATCATGTAGGAGACACACACAGTGATATTTGAGAAGTGAAATGAAGTTTATTGGATTTACAGAAAGTGTGCAATAATTGTTCAAACAAAATCAGGCAGGTGCATAAATTTGGGCACCGTTGTCATTTTATTGATTCCAAAACTTTTAGAACTAATTATTGGAACTCAAATTGGCTTGGTAAGCTCAGTGACCCCTGACCTACATACACAGGTGAATCCTATAATGAGAAAGAGTATTTAAGGGGGTCAATTGTAAGTTTCCCTCCTCCTTTAATTTTCTCTGAAGAGTAGCAACATGGGGGTCACAAAACAACTCTCAAATGACCTGAAGACAAAGATTGTTCACCATCATGGTTTAGGGGATGGATACAGAAAGCTGTCCCAGAGATTTAAGCTGTCTGTTTCCACAGTTAGGAACATATTGAGGAAATGGAAGACCACAGGCACAGTTCAAGTTAAGGCTCGAAGTGGCAGACCAAGAAAGATTTCGGATAGACAGAAGCGACGAATGGTGAGAACAGTCAGAGTCAACCCACAGACCAGCACCAAACACCTAAATCATCATCTTGCAGCAGATGGAGTCACTGTGCATCGTTCAACCATTCGGCGCACTTTACACAAGGAGATGCTGTATGTGAGAGTGATGCAGAGGAAGCACAAACAGAGCCGCTTGAGGTATGCTCAAGCACATTTGGACAAGCCAGCTTCATTTTGGAATAAGGTGCTGTGGACTGATGAAACTAAAATTGAGTTATTTGGGCATAACAAGGGGCGTTATGCATGGAGGAAAAAGAACACAGCATTCCAAGAAAAACACCTGCTACCTACAGTAAAATATGGTGGTGGTTCCATCATGTTGTGGGGCTGTGTGGCCAGTGCAGGGACTGGGAATCTTGTCAAAGTTGAGGGACGCATGGATTCCACTCAGTATCAGCAGATTCTGGAGACCAATGTCCAGGAATCAGTGACAAAGCTGAAGCTGCGCCGGGGCTGGATCTTTCAACAAGACAACGACCTGAAACACTGCTCAAAATCCACTAAGGCATTCATGCAGAGGAACAAGTACAACGTTCTGGAATGGCCATCTCAGTCCCCAGACCTGAATATAATTGAAAATCTGTGGTGTGGGTTACAGAGAGCTGTCCATGCTCGGAAGCCATCAAACCTGAATGAACTAGAGATGTTTTGTAAAGAGGAATGGTCCAAAATACCTTCAACCACAATCCAGACTCTCATTGGAACCTACAGGAAGCGTTTAGAGGCTGTAATTTCTGCAAAAGGCGGATCTACTAAATATTGATTTCATTTCTTTTTTGTGGTGCCCAAATTTATGCACCTGCCTGATATTGTTTGAACAATTATTGCACACTTTCTGTAAATCCAATAAACTTCATTTCACTTCTCAAATATCACTGTGTGTGTCTCCAATATGATATATTTAACTGACATTTTTTATCGTAACAACCAACAATTTATACAGGAAAATAATGACTATTAACAAAGTTGCCCAAACTTTTGCATCCCACTGTAGGTCATAATAAATCTTTTTATTTACAAAGACTCCATGTTTGCCCTTATTACTAGTCGAGGTTTGACAGTGATATTGCCCTCTAGTGAGCATTTTCTGGAAGTGCTTTTGGAACTTATTAGGACCCTAAAATCACATTAAGCACATTCAGATAATTGCTGTATGCCTTTGTACTAATGTGTACTAATAGCCATGCTTCTTCAATGCTTGTTTCCAAATTAATGCCATAAAATGAAAATGGGCATCCTGGCTGGAACGAATAATAATTCATTACCCGTGAGGGGGGCCAGGACGATGACAAAAGTAAATTGGTCAGTGGGATGGAGGAATAACTTTGTGCCTGGCCAGAATGATATAATAGGTGGACCAGCGGAAGTCAAGAGTCGGAGGTCATTCCATCCCACATGTGCCAGGTGGCAGTGGTCCTCAGGTGGTAACCCACTCGGTACACCTGCAGGAATACTTGGAGTTTGGAGTCCAGAAATGCAGCCCTGTGGGGTTCCCTGGATATTGTTAGAGGGCACAGTCGGGAAAGGACCTTCTTACTTTTTCTATGGCCCGGAAGTGCTTCCTGGAAGACATGCCATGGCATTGGAAGCATTCCTGGGTCTGATCTAAAAGGAGTATGCTGCCTTACTTCCGCTGAGTCAGAGTCGGGAGCAAGCATACAATACTAGTAAAAGGAAGAGGTAGTTTTGTATAAATTGTGGCTGGTATTTGGAGAGGTGTTTGCAATGAAAGTGCTTATGTGAATAAACACCTGATATGTTATTATACAAACATCTGGTGCTTTACTGTGTCTTGGGTTTGGGGCTTTCTGGCGCCTCCTTGTGGTCACAGTGCACTTTGACCATACATGTGAAAAAGTACAGTAGCTGCTCTGTGAACTCCGAGTCTCACCCCGTGAAATTTTGATTGAACCGGAACTTGCACATTCTCAGTGCCATTGTCTAGATTTCAGTCCAATTGAGAATTTGTGGCTGGACTTGCTAGGCTGACTAGGCTGTTTACTCGTAATCCCCATGAAAGCTGACAGAGCTTGAGCAGTTTTGTAAAGAAGAATGGTGAAAAATGGCAGCCAGAGGTGCAAAGCGAGAGACCTGTGCACACAGACCCAAGGCTGACTTGAAGTGGATGAATATTTGTGAGATCAGTTATTTTGTGTTTTATATTTATACTTAATTTAGGCCACTTTACATAAATCTGTTTTCGCTTGAACATCAATGAGTCCTTTTCTGTTGACCAGTGTCAAAAAAGCCAGATAAATTCCACTGTGATTCAATGTTGTATAATAGTAAAATATGAAAACATCCAAGGGGGTGAATCTTAAGGCAGTAAAACCAAAATCATTTTTTTCCCTACATGGCATGGTGATGCTGTGATTTGCGTGGCTGCCTTCCAGCTCCAATTACCTGTTGTTCCAGAAGTCACATCTTGGCCATTGTCTATGTGTAGTTTGCATGTTCTTTCCTGTGTTTGTGTAGGTTTTCTTTTGAATACTTTCGTTTTCTTCACCTTTAAAGTTTTGGTATTGTAAAACTGTATATCTGTGCCATGATAAACCGAACTGTAAATAACTAGCAAACAGCCAGCCTTTCTATGTTATACAGTATGTTTATCTGTCTAGTCTGCTTGTGTCCTGTCTTACATGTCAATATATGTGCAGTTATCTTCTTCTTCTTCTTTCGGCTGCTCCCTTTAGGGGTTGCCACAGCAGATCATCTTCTTCCATATCTTTCTGTCCTCTACATCTTGTTCTGTTACACCCATTACCTGCATGTCCTCTCTCACCACATCCATAAACCTTCTCTTAGGCCTTCCTCTTTTCCTCTTACCTGGCAGCTCTATCCTTAGCATCCTTCTCTCTATATACTCAGCATCTCTCCTCTACATATGTCCAAACCAATGCAATCTCGCCTCTCCGACTTTGTCTCCCAACCACCCCACCTGAGCTGACCCTCTAATGTCCTCATTTCTAATCCTGTTCATCCTTGTCACACCCAAAGCAAATCTTAGCATCTTTAATTCTGCCACCTCCAGCTCTGTCAACTGCTTTCTGGTCAGTGCCACCGTCTCCAACCCATATAACATAGCTGGTCTCACTACCGTCCTGTAGACCTTCCCTTTCACTCTTGCTGATACCCGTGTGTCACAAATTACTCCTGACACTCTTCTCCACCCATTCCACCCGGCCTGCACTCTCTTCTTCACCTCTCTTCCACAATCTCTGTTACTCTGTACTGTTGATCCCAAGTATTTAATCTCATCCACCTTCATCAACTCTACTCCCTGCATCCTCACCATTCCACTGACCTCCCTCTCATTTATACACATGTATTCTGTCTTGTTCCTTCTGACCTTCATTCCTCTCCTCTCTAGAGCATATCTCCACCTCTCCAGGGTCTCCTCAACCTGCTCCCTACTATCACTACAGATCACAATGTCATCAGCAAACCTCGTAGTCCACGGGGACTCCTGTCTAATCTCGTCTGTCAGCCTGTCCATCACCATTGCAAATAAGAAAGGGCTCAGAGCTGATCCCTGATGTAATCCCACCTCTAACTTGAATGCATCCATCACTTCTACCACAGACCTCACCACTGTTACACTTCCCTCATACATATCCTGTACAACACTTACATACTTCTTGGCCACTCCCGACTTCCACATACAATACCAGAACTCCTCTCGAGGCACCCTGTCATATGCTTTCTCCAGGTCCACAAAATCGCAATGCAACTCCTTCTGGCCTTCTCTATACTTCTCCATCAATACCCTCAGAGCAAACATTGCATCTGTGGTGCTCTTTCTTGGCATGAAACCATATATATGTGCAGTTTTCATATTTCTATAATCTTTGTGTTTATAAATAAACTATCAGTCCCCCACAGCTTCGCCCACATAGAAGTGAAATAGGACAGCGAGGAGGATCCTCCCTGGCTCCCTACTCCTGACATTATGCTTCCCCCTCCCTTCGGCCTGCAGCCTCTGTCCCGGATTAGCACTAATATATTGCTCCTGCAAGTGAAATATGATTCTTAGTGCGATGAGAGAGGTTGCAAAATCAACTGGAATGTTCAAGCAAAGTCTAGAAAAAAACCTGATCTAAATCCGTTATGTAGTTCTCTTGTGAAAAGTGGACAGACATACAGACAGACAGACATTGGATTTTATATATATAGAGATTGTAACGTGTGGGCTTCAGTTACCTTGACATAAGTCTAAAGGCCGGAGACCAACTCCAACAACAGAGAAAGGCAAGGTAAATACCTTACCGAATTATTTATTGAATTACTGACACTGCCAAAAGCAAGACTGATAATCATTTAATCAAGCTAAATCTCTCCTTGGTTTCTACATTGCTGTTCTGGAAGTCTCTCCATCCCCACACAGGCCCTCTGGAGCTTAGCCAGAGTGACCATTGGGTTCTTGGTCACTCTCTTACCAAAGTCCTTTCCTCCTGATTGCTCAGTTTTATTGGGCAGCCAGCTCTAGGAAGAGTCATGGTCATTTGAGACTTATTCTATTTAAGAATAATGGAGGTCATGGTGCTCTTTAGAACCTTCACTGCTACAGGACAGTTTCTGTAGCCTTCCTCAGATGTAAGCCTCAACACAATCCTGTCTCTAAGCTCTGCAGACAATTCCTTCGATCTCATGGCTTGGTTTTTGCTCTGATGCACATTATCAACTCTGGGGCCTTCTATAAACCAGTGTGAGACTTTCCTAATCAATTGAAGTGAGCGTAGGTGGACTCCAAACAAGGTGCAGAAACATCTCAGTGATGATCAATAAAATGGGATGCACTTGAGCCAAATTTCAAGTGGCAAAGCAAAGGGTCTGAATATTGTGTCAATGTGATATTTCAGGTTTTTTTATTTTTGATTAATTTGCAAATAATTCCTAAAATTCTGCTTTCACCTTGTCATTCTTCATTATAAATGTTGCTTGACAAGAGAACAAATGAATTTAAGTAATTTTTGAATAAGTCTGCAACATAACAAAATTTGTAAAAAGTGAAGGGGTCTGAATACCTTCTGAAGGCGCTGTACGTACCTAACAGTTTAACTGTTGTATTTTCTTCTTTGCGGCCACCTCCACCATCACCTATCGTCAATGAAGGAGGAGCAAAAGCTTTAGATTCATCAAAAATTTTGATTTCAGGTTTTCAGTGCATCTTGATAGTGTCCCCTGATGCCGAAAACATCGATGTCTTGATGATGGGAGTGTGTCTGTCTGTGTGTGTGTGTCATAGTTTCTTGAGGATGGTCCAGAGCTAAAATGGCTGGATGGAAAAATACTAAACTCGAAACATGGGCCTGTGATAAGATGACGATGTACTGATTAGTTTTTGAGCCAAATTGTGCAAGAGAAAGAGGCACTTTAGAGGAATCCTGAAACACCGTAATTCTACAATTACCGGTAATTATGAATTCTTCTGGTCAATTGCTATCATAATGACCTACTTTTGATCAGAAAGGTCAGCATCAGAGTGGTAAATAATTACTGAAATGTTATAGAATAGTGTGACAGATTAGGGCTGTATCGCTCCCTTGAACCCCTGTCCACGACTCCAGACACCAGATAAAAGTCCAAATGATGACTTTATTTAAATGCCACAGTGCACAAAGCACCCTCTCCTCCACTATACTCATAAACAAATCAATAATAAACACAATAAACAATCCTCCGACTCCCAGACGCGTTGCCCTCCTACCACCCAGCTCAGCTCGCTGTCTGGGAGCTCCCACAGTCCTTTTATCCTCCCTGACCCGGAAGTGTTCCCAATCCCCAGTCCACGTGATTCTTTATCACTTCCGGGTCAGGTACAAGTCCTTCTTCTCACCCCTGAAGCACGTCACTCCTGTTGTCGCTCTTCCTGTGACGCACTTCCGGGTCATAGGGCACAAATGATACTTCGGTCCTCCCTGCAGCTCCCTCTTGCGGCCCCTGTGGTATCCAGCAGGGTCTTGTATAAAAACTACATAGTCCATGATTCCCTGCTGGTCTTCGGGGCACCTCCATACTGCAGGGAGGGCTCCATCTGGCGGCCTGGGGGTATTGGCCGGGATGACAAGCCGGCCATATACCACAATAGTTTGAGTAATTTGGTTCCTAGCGCATAAAGCCTGCTGCTGCTGACGTTCATGTCCGAGTTTTATTTTTCAAAACACAAGCATAACCTTCTGCAGTCGCTTTTCAGTTTTTGCTTTTCAATCAACAGTCATAAACAAAGTAAACACAGAATATCTTATATCAATATATTTTGCATTTTGCTTCGTTTCTGGCTGCCACTGTTGTCTAGGTAGCTTTTCTTGTTGCTAAGGGGTGTGTCCCCTGGGGTCATGACCTGTGGTTTAATGCTGCGTTCACATGTTCTCGGACTATTTGGAGCTCTGAGTTATGACATTTCACCTTCGCACTTCAGTGCATTTACATGGCAGACTATTGAGGAAAATGTGAGGTCATTTAATACATAAATGGCATTTTTTTGTGAAAATAAAAAGCAAAGTAAAGATACTGAATATGTATCACTCATTTCATCCAAAAATTTGCATTTCTGGCTGAACAGGTTAAATGTTTTATTTTAAACAATTGACTAAGGTGAAAGGTCAGTGCTGTGTCATAGTTCAGTCAATTTGGATAGCTTTGTTTTATCTGGATTGTCAAAGTTGAAATTCCAAGTTCATTGAGCGTTCAAATGAAATTTCCATCTTGACAGCTCAGATTTACTGTTTGTCTGAAGGTATGTAAATGCAGCATAAAAGCTTGCCCTTTCACAGTGTTGTCATTTGATCTGTAGATGACAAACCTAGGTTTGTGCCTTAATAAAGAATATTTATTTTTTGATCTCTGGTCTTCTGACTTTTACTACATTCAAAGACTTTGATGTTTCGCTGATTGTTTTCGTTTTGACATTTCGGTTTTCCTGATCTCTCAGTTCTGGATTTTCTGACTTTCGTGTCTCCTCCCACATACCATTTGAAAACAAATTGCCTTGTTGACGTGACAAAGATAAAGTGTTGTGTTTAAGCAACCAAGGCGGGCGCGTGCCACTCCTCCTTTCAGATCACCACATATGAAAACGGTGTAGTGAAACAAATGAAGTTCATATCCTTGATACATGCCTACAGAGTAGTCAATGGAACAACACCTATATATCTGGAGTCAAGTGTGAGGTCCTATGCTTCTTCTCGCCCACTCCTACTCTTGTATGCTGATGAGCGGTGATTGGTGATGCCACCTCTGCGTGATTTTAAATCTCAGTCCGGACTCTTTTCATGTGTAGCTCCTAGCTGGTGGAGCGAACTGCCCACCTACATTCAGAATTTCTTACCTCAATGATTAGAAGTTTTTCTGTGTAACTGATATTATCTGTTAGATTTTATTATCTAGGAATTATAACTCGCTTATAGCTTGTTCTGAGCTCTTCAGTAGTGATGATCAATTTTGTAACCTCGTCCTGTAACACTTGTTTCCAAACAATCCCCCAGACTGATGTTTACTCAATTATGTTGACCTGTTTTGTAAGTCACTTTGGATAAAAGTCCTCCCTTCATGGAGTTTGCATGTTCTCCCCGTGTCTGCGTGGGTTTCCTCAGGGTGCTCCGGTTTCCTCCCACAGTCCAAAGACATGCAGGTTCGGTGCATTGGCGATCCTAAATTGTCCCTAGTGTGTGCTTGGTGTGTGGATGTGTGTCCTGCGGTGGGTTGGCGCCCTGCCCGTGATTTGTTCCTGCCTTGTGCCCTGTGTTGGCTGGGATTGGCTCCAGCAGACCCTCGTGACCCTGTGTTAGGATATAGCGGGTTGGAAAATGACAGACTGACTGACTTTGCATAAAAGTGTCTGCTGCTAAGCAAGTAAATGGGGCACCAGCTGGTAAATTCTGTTTAATTGGCACATTGGTTTAGCCAACCCTGACAAAAAGAATTTCAGCCAGCACTGCAGTGACATGTCATTTCAGGCAAGAATCTTATTAATGACTGTTGATTTCTGGTGAAGATGCTTCTTATATAATCCAGAACCAGAAGGGGCGGGACTTCCAGTGGAAGCGGAAGTGATGTCATAAATCCTCAAGCCTCCTTTTTTTTTTAAATCTGAGGGCAAAAGAGAGAAAGGTGTAATGGACAGAGTCAACCTGTGGCTTGGGGTGGAATTGAAATTACTATATAAGCCCTGAAGATTACCCCTACAATCGCCATAGCCATGTGAACACTACCACAAAATGATAACATCCACAGAAACACAAAGCAGAAGATGGTGTCAGCGGAAAAAAAATATAAACAACTATAAAAACTAATGAAAATAATCCTAAAATGAAAACAGCTGCATCCTAGGATATCAAAACCAAGAATCAGGGCCAGTTGTCTTAGACAGCTTCTGTTCTGTCTCTCATCTACCAAATGTGGACCTCAGACTGGAGTATTGCAGGCTGGAGTGTAAAGACCCCTCTCCTGCCAGTTCACTCCCGTGTCAGGACTTTGTGCCGTCCTCGATATGTCAGGAGGTCTTTTGTCATTGCTGTTTCTCCTCGTTTCTCTTTCTCTCATCCTTGGCAGTTCCCCGCCATACTGTCCTTCTGGGGCCTTCTATCCACATGCAAGGCACTCTGACCTTCTTTTTCACACAACGTCACCACGACACACATTGCCACCACTGCTGTATGCTTTTTCTTCCCATGTAGCGCTTTACTGGGTCCTGTGCTTGTACTGTGTCACCTTTTCTTGCCTGGCAACCCTTTGCCCACCTAGCAGCCTATCGTTTATCAAAAGACAAAAAAATCCTGACTACCATTCAAAGAGCTAAAGCAGTATTATAGACTGATCCATCAAAAAGCTGTCAGGGCAACACTGAAAGGAGTTATTAAAATGTAATTAATCGCTTGGTGGATTTTTAATGGTCCTGGCTGCATTGTACTGTAAGTAAATTACACGGGAACTGTCAGATTTTTGCTGCCTCTTCACAAAGCTTGGCTTCACCTTATGGAAGAAGGCTTCTGATTTCTTCTGACTGCATCTACAGTACTTGCACATGAAAAGATCAGAATACTGGCAAGCAAAGGCGTGACAGAATGCACAATGACTGTAATAGCATGTCTTTAAAAACAGGCAGAAAACCAATGACATATTGAAAAGCAATGGCTCTGGACCGCTCACGCAGTGCAGCCGTCTCCTTAATTTGTATGGGGCTTGCGTTGTGACACCACACGGCCACTGATGCAGCCATACATCCTTTTCCACGACCCACTCAGTTTAATTCAGGGATGTATGGATTCTTATGCCAATACTCAATTAAGTTTATCTTAGTAAGGCACACAAGCTCCTACTCCAGTGCACATTTACAATCGTAAAAGAGTTACAGAAGAGCTGATAAATCTGTGGAAGATGCAAAAGATGAAATACATTTTTTTTTAAATATTTTAATATTAAATTAACCATTTTTCTGTTATCATATATAATTAAGAGTGGACGCATGCTATGCACTTTTAGCCAAAGTTGTGAACTCCTGTGGTTTTTTAAATTGGCACAAAGTCATGAGAACGTTGCTAAATGTCTCATAACTTGCAAGCTATTGAGTGGTTCATAGGCTCATGATGTTTTTTTTTTTAAAAAACTAGGGGGCTTTGCCCCCTGATCGCTTCGTTCGCCAACCCCTTTCACCCCCTGCCAGCTGCCGCTTCTCTGAAATCCCTCTTAGTGATACAGTGAGAAATAAATACATTTTTTTAACTCCTCTTTGCTCGAGCAGCCGCTGGCGTGCTGCTGCTGCCCTCACGTGTGATCTGCAATTCACTCGCCTGCCTCCCCTACCCCCCCTCCGCCAGCGGTAGGCGCTGTTGTGAAGAGGGGGGCTGAGCGTACGTCAAGGAGATGCAGCCGCTCCTCCGAAACCCCTCTTTAAACGGTGATACATTGAGAAACAAATAACAGGTGTTTGGTCGAAACGCTGTTGGCTTGCTGCTGCTGCCGTGCCACGTGATCTGCATTTCGTGCGGAGCTTCGAATGTTTAAAAGCCTGTACAGCACCTGAATATTCAATCTCTTTTCGCTGGTCCGTTATTTCCCCGAGTAATATTTTCAGTTTGTTTGCGCTAATGCAATCTTTGCTCTCATTTTTTGAGACTTTCAAATTTTTCTGCTTCCATTATCTCTAACCTGCTCTGCCTGTGTAGCACGGGACTTGCGTTTGAGGGTTGTAAGTATGACGTGACGTGTCTGTCTCGCGGGAAGTGAAAGTGTCTCTGTGTCTCTGTCTTTCTTCAAAAGATCTCTCTTCTAAAGATCAAGTCTCGTCCCCGGGAAAAAGTCTTGTTGCATGTTTTTTTTATAATAAAGAGAAAAGAAGTTCAGGGTATGTCAGCCTGAGTCTGTCAGGTATAGGTTCTATATCGCTTACCACTGATGAAACAGAAAGTGACTCCATGTTTATTCTTTTG
Organism: Polypterus bichir lapradei; assembly: GCA_026402145.1. NCBI lineage: Eukaryota > Metazoa > Chordata > Cladistia > Polypteriformes > Polypteridae > Polypterus > Polypterus bichir. The sequence goes on along the minus strand of JANRMT010062835.1, from coordinate 31,458,075 downwards.
CAAGCATGGCTGCATTGGAAAATGTCTGCTTTACTGATGGAAAACGAAGGACTGAATGAGTACCATGCAGGTGGTGCAGTGGTAGCACTACTGCCTTGACATAAGGAGATCATGGGTTCTTGTTCCAGGTCCTCCCTGCATGGAAGCACTTTCAGTAGTGAGAAAAGTACTATGTAAATGTAAAGAATTATCATTATTGGGGGTATCTACAGTACCTGAGTGATTAATGAGTTCAGCAAACGGATGGATACTTTGATAGTTGGAGAGATAAAACTGTGATATGGTTAAAGAAAATTATTGATCTCCTATTGTTTGTACACTCACTGAAGTTATTCTTAGCAACTCCACACTAATACTGGGTTGGGCCTCCTGTTGCTCTCAAAACTGCCTCAGTTCTTCATGGCATGGATTCCACAAGATTTGGGAACCATTTTTTGAGTTTCTCATCCAAGTTGATATGAATGCATTATGCAGTTTTGGCAGATTTGGCAACTTCACATTCGTGCTGCTAATCTCCTGTTCTCCCCCTTCCTGAAGGTCCTCTTGTGGATTCTGATTTGTTGACTGAAGAACACTGAACTCATTGTCGTGTTCATGAAACCAGCCTGACCTGACTTTTGCTTTATGACATGCCATTAGGAGATGAGTGAATTGTAGCCATGGAGCATCCCTTTCTGGTCAGCAGTGATACTCAGATAGGTCATGGCATTCAAATCATGATGGATTGGTATTAACAGGCAAAAAGTGTGCAGAGAAAGCATTCCCCACACCGTTACACCACCACTACCAGCAGCCTGGACTGTTGACACAAGGCGGGTTGGGTGCATGGATTCAGGCTGTTGACACCAAATTCTGACCCTACCAGCTGGGTGCTGCAGCAGAAATTGAGATTCATCAGAACAGGTTGAGATTTTTACAGTCTTCACTGGTCAGTTTTGGTTGTCCACTGCAGTCTCACCTTTCGGTGTTTGGCTGACAGGACTGAAACCTAACATGTTCTCCTGCTGTTGTTGGATGTGTTGACCGTTCTGAGATGCTCTTCTGCTCACCACCATTGTACAGAGTGGTTATCTTATTCACCGTAGCCTTTCTGTCAGCTTGGACCAGTCTGGTTATTCTATTCTCTTATCAACAAGTAATGTGTATCCACAGAACTGCCACTTACTGGATTTTTTTTTTTTGCTTTTTGCACCATTCTGATTAAATTCTGGAGACTATTGTGTGTGAAAATCCTAGGAAATCAGCTGTTAAAGAAACACACAAACCAGCATGTCTGGCACCAACAATCATGACATGGTCCAAATCACTGAGAGCACATTTATCGCCCATTCTGGTGTTGATGTGAACCTTAACTGAAGAGTGACCTTTATGTGCAGGATGTGATGCAATTTACTGCTGCCACATGATTGCCGATTAGATAATGGCATAGATAAACAGGTGTTCCTAATAATTTGTAGGTGAGAGTATGTTTATGAGTGTATTTACATGGACCTTAATAACCCTGTTATTCACAGAAATCTGTTTTCTAAATGCCATGTAAACCCTTATTCTGGTTAAAGAAATTGGGATATTGTTCTCTGTGCCAGGTTGGCACACATAGATTCCTCTGCACCATTTAGATTTCGTAGTCTGTGCATATCTGTTGCACTCTGTTCACCTGTGCCAGCTGTGTTATCCATTCCTTTTCCTAGAAACATTTTAATTAAAACCTGCACACAAATTAACTAAATTAGGGAACTTTTAATTAAAACGTGGGCATGAATACTAAATCTTTCCTGTGATTTATTATTTTTTTCTATGTACGTCCTCTCTGGGGTTCTGGATTAGATTAGATAAAATTTATTAATCTCATTATTCAGTAGCCTCAGGTAAAAATGTCCACAAAGATACATTCCATGCGGCCAATCCTTGGGTGATCGCATTATTCCTTCTTCTCTCAATATTTCAGAAATTGCTAAATTTTTGTTGATGAGGTGAAAGAACAATGTTGGGGTAATGCGGTAAAAGTAATGTGCGGAGTAATTACTTTTTAAGGTAATGAGTAATGTAACACAATACTTATTTTACTGAAGTAAAAATCCTTGTGTTCTTGTTATCCCAGCAGCACACATACTGGTACGCAGCTCCTTTGCAAGACTCAGTTACACAGGCAAGCAGAAAAGAGTGTGTTGCGTGAAATTCCAGTAACAGAAACCTATAAATAAAGTGTCAGTTTAGTTCTCATCCAGCTATGTGCTACAGACATGTTGAAACAGTGTGATCAGTGGCCAGTGTTCATACCGTGAATTATCAGGGGCTCAGGTCAAGGATGTAAAAAAGGAGATGAATGTGATTTACATCAAAGCACATGAAGAATGAAACATATTTATAAAACACAAGAAAACTACCACAGGTCTCTCAGTTGTTTTCAGATTTGTGATGGCCAATGGTGATGCAGAACTCCAGAATCATTTTGGTTTTTAAGACACCAGGTTTGTACCCTAACTTTGTTACTCGACTTATCCCGGTTTTGTGTGTGTATGTAAACACAGTGTATTTGTAGCCGGTCCTCTGGTGCTGTGCTCAAGACAAGGCCACAACCTTGGCCAACTCTGGAGTCTCAACACGTTTTATTTATTAATAGAGATAGCCATTGTGAGTGCTGAATAAAATGTCCAAGTTTAAGAGCAATTAAAAACAGGCAGACTGTGGTCAAACTCCACCTGCTCTCCTTGGTGCATAAAACTTACAAATATCACCAGAGCTGGGGCAAAATGCCAACTATAACGAAATCGTTATATACAGTACTAGCTGTCCCCCACGGCTCCGCCCACATAGAAGTGAAACAGGACAAACTTTAAAAAATCAATAAACAAAAATGTAATTCTGGCCAAGCGGAAGGTAGGTACGCTCCAATGTCAAATGTTGGCACTGTATCTGATCGTGTTCTGCTCTGATGGGAGAGCGTCCACCACGTGGAGAGAAAAGCACATGGCTGTGATATCTCTGGCTACCCTCTAAAACACACATAGCTCTGATCTCTTTCTCAAAAATGTCAAACGTTACTCCTTAACAATGTGTAGATGATAATGTCTGTTGAACAAACAGGTATCACTAGCTAAGCGGTGGCAAGGTACGCTCCAACACGTGAGTAGAGGTAGACCAACTCGAACGGAGGCTGGTGCATGAATGAGGAGGGCTCCGTCCCCTCCCCTCGGCCCACAGCCTCTCTCTCAGATTCACGCAAATAAATTGGTACCACAAGCAAACTATGATATTTAGCTGGATGAGAGAGGTCACAAAATCAACCAGAATGTTCAAGAAAATTATAGAAAAAAACCCTATCTAAATCTGTCACGTAGTTATCTCGTGAAAAGCAGACAGACATACAGACAGACAGACAGACAGACAGACGTTGG